>PYAF01005424.1:542605-566999 GCA_007407185.1 Glycine tomentella | reverse complement strand
TTTTATTTATATTATTTTTTATTTACAAAACAAATAATAATCTTTAACATTAATAATAAAATATTAATAAAAAATAAAAAATATAGAAAATATATGAAAATAAAGTAATATATAAAATATAAAAAATATTATATAAAGATAAAATAAAGTCATTAAAAATTAATTTTAAAATAAAAATTATATAAATTTTAAATTAAACAAATTTAAAATCGTTAATTACTTTATGACTTCTTGTAAACTTTTTTTTTAAAAATACAAAAGTTTACTTTGTATGACTTATATAAACAAATAAATAAATCAAAGTAATATATGTTTTTACGATTTCATTAGTATCACAAGTTTTAAAAAATCCTATAATTTATCTTTATTTGAATATTAATTCAAAATTTAGCTCATTTAATAAATTACAAAACAAAGTACCTCATTTTAATAACTTTCCCGCGGTCAACCAGTGTTGTTGATTGGTAGACCACAAATTTGAGAGTAAATAGTGCAATAAAGTACATAAAAAATAAATAAGTATAATATTACATTATGAAAATGTTTGAAAAGTGAATTTACCCACAAAGTGAAACCATGGAAAAACATGTTTTTTTTGTAACTCTCTCTCTGTCTCTAGTTCATGACTGATGTGTACGTGGTTGGTGAGATAATATGCATTATATGGATATGTAATTGTCGTGGCGGTACAGCGGCTCACAAAACATTGTTGACAGTCGCGGAGCAGTGACAGAATAGAGGTTCAGATAGAGGAAATAATTAATGGATTAATTAGTTTTAAATTTTTAATTAACCAATACAAAATAATGACAAGTTTTTTAATATGTTTTTGTTGAATCTGATGGGTTTCTTTCAATTCTTTTTTCCTTCCTAATGGTAAAGATCAATGCATTTGATATTAGAGATTCCATGGCTGAATGAGTGAAATTGTATGGTTGAGAAGATGAAGATGAGGCGACAAACACATGCACCCAACTTCGTAGACAAAGACTAAAATTGACCATTCAATAAAAATGTAATTTTTTAATTAAATATTATAATTTCCTTTTAAAAAATATTAGAATTGAATTCATGTACAATAACAGATGCAAATCTGACCATTCATTTTACATTCAATGGTATAGATTTATGGACGGATTCTAGGATTCTAATATGAAGTTGGTTTTTTATAGGAACATTACTGAAATAATGTTTAAGATAGTAAGATATATTATTAAAATAATAGATGGTCTAGATTGATGATCGATTATTGGTTGATTTTTTTTTTGAAAATATAATTTTGATTTTTTTTGTAATTATTATTAATGATTTTATTTTGGTTTGAATTAAAGAAGTCATTTTTGACAGAAGAGAGAAGTCCATTATGCAATTGTCGAAGATTGGAGAGGAGGAAATAGTGAATTGTGAAATTGAAGCGAGGCGAGGGCAACACTGAGCACTGTAGAGGTCGTGAGCATGATGGGGGTTGCCGTCAAGGAGTAGAGGAGCACATGGAGGAGCGAATCTTAGATTTGGAAAAATAAATGATGTTTATGTTAGGCTCATTTCTCCTTCTCATCTGATTTTTGCATATATGTCTCGTCAATCTCCCTCCACTTCTAGTTTGATTTGCATCAATGATTCCTCCCCGAGTTTCTATATCTGCACCAAGTGAGCGTATGATGGGCTTTGATGGTGTTACATATCAAAGATGATTGCTATGTTGTGTTTCTTGGAGAACTTCCCAAATTGTGTTTGAATCTCACGTTTTTTGTTGATTAAATTATGTTTCTTGTAAAAATGATTTTTTGTTAAAAAAGTTACTAACCAAATAATATAACGCTACCCTTTTTAATTTTCAGAAGAGTTTACTGTAGTTGCATATTAATTCAAAATCAAAGGAGAAATCCATTTGCATGAATCAAATTTAATAATAAAGAAAACACCAAAAGAAAAATTGGAGAAAAAAATCACCCAACTTATGCAAATTATTATCTTATTCATCATTATTTAAATATTATTTTAATCAATTTTATTTTACTTTTTCTTAATTCTCGGTAACCAACGGTATAGTAGGTAAAAGATACTGCCTCACTGGTGAGAAAGTAATTTACTACTTCACCTTAGAAATTATCCAATAACATTCACCTCCTTTTCTCCCATCTTTGCAACATATGTCATGTCAAGTGGAGCAAATATATTTTTTAAACTTCCAGACCACTTTCATCTCATGCAAATTAACACATTCATTCATGCATTCTTCTTCCTCTTTTTTTTTTTTTATTTATCTTTTTACTTTTTTGTTTTTTTTCATTCCTCAGAATTTCACCTCAACCAACCACAATATAATTGAAAATTTCAATAATTATTGAACATGTGGTTTCTACTCTTTCCTATTTAGTGCCCTCCTTTGAATGCCCATTCTTTATTACCTTTGAGGAGGGAGACCTACTAATTGCAAGGACATCTTTCCCTAACATTTTAATTTTCATAAGGGTTAAATAGATTTGTAATTTATGTGAATATAGTTTTTAGTCGTTTAAAAATAAATTAATTTTTCTCATTTTATGAAAATATACCACATGTCATTCTTCTTTTTAACAAATAGGAATTAAAAGGAAACAATTTTCTTGAAAAACAAAAATCACATTTGACATATTTTCATAGATGAGGAATAAAAAAGAAGACAATTTACATATTTTCAAAGATTACAAATAAATATTATCCTATTTTCTAAGACTAAAATATATTTAATCTTTTTTAATATCATATGCAATCGTGTACTATTTTAATTTTTAGCACTGTATGGCTGAAAAGAAGAAGAAGAAGAAGATATATTCATCTATATTTCCTTGAAGATAGAAGTGTAAACGAGTCAAATATTCATGAATTATATGGGCTCGGCTCATTGTTTACTTGTTTAAACTCATTTATTTAATTAAATAAATAAATCCAAATTTGAGACCAGATTTGATTATTTAAATATACTGAGTCCAAGCTTTAAAGGCTCATGAATAATATTTATATATATAGACTTAATTCTAGTGATTTCATGTATTTTTGTATTAAACTTTGACACATCTTGTGTCAAGTTTGGTATATTTAAAAAAGTATTTTTGCCTCTTAAAAAACCATTGAATTAATTTTGAAGTTTCTTTTTTGTAATATTTTATATACGTTATATTTTTGTGTTTACTAAATTATGAAAATTTAATAGACTAAAAAAAATCAATTCCACTCTATCACATGTCAAACATGTTTTTCTATTAGCAGATTGTTATCTAGTATTAAAATAATTATTAAATGTTATATTGAAAAATATAAATATAATTTAAGAATAATTTCATAAAAGAAAAATAATTAAATTATAAATGAATTAAACAAGTTAAGCTCAAGCTTTTTGTAACAAGTTAAGTCCAAGCTTTCAATTAGACCCAATGAAATAAATAAACTAAATTTGAGTAATCAGTTTTTTTCATAAGACAAATTCAAACTTTAAAAGCTTAGCTCAACTCATTTACACTTCTACTCGAATAAAGAAAATTATGTTAGTAATAAAATAGAAACCATCAATAGAGGAAAGCTCCCAATTTGTTCAGATCTTCAAGTTTCTATCTTCTTTTATGTTTTATTCTATATTGCTTCTTTCATTTTCTAGATCATTTATATTCATGATTTATATATGTAAGGAAATTTAAGTAATTTTAGCGAGTATTCTCGAGCTCGGCGCGGGTAATGTGATATCCGCACTTAGTCTCATTAACGAACGCATAGAAAAAAAATTACTTACAAGTACCTATTTAGCTATTCATTTAAATTCGTAGCAAATTTTATGTACTAGTGTGAATATTTTTTTTGTCATCCCTAATTATGCTAGCAACCGTACAGGCATACATATAAATTATAAAACAATTAAGTTAAAGGACAGGAGAGCATGCCCAATTTAAAATGTTAAGTTAATAAAACTTAAATGCTAGTATAAATATAAATTATAAAACAATTAAATTTTTATTTATTAATAAAATAATAAAGTTAAAGCACAGGAGAGCATGCACAATTTAAAATGTAAGTTAATAAAAATTAAATGCTAGTTCCTTTAGCCAAGGCTCTAGATAAAAATAGTGATTTACCAGGGTATTTTTATTTTGAAAATATATTTTTAAATTTTAATATTTATTTTTATAACAACTTATAAAAAATTATTTTAATATTTAATATTTGCTTATTATTTTCTGTACAAATTAATATATGGAATAAAAATAAAGAGTAAATAAAATGATATTTTAATAATTATTAATCAAATAAAAATATTTTTCAAACTAAACGTGCAAAAACGAAAGTGTACAAATAGTCCAAATTAAATCTATTAAGCACTTAAACTTATATATATATATATATATATATATATATAATATAAAAGGTCTTTTATTATAGTTATTAAGTAATATTTCTTTATTTTATATTTATTATTTAATTAATTTTATTCATCTCATTTATATATTTCTTGACCTTACAAACATATTTTTTGTGTGGTTATTTCTTTAGTATTTTTCAAACAAATAACTATTGAAGTGTATATATATATATATATACACACACACACAATTACACACACAGTCGACTATGTTTGGAAGAAAGTCTCTATAAGCCCGTTAAAAGCTAAAACGTTATCTAGTAGTCAAATTTTTTTAGCTGAAACTTAAAATCTGTTAACTTATTGAGTATGGTAAAATTATTTCTTGAAATAATCGATAATTAAAATAATAAAAATGGGGATGATTAATGATATTTTCATATAGAATAATATTACGTAAAAATATCATATAATTATATGATATTTATATAAATTTTATTTTATTTTATGGATAAAAATATATTTTGGTAATTATAATTTGTTTTTAATTATTAATATTTATTTAAACCTCAATTTCGTTAAGTATGTTTTTTTAATTTCATTTTTTTCATATTGTGCATTTTATTATTAATCTTATGTTATAATTTAAAATATTATCAACTATGTTTAAACTAAAATAAAAGTAATTTACACTCAAATAGATGTCGTATTTTCATTATATTTGTCAATATGGTAATAATACTATTGCGTATTAGTATTGTCATACTAAACCATTGTTAATATCTTAAAATATAATGTTAAAATAATAAAATAAATATGATTAAAATAAATAATGCAACTAAAAAATATCCAAAAGATAATCACAACTTAAAATGTTATTTAAAGTAGGTTTCAAAAACAATACAAAATATGACAACAAATTTCTTTATCAGATATTACTAGCATAATTAAACAAGTTTTTGAAATATTTAAAATAATTCAAAACTAACTTAAAATAGTTCTCAAATATACTCAAGCTCGTAGTACTAGTTATTACTAGGCACAAAACCAATCTGTTATGTATAGGTTTGGTTCACAATTTAATAAACAGACATGTCAACTAACTTATATAGTAAATTTTAAGTATTGAGTTAATGAAATAAGTTGAGTATCCGTAATGTATGTCCTCTAATTGCCGACCTTCAAGTTCTACATTTTTATCACAAGTTGAAAAAATGTGTCTATATATTTAATTTTAACCATGTTAGGTTTTAGACTTTTGGTCCATATTCTTTTTTCCTTCAGATATTAATTTCTATATTTTATTTGATTTAAGTTCAAGTATTTACTATTAAAGAATTGGTCCATAAATATAGTGTTAACTGATTTAAATCTTAAATCTTAATTTCTACCTTCAATTGTTTACCGGCCGTATACCAGGTATTAGAAGGTTTCTCGTCACGTTAGAGAATAATTGTACTTATCTTTACTCTTGCAATAATGAGGACTAAAAACAAAAGAAAAAACATTTTAGGATCATAGTTAAACAATTTATTTAAAAGATCAAAAGTAAAATATAATCTAAAAAATTAAAAACATATTTAAGTTTAATTTAAGTAAAAGAAGATGATAAAAATTCAAATTTTAAACTTAAATTAAATGTAAAAAAGTAATATTTTTCATAACTAATAATTACAATATTCCACCTTTTTAGCCATTATTGATTTCAGAAAAATTAAGTATAAATTCACAATCACATTCAGACTTCTGTACGTAGATCAGATTCAGACCTTTGTTCCGGAAGAGAATGCTAAATGGTAAATAGTATGAATTAATAAAGTTGTATTTTAAATCATGATTTTTTTGCAATCAACCTATATTTTTCTGCCTTTTTTAAATAGTATTACAGCATAATAAATTTGTATATTCTTTTTCTTATTCACTGTTACGCAATCCGAAATGCATTCTAGTTGAATTCTTCTCTCAAGTCTTGTAAAAAATGCTCAAATAGCTGCGAGCTAACGAAGAGATTCATTGGCTACGTGGGTATCACTGTCGAGAATATTGTAGGGAAAGAATGAAGTATACTTTTGTGATTGGAAGTCTACATGACTAGCTAGTATTTTTAGACAGTAACGAGTGAAAAAGATAACAAACAACAATTGGATTAAGGTCTATGAATAAGCAGCAATAGAGCCACAATATTGAAGACAGAAATGATGTGTGCAAGCACAAAATCCCTTTTGCACACAAAACCTTTATTACCTTTTGATTTTGAGAATTGAAAATCCCTTGTGTAATTGTTTTTTGTTTCTCCCAAATCTTAACAATAACAATGGGACCGTAGGATAATCGTCCTTTATATGTACCACAAGATTTCTCAAGAAAAGCAAATAAAGGAATGAGATTCTTCATTGGTTGGTTTAAAACATAATGAAAGAGTTAAAATAAACAAGGGCGACATAAGGGTTACAAGCCACTCGTGCACACGCGAAATAAGGCATCATTTTGTTCTTGAAATTGTAATCAAAATTGAAAATATATATATATATATATATATATATATATATATATATATAAAACTCAAATTGTCGTCCATTTGTCATATACCACCAGATCAGGATCTCATCAATCCAAAAACCAATTTATTAAACCATTTTGCAGTTCTAGCTACTTACCTTTGAGACAAGCCAGGTAATGGATATCCTTGAAGCTTAAACAACACTTTTATATTCTGAAGTGAAGAGGCAATGTGGTAGCAACGGAGGCAAACTTGCTGATGACTAATGAGGTTTTCTTATTGCCAACACTCGCAGGACATGCCAGTTATGCACCTCAAACCCATTTCAAAATTTATTGAGGCCTGTATTATAACACAAATAATAGTACACATGGTTTGGTAGAGGTGTGACATATTCACCAAATTAGCAGGAAACACATGCCAGTACCACATGCTGACGCTGAATATGAGAGGTTAGCTGTGCTGTCTATTTTCTTGATAAATAGGAATGAATCATGACTTGCAGTTGTTTAAACCTATATATAAAGAGAGTTAAGGACTTGATGCGAGCATAACAACATTGAGTTTCCTTTGAAAAAAAAAACAGAATACAAAGAGTAACCATGGCAAACAAGTTCCATGTTCGCTCAAATAGTTTTCCCACCGGATCTCATTCTAACACCGTTACAGTAGAGGAAGAGCTGAGCAACCTCAAAACTTGGGAAGCCACTGATAGGTTGCTAATATATAGTGAAATTTAGGATAGTTTTAGTCAAAATTTAGTAGAAAATGTTAGATAAATGATAGAATTAAGCCAAAATTTAGTAGGATAGTTTTACTCACCAAGCACTGCACCTTCATGCAAATCACGCCAGTCGCGCGGCAGTTATGGAACTGACGGAAAAATGCGATTTTGGAGAAAATAAGCATTACACAAGGGATTCAAGGTTCAAGGAAGAAGCCAAGATTGAGGGTTTGAGTACTCTTCTTCTCTGTATTCTTTCTTATTCTTCAATCTTATTGTACTGAGCTAGACATACTATGTCTAGCTAATTCTCTGTGATTATGGTGAAAGTCATAAGCCAATGTGAACTCTTGTGTTGCTTGGATTGATAATTAATGAATATTGTTATGATTTCTTCCCTTTATCTTGTTCTTGAATTTATAATTTCCATTAATAGATCTGATCAATTTGTTAGAGGAACATAGGGCTTTAATTCGCAATAGACATATTGGGGTTTTAGTTTCTGAAAGCGATAGAGAGGACAGTTTGACATTACCTAGACATAGGGATGAAAGATTGCAAAGTTTTAAATTCCAGCTTAATGCTTAATCTGAAAGGGGGTTACTAAGACATTAGGACACTTGAATAGGATTAAAAGGTTAAAAAGATCGAGAAATCTGGGTTTAACCAATCTATGAAGGGATATCTTTGAGTAATTATAATAATTGCAATTAAGTATCAATTCAATGCACATTAGGAGGGATCAAAGGTGATTAGATTTTCATCACAATTATTCTTTATTACTGCATAAATTTCCATAATTAATTCTTATAATTTCCTTTTGTTTAAATTCTGTTTTTATTATTTAAATCCAATCTCAAATCCAATTCCTTTTTATTTTTATTCTTTCCAATTTTAAGATAATAATTACAATTATCTTAGTGCCTCAATCCTCGTGGAGACGATACTCTACTTATCAAAATTATTACTTGAACGATCGGTACACTTGCCGTGAGTTACGCAATCACACTTTGTGAACGCAACAGCCACTTCCACATCCACATCAAAGTCAATTTGCACTGGCTTGTCCTTGCTTGAAGATTTGCATATTGGCTTGGAAGATCTTCTCAACATGACATCAACCCAAAAGCTGATTTCCAACCATCAAGGTGAGAAATTCATGGAAGAGCTTCTTGATGGATCAGTGAGAATTTTGGATATCTGTGGCATCACAAGGGACACCATGTTACAAATTAAGGAAAATGTCCAATCCCTTCATTCTGCTCTTAGAAGGAGAAAGGGGGATTCAAGCATTGAAAAAATTATAGCTGAATATAATTTTTTCTTAAAGAAGATGAAGAAGAATGCCAAGAAGTTGATCACATCTTTGAAGCAGATGGAAAGCAAACTTGGAGTATCCCCACTCTTGAATCAAGACCAACAACTTGTTGCTTTGATTAGAGTGTTTAGGGAAGTCATTGTAATGAACATGTATATCTTCCAATCACTATTATCATTCTTGGCCGCGCCTGCTTCAAATTCAAAGGCAACCAAATGGTTATTGGTAGCAAAATTAATGCACAAGGGAGTAATAGTATGTGAAGAGAACCAAAAGAACTTCAACGAGTTACAGTGTGTGGAGGCACTTTTAAGCAGCCTTCTAAGTGAAGGTAATAATGTTGCAAAGATGCATGTTGCACATGACAGATTGGAAGCTTTGGAGAAAGCCATTGAAAGCATAGAAAATGGTTTGGAAACCGTGTTTAGGCGCATGGTTAAAACAAGAGCCTGTCTTTTGAACATCATGACTCAATAAGATTATAGAGCAATGATTTTCAATCCAAATCCTGCATAGCATCCAAATTTTAGGGATCTGCTGAGGATTGAAAAATTTTGCCTCATCAAATTTGTACATGAACAAAATTCAATAGTTAATAGTTAATACAATGAATGTTTTTACTCTATATTTTGATATATTTTTTGTTTTAAGTCGCCTTTTTACGAGAGAGAATATTCCTTTACATTCATCGAGTTTTATTGGCTAAACATTATAGTTTACTTGTTATGGAATACCTGGTAAATGCACAATAGATCTTTATTAATGGTCCACGAGCCAATTACATAAGGTTTATGGGTTTCTGTTAGGTATATGCTATCCAACGTGTCCATTTCTATTTATGTGCGACTATTTCAGTTACACTTGTCACTTGATGGGTTGCTAATATATAGTGAAATTTAGGATAATTTTAGTCAAAATTAAGTAGAAAATGTTAAATAAATGATAGAATTAAGCCAGAAGTTCAGTACTTTTGAATATTATTAATTATTGTTATTTTTATGCATTTTAGGAACAATAAAGGAAGAAACTGACGCTAATAGCGCGGACTCTACGGGAAATTCAAAAATAAGCTTAAAGATAAGATAAGAAGATAAGCTCTTGGGGTATTGCTAACCTACAAAAATAAGTTTAAAGATAAGATAAGAAGATAAGCTCTTGGGGTTTTGCTAAACCTATTTATAAATAGGGAAGCCACAAAACCTTGGAGGCACAACTTTTCATGAGCAGCAGAGAGAAAAAGGCAGAGAGCAGTCACAAGAGGAGAAAAGAAGCATTACACAAGGGATTCAAAGTTCAAGGAAGAAGCCAAGATTGAGGGGTTTGAGTACTCTTCTTCTCTGTATTCTTTCATATTCTTCATTCTTATTGTACTGAGCTAGGCATACTATGTCTAGCTAATTCTCTGTGATTGTGGGGAAAGCCATAAGCCAATGTGAACTCTTGTGTTGCTTGGATTGATAATTAATGAATATTGTTATGATTTCTTCCCTTTATCTTGTTCTTGAATTTATAATTTCCATTAATAGATCTGATCAATCTGTTAGAGGAACATAGGGCTTTAATTCGCAATAGACATATTGAGGTTTTAGTTTCTGAAAGCGATAGAGGACAATTTGACATTACCTAGACATAGGGATGAATGATTGCAAAGTTTTATATTCCAGCTTAATGCTTAATCTGAAAGGAGGTTACTAAGACATTAGGACACTTGAATAGGATTAAAAGGTTAAAAAGACAGAGAAATCTGGGTTTAACCAATCTATGAAGGAATATTTTGAGTAATTATAACAATTGCAATTAAGTATCAATTCAATGCACATTAGGAGGGATCAAAGGTGATTAGGTTTTCATCATAATTATTCTTTATTACTGCATAAATTCCCATAATTAATTCTTATAATTTCCTTTTGTTTAAATTCTGTTTTTATTATTTAAATCCAATCTCAAATCCAATTCCTTTTTATTTTTATTCTTTCCAATTTTAAGATAACAATTACAATTATCTTAGTGCCTCAATCCTCGTGGAGACGATACTCTACTTATCAAAATTATTACTTGAACGATCGGTACACTTGCCGTGAGTTATGCATCACTTTTTGTGACGCAACATCACTCCAAAATTACGAATAGTTTGGATACCAATTATGTTAGGGTGCAAATGTTAATTTTGCTTGTGCTAGTGTGTTTGTGCGCCTTAACAGTTGAGGTAAATGGAGTAAGCTTTTCTCTTAAACCCTTCAACTTTGTTAGGATGTCTCTTTGGTTGAATCTGTAGTTCTATAGCCACGTTTTGGCATTATTGGTACAGTATCACCAATCAAAGCAGATGGAACAAGTGTTTGAGTGTGCAATATATTGGATAGACTTGAGGCCCGAGTCTGTGACAGAGCCTCTAATCAAGTCATCGAGGCTCTTAATATATTAGAATCCATGATAATAGTTTGGCTGTGCAAAGAACAAGAAGTTCTCTTGTCAAATGCTTTTTTTGAGGATATTACAATCAGCATGTTCCTCTGATCAGTTCAGGGCATTTTCTTATTTTTAGTTTAGTAAGATTTGCTTCCATGATCAGATGCACTGCTTGTTGTAGATCACAGCCATTTCTTTCTACGGTGCTGAACAAGTAATGTGGCGACATGCCTTCTCAAGCTTCTAGCTGATGCCAGCTGCAATATGGCACAGGGTGAATGTCAACACTTCAATACAAAAACATATTAAAATTTCATGTAAAACATAAAGACACTATACAAATACTCCTCACCAAAATGCTAACCACAAAATTTTAACTTCCGGAATTGAAATCAAATATTTAAAAATCTCAATTATATCACTTATTCAGTGCTTGATTACTGTACAACTAAAATCAACAAAGGTGATTAAAATAATTTCAATATATGTAGATTTTCACTAACAACTCATCAGTGAAAGAAATATAATAGATCATATTATTGCCAAATTGAATCATAAAGGAAGGCTATTATATGGACAAAATCACCCCTCTTCATAAGAAGCTCCTACTATTTTATAATCTATCCCAGCTTCACATAAAATTTACACTTATAAGACACAAATATGGATCTAAGGTGAGAGGATGGGAACAACAATGGTCTTTATGATATTGTGCTTCAAAAGATAGAAGTTTTATTCCCCCTTCCCCTTAAAATCTAGCCTAAAGAAGAGTATGTTAGAGCAGGTTTATATAAGAAAGTTGTGCCTACATGTTAATCAATCATCTGTGGTATCAGTGAAAGAGTTTTAGTAGGTGAATGCAGATAAACCTTATACAATATTCTAGTTTTTAGAGACACTATGCATGCTTCATATTCAATGAGAATAACTATTATAGGTAAAAGGTCTGTTGTAGCTTTGGTGTTAATCTGTGTGTTTGTTGATAATTGAATATAGATGTTTAGGAGTGAAAAGGAAGCGAAGCCACCGTTGAATTTCGGTCTATGAGTAACCAGCAATAAGAGCCACATAGTAAAAAGAAATGATATGTGCACAAAATCCCTTGTGCACACAAAAGTGACAAAACCATTATTACCCTTTGATTTTGAGAATTGGAAATCTGTGATGTTTTTTGTTCCTTGACAATAGAACCGTCGGATACTGATCCTTTATATGTACCACGACATTTCTCAAGAAAAGCGTATAAAGGAATGAGATTCTTCCGTTTAAAACACATTGAAGTAATGAGAGAGACATAAAGGGTTACAACTTATGAGCTACTCGTGCACACGCAAAATATCCCACCATTTTGTTCTCGAAAATGTGATCAAAATTATATATAACTCAAATTATTGTCCATTTGTCCTATCCCACCAGATCCGGATCTCATCAATCCAAAAAACCATTTATTAAACTATTTTGCAGTTCTAGCTACTTACCTTTGAGACAAGCCAGGCAATGGATATTCTTGAAGCTTAAACAACAGCATTTTTATATTTTGAAATCAAGAGGCAATGTGGCAGCAAAGGAGGCAAACTTGCTGATGACTAATGGGGTTTTCTTATTTCCAACACTCGGAGGACATGCCAAGTATACACCTCAAACCCATTTCAGTATCACTGAGGAATGTATTATATCACAAATAATAGCGCACACTGTTTGGCAGAGACGTAACAAGTTCACCAAATTAATAGGAAACACATGCTGGTACCACATGCTCACGTTGATTGAGAGGTTAGCTTTGCTGTCTATTTTCTTGACCAATAGGAATGAATCATGACTCGCAGTTGTTAGATCCTATATAAGGAGAGAGTTAAGGACTTGGTGAGAGCACAAAAACATTGAGTTTCCCTTGATAAAAAAAAAACACAGAATACAAAGAGTAGCCAAGGCAAACAAGTTCCATGTTCGTTCAAATAGTTTTGCCACTGGATCTCATCCTAGCACCATTACAGTTGAGGAAGAGCTGAACAAGCTCAAAACTTGGGAAGCCACTTCCACATCCACATCAAAGTCCATTGGCGTTGGTTTATCCTTGCTTCAAGATTTGCATACTTGCTTGGAAGATCTTCTCAACATGGGATCAACCCAAAAGCTGATTTCCAACCATCGAGGTGAGAAATGCATGGAAGAGCTTCTTGATGGATCAGTGAGAATTTTAGATATCTGTGGCATCACAAGGGACACCATGTTACAAATTAAGGAAAATGTCCAATCCCTTCATTCTGCTCTTAGAAGGAGAAAGGGGGATTCAAGCATTGAAAAAATTATAGCCGAATATAATTTCTTCTCAAAGAAGATGAAGAAGAATGCCAAGAAGTCGATCACATCTTTGAAGCAGATGGAGAGCAAATTCGGAGTATCCCCACTCTTAAATCAAGACCAACAACTTGTTGCTTTGGTTAGAGTGATTAGGGAAGTCATTGTAATGAACATGTCTATCTTCCAATCACTATTATCTTTCTTGGCCGTGCCTGCTTCAAAGTCAAAGGCAACCAAATGGTTATTGGTAGCAAAATTAATGCACAAGGGAGTGATAGCATGTGATGAGAACCAAGTAAATTCCAATGAGTTGCTTTGTGTGGAAGCATCATTAAGCACACTTGTAGGTGAAGGTACTAATGTTGTAAAGATGCAGGGTGCATGTTGCGTACTTGGCAAGTGCACCGGTCGCTCAAGTAATAAAGTGAAAGTAAAGTATCGTTCCCACGAGGATTGTTTGGTCAATTAAATCATAAATCATATCTTTAGGTTGGATGACAAAAGGAAATAAAGAATTATTGTTGGCAAAGGAAATATGGAAACTAACATAACATAAATCTAAACATAAAGCATCATATACAAGATAGTGGTTGTACCAATCGTGACCTAAGGTAACTAGGGACTCACACTTAACATTCCTAGCATTCTTCATGAATTAATTGCAACATTCATTTACACTACCTATTCAGCTAGTGTGTTCTTCTTATGTTGACTAAGCTTTGATCCCTCGCTACTTAGTTCTTTAACTCACACTCCAACCCTAATCCCTTAGTGATTTTCGGTAAGTTAAGCATTAGGCAAACACACAAATAAACAAAGCCACGAGCACCCATCCCTATTCCTAGGTGATATTAGCAAGTCACCACACTTGGTTCCAAGACTAGAGCCCCAATATTCCTATTGTGAACCCTAACTCTAAACTCTTAACTAGGTTAGCTACGTCTAGAGAAGAGATGGAAGCATTAAGGCAAAGTGTAATGAAATAGCATAGCATTAATGAACATTCAATACAATCCAATCCAAATACAAGTTACATTAAATGCTTGCCCTAAATACAAAAGGAAACTAACCAACCCTCATAATGGCTGGACTTGGTACAACCAAAAAGAAAGCATGAATGACTGAGATGAAAGCAAGGAGAGGAAGGGAAGAGGGAAGATCCCTCTTCCCCTCACACCCAAGCCCTAGCTAAGCTTCCAAGCCTCCTTTCTCCCTTGGTGAGTGATTTTCGTCCAAAGGATCTGCCCTAAACTGAAGTGGCCTTGCTATTTATACTTGGGTAGGTGAAATCCCCATTTTAGCCCTTGACAGTATCGCAGAATAGCAGAAATGAAGTCTGGCGCGGATGGCGTGGTCAACGGCGCGGATCGCGCCACTCTTTCATCTCAGGCGCTGACTGCGTGGACTACGGCGCGGATCGCGCCATGCTTTCGAACTTGTGGCGCTGGAGGCGCCACCTTCACGCTCAGGGCGTGGGCCTCCAGAGGCTTTGGCGCGGACGGCGCGGACTACGGCGCTGGTGGCGCCGCGATCTCCAGATGTCGCGGTTGGCGTGGTAAATGGCGCGGATCGCGCCACAATTCCTGTTCTGCTTTTCTGCAGCTCTTTTCCTCAAATTCCCTGCCAATTACTTCAATTCTTGACCAAAACATGTCATTGAAGCACATATATCATATTCACACCAAATGGGAGCTATTTATCATATAAATGATGCATTTCATGGCTTAATTGAGCTTAGAAACATTAGGTGCTAGGCACATATCAGTGCACATGAAAGATTGGAAGCTTTGGAGAATGTCATTGAAAGCATAGAAAATGGTTTGGACAGCGTATTTAGGCGCATGGTTAAAACAAGAGCCTGCCTTTTGAACATCATGACTCAATAAGATTAGAGAGTCAGGATTTTCTCTCCAAATCCTGCAGCGCATCCAAATTTTAGGGATCTGCTGAGGATTGAAAAATTTTGCCTTATCAAATTTGTACATGTATACAATTCAATAGTTATACGATCAAATACAACGAATGTTTATACTCTATAGTATGATATATTTTTGTTATAAGTCACCTTTTTACTAGAGAGAATATTCCTTTTCATTTATCGAATTTCTATGCTAAACGTTATAGCTTTACTTGTTAGGGAATACCGGGAAACAGAAGGGTGATCTCTATAAATGAGCCTCGAGCCTATTAATAAGGTTTCCCCACGTTGGACTATTCAGTTACAATTGTCACCTCAACATTACTAATAGTTTGGATACCAATTAACTTAGGGTTTAATGTGCAAATAAAAGATATGATGCAAATGCTAATTCTGCTGGTGTGTGTGCGCGTGTCTTAATAGTTGAAGCAAACGCAGTAAGCGTGTCTCTTAATTATTCAATTTTGTTAGGATATCACTTTGGTTGGATTTGAACTTCTATAATCAGCTAAGTTTTGGATTTTTGGTACAGTTTCACCAATCAAAGCTGAGAGAACAAGTGTGTGTAATATATTTGATAGACTTAGGTCCGAGTCAGTGACAGAGCTTCTTATCAAGTCATCAGGGCTCTTAATATATTAGGATCAATGATAAATTGATAATAGTTTGGCTGTGCAAAGAACAACAAATTGTCGTGCCAAAGGTCAATTCTAATATGAACCACCTCATTTACGGACTCACCTGTGAACCACTCCTTTTTACTCATAAATGCCGGTTCATGATCGGAAGAAAAAAATTAATAATAAAAAATGAAAAAGATTAATTTTATTTTTAATTAGATTAATTTATTAAATAGATTAATTTGATTTTTAATTTTTAAAAACTTAAGATCTAGAAAGTAATAAAGAACAAAAATAATTGTTGTTGGAAGTCATACATTTATTTACGACTTCCATATGACATAAGGAAACTTTCTACATCGGTTCTGTAAAAAACCGATGTCAAAATGGATTAACATCGGTTTTTGGTAAAAAAATCGATGTTGCATTATGATATAAGGAAACTTTCTACATCGTTTCTGTTAAAAACCAATGTCAACAGAGTGACTTTTTAACATCGGTTTTTAACAAAACCGATGTAGAAAGTTTCCTTATGTCATAATCCAACATCAGTTTTTTACCAAAAATCGATGTTAATCTATTTTGACATCGGTTTTTTAGAGAACCAATATAGAAAGTTTCCTTATGTCATAATCCAACATCGATTTTTTTACCAAAAACCTTTTTGCAGAACAAATAATAAAATCATGTTTTAGAAAATATATTTTAATATTAAATGAAATTCAAAATTTCAAAAACCATGTTAAAAAATATCAAAAAAGTTTTAGAAAATAAAAAAAATAATAAAATCACGTTTTAAAAAATGAAAGAAACATAAAAAATATTTATTTTAAGTAAAATTAAATATCATAAAATTAATTTGAAAATTGTTTTTAATTTGAAACCTGTTTTTTATCAAACGTAATAAAATAAATAATTTTATAAAATCCATTTTAGTTATTATATACTTTAAATCATTTTGAAAAAATGAACTACATGTCAGTGCCACAAAACGCATGGCTGTGGGAAAAGAGTTGATAATATTAGGAAATAATTTTTCTACGCTTTTACCGGTTCAATAAGTAGCCTTTTTTTTATTTAAAACCTGTAACCCACTAAACCAGTAATCTTTCTCTATTAAAATATAATTTAACTTTTTTTTTCCTTCTGTTGTTTATTTTTGCTTCCGATATATTACCTGTGATAACAGGTAAAAAGTGTTGGTTCACCCGTGAGTCCCTAAACTCACTGGTTCATATTAGACGCCACCCGTGCCAAATGCTTTTTGTGAGGATATTGCAATTAGCATGTTCCTCTGATCAGGTCTACATGTTCAACTACACATATAGTGAGTCAGTGACCTAAAGAATAAAAATGGATAATGGAAAAAGTCGACTGCTCTAACTCTTGAACTTTTCCTTTAATTATGGATTTGAGAAGAATTTCCATTGTGTAGAATTAGCCTTAATTAGTTCAGGTTCAGAATACAGTAATGACATTTTTTTTGGGTACAGTAATGACATAACTAATACCAGAAAAAACTTTTAAAGATTTTTTTTTTGTCTCCTGCTTTGATACTACTAGATTTTACAAACTTAGGCAAAACGTTTCACTTGATAATCAGAAGAAATAATGTTCTTACAACTGAGCTGACACCCCAAGAATTAATAAATAATGTTCCTTAAAAAGTAAATGCCAGTGCAAGAATAGATGTAAAGAAAAAAAAATGAAGAATCTAATATGGTATAATCAATATCCTTATCATTTAAAAATGAGTTAACAGTCGCTTTGGTCCCAAAATTTGTAGGACACTCACATTAGTCCCCGAATTAAAGGATTTTTTTTTTTTTTTTAAAAAACACTGAAAGTGTAAATTGACAATCATGTTAGTTCAAATTTAAACAAAAAGTGTGTCTAAAGTTATAGTATTAATATATCTTTAGGGATTAAAATAACTATAAGTAGTTAAATTTAGAGATTTATTTGATATTCCAGAGATTTATTTAACATTTTATTAGTTTTAAGGACTAATGTGATGACCCTACCGCTTTTAGGACTCAAGTGGCTATTTACTCTTTATATATTCGTATTTATAGTAATTTGTTAAAAGTTACAAAACAACCAAACTCATCATACATTGACAAGTAATTATATATTTACCAGAACAAAGAAAATATGACATAGAACCGCTGAAGATTCAAATGGATAAAAATGTGCTTACTTCCACGGAGCTACTGTAACAAGCAGGGATATAGGCTGTAGATCACAGCCATTTCTGAACAAGTGATGTGGGTACAGCCTACATGCCTTCTCAAGCTACTAGCTGATGCCAGCTGCAATATGGCACAGGGTGAATGCCATCACTTCAATACAAAACATTAAATATGGTGTTAAAGAAAAGACAATATACAAAATTACAAATACTTCTCTATACAAGAATAGCACCCGAAATGCTAAACACGAAATTTTAACTTCAAGAGTTGAAATTAAATATTTAAAAATCTCTTATATATCATTTATTCAATCGCTTGATTACTGTGCCACTAAAATCAATAAAAGGTACTTCTTAAACTAATGTCAATATACGTAGATTTCTACTAACAACCCATTAGTGAAATAATTGATCATTTTCTTGCCAATTATAGAATCATAAAGAAATGCAATTATATGGACAAAATCACCCCTCTTCATAAGAAGCTCCTACTGGTTAATAATATATCCTAGCTTCACATAGAAATTACACATACAAGACACAAATATGGGTCTAAGGTTAGAGTATAAGAACTACTATAGTCTTTTGCCTTTTGTTGCTTTATGATATTGTGCTTAATCCGATAGAAGTTTTAACTCTGCCCCTCCTTGCCCTTAATATCTAGTCTAAATAAGAGTATGTTAGAGAAGGTTTGTTTATATAAGAATTAAGAAAGTTGAGAAGATGGTACGTATCAGTTGGCTTGTTAGTTTTGACAGCATGCTAATTAGTCATCTGTGGGTATCAGTGAATGAATTTTAGTTAGTGAATGCTGATTGTTGCGAACTCGGTAAGTATACCGGTCGTACAAGTAATAAAGTGATAAAGTAGGGATTTGTCGTTCCCAACGAGGATTGTTTGGTCAAATGAATTATAAACCTAATCGATAAGTTGGATAAATAAAAGAATGAATATGATTTGATTGTTGTTGCGTGTGTACGAAATAAACTAAAAGCTAAATGTAAGCATAGACTAATAACAACAAGTAAACAAGGTAATAATGATATGTAAAGGCATGTAGCTTGGCAACTCACACTTAATGCTCCTTCCAATGAGAATGATATTTGACTACTATATTCTGTTATCCAAGCTATTCAGCTAATGTGTTCTTCTTATATTGACTAAGCTTTGATGTCTCTTCCACTTAGTTCTTTAACTCACACTCCAACTCTAATCCCTTAGTGATCTTCAGCAAGTTAAGCATTAAGCAACACATAAACAGGTCAAGCCACAAGCATACATCCCTATGTCTAGGTAATGTAAAGCAAGTTACCACACTTAGGTCTGAAACTAAAGCCCCAATATGTCTATTGTGAACTCTAGCTCTAGGCTTTCACCTAGGTTAGCTAAGTCTAGGCAAGAGATGGAAAGAGAAATACAAAGTGCAGTAAAATAACTTGTAATAAATGAATCATAGCATTCAATACATCCCAAAGAAATTTACATTAAGTGCTTTGTTCCTAACTACAATAAATGCTCAGCCAAACCTCATAATGGGTGGTTGAGATACAAAAAGAATCATCCCTAGCAGAAGCAAGGAGGAAGAAAATGAAGGAGGAGTCCCCACTTTGGTCTTCAACCTTCCAAACCTAAGGTAAGAGAGCCTAAGCTTCTAAAACCCTAGTGTAGTGTTTTTCTCCCTCCAAAATAGTGTATTGAAGGCTGAGGGTTAAGGTCTTTATAAGAGGTAAGTGAAATTTCCATTTTGTCCTCTATCAGCTTCAGAATCGCACAGACAGCAACTTCCCAAGCCTAGGACGTGGATGTCCAGAGAAATTGGCAAATGGAGGCACTTTCCCACTCCTTGGGCGTGGACTTCCAAACGGATTTGCAAAATGGGTCATCTTCCCACGCTGGGGGCGTGGAACCTCATGCTTGGAGCGTGGACTTCCTTAGCTTCCAAAATGGCTTGAATCTTGTGTTTTCCTGCTATCAAGATGTTCAAATTAGCACAACACATGACAAGAATAGATTCATCAACATTTTTCATAAACTTATGCAGTTCTAAGCTATTTGTCAATGATTTTTGGCTTTTAGAAGCTTGGAAAGAACATATGCTGGGCGCATATCACTGATAAACCTTATACAATATTCTAGTTCTTGGAGGCATTATACATGTATTTATATTTAATCTGTCTATCGTTATTTGAGTAATTAAATGAAAATAAGCGCAGTTAGAGTGCAATAACTGTCTGATTTTGGTGTTAATCCTTGTGTCTGTCTATGCTTCATATTCAATGAGAATAAATATCATAGGTAAAGGTCTTTGATTTGGTGTTAATCTTTGTGTTTATTGATGCTTCAATTTAGGTGTTTAAGCCCTGTTTGCTCGACGGAAATGTTCCCTTTCTCTGTTTCAATTTTCTATTTTAACTAATAATTACAATATTCCACCTTTTTGCACAGTAGCTTTTACAAAAATTTAAAACAAAAAACCCTGATAACTCATGCGCGTGTAAATCAGATTTCCCAAGTGAATGCTACATCTCATGAATTGATAAAGTTTAGTTTTAATTCGTGATTTTTTACAATTAACCTATACTTTTCTGCCTTTTCTAAATAGTATTAACACATAAAAAATTCGTATGTTCTTTTTTCTTATTCATTGTTGCGTATCAGAGATATATTCCGGTTGAATTCTTCTCTCAAGTCTTGCAGAAATATGGATGGGTGAGATGTGTCCTGAACCTACTTCATGTCCTATATGGGTATCACTATCAAGAACAATGTTGGAAGAAAGAAGTATACTTTTGTAATAGGAAGTCTACTGGTCTAGCTGGTATTTATAGACATAACGAGTGAAAAAGATAACAGGCAACTATTGAATTAAGGTCTATGAGTGCGCAGCAATGGAGCCAAATTGTAAACAACAGGAATGATGTGTGCATTCGCAAAATCCCTTGTGCACACAAAAACTTTATTACCGTTTGATTTCAAGAATTGAAAATGAAAACTGAAACGCACCGTTTCACTTTCTTTTAATATATATAACATAACAATCACTCCCCTCTGTTTTTTAAAAACACCTAGTAGCCCTCCACCCCCTCTCCTAATTTCCTTGTTTCAAGAACCCACCCCCATCTCTCAAACCATCCTTCTTCCCCAATTTTCATGTCTCAACCTTCCACTCATTTTTCTTCATTGTTCCAAAATTCATCAAATTTATTGCATCCTTGTAGCACTCTCCATCATGGGAAGGTGGATAAAGTAAAAGGGAATATCATTCATTTCCATAAAATTTCAATTTGATACCTTTAAGGTAAATTCATAACCCATTGAGTTATATGAGTATTTTATAGCATAGTTTAGTTATGGGTTGTGTGAGAAGGGTTAGTAAACTATGTATTAGAAATTATTGTGGTTTTCTCAAAATCCTATGTATGTTAAATTTTGGGAAATAAGGTGGTTGATCCTCCGAACGACATTAGAAGACATTTATTGTGATCTTTTTGGTATGAGTAGCTAATCTACTTAATGGTGTTTTTAAATTCTTTTAGGAGAAGCAAGTAAACTCCAAAAATATATTGTTTTGTGATCTTTGAAATTCTAGGAGTACTGAAGTAAAATGTTTATTTTTGCTTGATTGAATTATATTCTTTGAGATTTTTTATAAGGAATTTAAGAGTGAATATTGGATTATTATTTATTTATTTACTGTGAGTTTATGATTGATTGTCGCTATAACAAAGAGATAATGTAGCCTGTAAACTAAATACTCATAATATATGTTTTTTTGTTTGCTATAATGAAGAGATAATGTAGCTTATGAGTCAAACACTCATAGTATATATATATATATATATATATATATATTTTATTTTTTTTTCGTTTGCTGCAACCAATATAGAAGGTAGCCTATGTGTTGAATATTCATAGTTCCTAAAGATCTATTCAGTGCAATGAAGAGATAATGTAGGCTATGAGCTAAATGTCATAGTTCTATAATTACTCTTCGCCACAACTATGAGATAATGTGATCTATGTGCACATAGAATGAAAATTTTTACAAAGTTATTATTCTTGAATATAAGTTTATATGTAGTTCTAAAATTTTTCAAGGGAGTATACAATAGTTTCTAAAAGTGAGTTGTTTTTGTTTTGCTTTTGGTTAGTGTCATTTAAATTCTTTTTGGATGTAAAGACTCATGCTATGTTTGTGCTCTCCTTCTTGTCATTTAAATTCTTTTTGGATATAAAGACTCATGCTATGTTTGTGCTCTCCTTCTTGTCCGCTTTGTATTTTATGCTCTCATTAAGTCTTTGCGACTTACCCCCTTTTTCATTTTTTTCCCTTACATACACAGGTAGTTAAGTGGTTGACTTACCGGGATTTGCTAACTTACCTAGAAATTTGTTTATCTTTTTGGTTGGTTTCCATTAAGTTTGATGGAGAGTTTTTTTTTTTTTTTTTTTGTAACTCCAGTATAATGTAGTTATAGGAATAAGGGTAAAAAATAGATATAGAGAAAATTCCTTCATTTTGAGATGTAGAATATCCTATCTTATAGATATGTTTATGATGTAATTATCATGTTTTGAGACACTTTGATGATTATTAATTTGTATGACCAACATCACTATTAGTTGATATTTTGCACATTATGTTAAGGGCATATGTTGTGATATGTGGCCTTGATATCTAACTTTTAGATCTGGATATATGCATATATAGATTTGTATGGATATATGATATGTTTTCACAGGTTATTCAATATGTGGTTTATTCTGTTTTTAGGGAAAAATCTGCCAGATTTTTGGTAATCCCTTTTGGTTGATTTTTTAATTGTGATTGGAGTGAGGTATTCTTAAGTTAGTCAGACTAAGGAAATTATGGTTTGTGTGGGGGTTATGATTCAAGAGTGGGTTGTGACAAAAAAAACTTCGATGTTTGCATAATTTTTATTTTTTGTTGTTTCTCCCGTGCCCTTGACATTAACAATGGCACCGTAGGATAATCGTCCTGTATACGTACCATTACCGCAAGATTTCTCAAGAAAAGCATATAAAGGAATGAGATGCTTTCGTATAAAACAGAATGAAATAATGAAAGAGTTGGTAAAATCAACAAAGGAGACATAAGGCTTACAAGCCACTCGTGCACACGGGAAATAACCCATCATTTTGTTCTCGAAATTGTAATCATAGTTATATATAACTCAAATTGTTGTCCATTTGTCATATCCCACCAGATCCAGATCTCATCAATAAAAAAGTCATTTATTAAACAGTTTAGCAGTTCTAGCTACTTAATATTGAGACAAGCCAGGTAATGGATTCCTTGAAGCTTAAACAACAGAACTTATATATTTTGAAATTAAGAGGAAATGTGGCAGCAAAGGAGGCAAACTAGCTGATGACTAATGAGGTTTTCTGTTTGCCAACACTCGGAGGACAAGCCAAGTACAGACCTCAAACCTATTTCAGTATCATTATGGACTGTATTATATCAAATAATAGTACACAATGTTTGGCAGAGATGTGACAAGTTCACCAAATTAATAGGAAACACATGCTGGTACCACATGCTCACGTTGATTGAGAGGTTAGCTTTGCTGTCTATTTTCTTGACCAATAGGAATGAATCATGACTCGCAGTTGTTAGATCCTATATAAAGTGAGAGTTAAGGACTTGGTGAGAGCACAAAAACATTGAGTTTCCCTTGATAAAAAAAAAAAAACACAGAATACAAAGAGAGTAGCCATGGCAAACAAGTTCCATGTTCGTTCAAATAGTTTTCCCACTGGATCTCATCCTAGCACCATTACTGTTGAGGAAGAGCTGAACAAGCTCAAAACTTGGGAAGCCACTTCCACATCCACATCAAAGTCCATTGGCGTTGGTTTATCCTTGCTTCAAGATTTGCATACTTGCTTGGAAGATCTTCTCAACATGGGATCAACCCAAAAGCTGATTTCCAACCATCAAGGTGAGAAATGCATGGAAGAGCTTCTTGATGGATCAGTGAGAATTTTGGATATCTGTGGCATCACAAGGGACACCATGTTACAAATTAAGGAAAATGTCCAATCCCTTCATTCTG
>PYAF01005424.1:531985-542505 GCA_007407185.1 Glycine tomentella | reverse complement strand
TCCAACCATCAAGGTGAGAAATGCATGGAAGAGCTTCTTGATGGATCAGTGAGAATTTTGGATATCTGTGGCATCACAAGGGACACCATGTTACAAATTAAGGAAAATGTCCAATCCCTTCATTCTGCTCTTAGAAGGAGAAAGGGGGATTCAAGCATTGAAAAAATTATAGCCGAATATAATTTCTTCTCAAAGAAGATGAAGAAGAATGCCAAGAAGTTGATCACATCTTTGAAGCAGATGGAGAGCAAATTCGGAGTATCCCCACTCTTAAATCAAGACCAACAACTTGTTGCTTTGGTTAGAGAGATTAGGGAAGTCATTGTAATGAACATGTCTATCTTCCAATCACTATTATCTTTCTTGGCCGTGCCTGCTTCAAAGTCAAAGGCAACCAAATGGTTATTGGTAGCAAAATTAATGCACAAGGGAGTGATAGCATGTGATGAGAACCAAGTAAATTCCAATGAGTTGCTGTGTGTGGAAGCATCATTAAGCACACTTGTAGGTGAAGGTACTAATGTTGTAAAGATGCAGGGTGCACATGAAAGATTGGAAGCTTTGGAGAATGTCATTGAAAGCATAGAAAATGGTTTGGACAGCGTATTTAGGCGCATGGTTAAAACAAGTGCGTTGTTCCCCCGTTTGCATACTCCATACACAACCGAAGTTGTATAAAACTCCTTCACTGAATGGATGCACTCTTTCTAGAAATTCGCCCTGTACATCAATGAAATGTGCTTATTGGAAGATGTCCCAAAAACATAGTTGGCAAAACCCACAACGACACATACATGTATTTCAACAACCAAAAAAAGAATCAAATTCCTTCAAAAATTGATCTTTAATGATAAGGTAAAAAAATATGAAATATATAATAAGAAAAACACCAGGGGACTGATTCATCTAACCTTGATAAGGAATCTGTCTTCTCCATACAAGTTCATAGCCATAGGTAATCTAGTTTGCCAAAATAAGATAACTACAGAAAACACAAAACAGCAGTTCTAGCTATGTAGAACCAGACTATACAAACAACATCATGGAGACAGAGAACCAGAGAGTAAAAGAAGAGAAAGTTCGACATTTTATTTTACATGGTTAATTTAGCATAACAGAACTTCTAAGACTTATATTAGAATCAAGATGGAAATGGCAGTAAGCATAGTCAGCATCTCCCAAGTCATTCCACTATGCATTTTTTTTTAAATCCCTCTGCACATTATTTCTATCCATAATCCATTTATTCTTGACTTTGAAATTTTAAAATAGGTAGAAGGATAGGCTGGGGCAGAATGTCTCTGAAGGTCAGGGGTGTTGGATTTAAATTTATTTCCTACTTCGAACAAATATTTTATGGGCTAGATAGATCTCATTGGTCTTTATAAGACAAAATATCTGGTTTCCTTGATCCCAATATCTGGGCCAAAATGTCGTAGCATCAATGTGATGGAATGAAAACGTTCAAAACCAAAACATGTGGAACACCAGAACCATATACAGTAGTATTTGATATTTCAGGCACATAGATGAAAATCTAATAAATGGTAACACTGGTATTATGACATAGAACCTCCTCCCAAAACCTTACATGCAAGGAACCAAGGAAAAGACCTATATGAACTTTTATTTTTATTATATATTCCATATTTTACATTAAATCATTTAAGATAAAAAAAAATACGGAATTTGATTCCTTTTTTGGTTGTTGAAATTCATGTCTGCGTTGTTTTCGCCAACTGTGTTTTTGGGATATCTATCATAGTAAGCACATATGTTTAATGTACATGGCGATTCTAGAAATCGTGCACCATTCAGTAAAGGAGTTGGTAGAATTTTATACAACTGTGTGTAGTAGCACATATAAAGCTTGTTTTGATATAAGGCTAGAAGTGTTTAATTATGAAAGCTTTCTTACTGAAAAAACTCTATATTTTCAATAAAAAAAACTCTCAAAAGCACTTATATCTTGTATTCAAACAGACTAATAGTTTGGAACCACTACCTACTTCTGAGAGAAGATATAGCAAAAGTCAAGGCCATGCATGTGCCAAGTGCTGTAAGTCAAGATATTAGTTTAATTGTGAGAACATAGTAGTATGCTGATGGCTTGATGCATTCGTTTGCTTAGAGGGGTAGGTCTTAACTTTACATTATATTAGCTATATGATATGCAAGATGCAGAATTAGAGAAAACTAATTGTGAGAATTACGTATTACCTATGAATTATTAGAATTCAGAGGAGTAGAAAGATGAGAGAATCTGACAGAGACCCGGAATGATCATCGGTAGTATCATGATCTCATACGTAATACCGCTCAAAGTTAAAATTACTATCTAATTTTATGTTACAAAAATACAGATCAGAAGAAAAATTTGACTATTTTCGTTTTGTTTATGGAAGCCCTAACAGATCAAAAGCTAATTAAAAACTGCCAATATTAATTCAACTGTTTCTGTTCTCGTATGTGTGTACATTGACCACCAAAGTCAAGCCAATAACTTTTACCTTCGTATCAAGACTGACCTAATTTATGATTTGTATAAAAGTGGTCTTAATTTGTACAAGAATAGTCCTGCATTTATAAATGTTGGGTACATTTTTTAAATATTACATCATCTTATCAATAGTTGAATGATAGCTGAATCTCTTATTTTTGTTGCTACATAATCTCTTGATTAAGTATGTTGATAATGATTTAAAGTCCAACTAGACGTATGAAAAAAGATTTTATTATATAGGAGAGACAAACCTACTTCAATAAATGCACTAAAAAATGTCTAGTTAATGTTGTTCTTAGAATATTCATTAAAAAACTAAAAATATATTTATTGTGCAACATCGTAGTAAAGCATAAAAAAGATATGAACAATATAATTTTACATATTTCAATAAAAAAAAAAATTATTTTCTTAACCAATATTTTTGAAATACTACTTAGTTTTTGCCTTAAAAAAATAACTTTTGACGGTCAATTAGAGAGTTCAATTTGTATATTTCCAAAAATTCAACAGAGGACCACATATCGACCACCTTATTATACAAATCCTCATATCTACGCTATTGAAAAGTTGTAGCACTACAAATCCTCTTATGTAATTGCTGAAACATGACCACAATTATGGTACAACCCCCCTCCCCCTGCAACCCCCCTCTTATGTAATTCCACTCTAGATATTTCCCTAGGAAAATCTTGTATCTAGAAAATTATTTTAGAAATATCTAGGCTAGAGAATTCTAGAGGATGATTTCTAGCCATTAGATTAAAGTTGTGTTGGCACAATCCTAATCATTGGTTAAGGAGGTGCTACTAGTATAAATAGGTGAGGTCTCTACCATTTGTATTAAGCCAAAGTGAGTAAGAATTGAGTTGTAATAAGAGTTCTCTTCCTCCAAATTTCTTTAAACCCTTCCCTTCTCAAATATCCTCCTTCCAACACATTGGCGTTGGCTTATCCTTGCTTCAAGATTTGCATACTTGCTTGAAAGATCTTCTCAACATGGGATCAACCCAAAAGGTGATTTCCAACCATCGAGTGAGAAATGCATGGAAGAGCTTCTTGATGGATCAGTGAGAATTTTGGATATCTGTGGCATCACAAGGGACAACATGTTACAAATTAAGGAAAATGTCCAATCCCTTCATTCTGCTCTTAGAAGGAGAAAGGGGAATTCAAGCATTGAAAAAATTATAGCCGAATATAATTTCTTCTCAAAGAAGATGAAGAAGAATGCCAAGAAGTTGATCACATCTTTGAAGCAGATGGAGAGGAAATTCGGAGTCTCCCCACTCTTAAATCAAGACCAACAACTTGTTGCTTTGGTTAGAGTGATTAGGGAAGTCATTGTGATGAACATGTCTATCTTCCAATCACTGTTATCTTTCTTGGCCGTGCCTGCTTCAAAGTCAAAGGCAACCAAATGGCTATTGGCAGCAAAATTAATGCACAAGGGACTGATAGCATGTGATGAGAACCAAGTAAATTCCAATGAGTTGCTGTGTGTGGAAGCATCTTTAAGCACACTTGTAGGTGAAGGTACTAATGTTGCAAAGATGCAGGGTGCACACGAAAGATTGGAAGCTTTGGAGAATGCCATTGAAAGCATAGAAAATGGTTTGGACAGCGTATTTAGGTGCATGGTTAAAACAAGAGCCTGCCTTTTGAACATCATGACTCAATAAGATTAGAGGGTCATGATTTTCTCTCCAAATCCTGCAGGGCATTCAAATTTTAGGGACCCGCTAAGGATTGAAAAATTTTGCCTCATCAATTTGTACATATATATACAATTCAATAGTTATACAATGAATTGTTTTTACTCTATATTTCGATATATTTTTGTTCTTAAGTCACCTTTGTCCTAGAGAATAATATCTAACTAGCAAACCTCCTAACAAAACATTTCTCAAAACCAGAATAAAAAAGCAGTTCTCCTTAACAAACCCTGCAAAACAGACTAGAGAACCTGATAAGTACTCCCATATAGAGGATTACATTGAAAAAAAGAAGCAATAATTGATAAAATTCGAGCAATTCTGACTTGCAAAACTCCTGCATCTACACTTCCTCTACTCAAGACTTGCTAACAGAAAAATCATCCATTATATATAGCCTATCTCGTCCTTAGTACAGCCTCCCATGGCCATGAAAAGAACGGTACATAATTTTCATATACACTAATTTCCTCTGCGAAACAATAGGCATACTAGAGCAGCATACTTACATAATTCCAGGTATATCCCAAAGCAGTAAACCAAAAGAAATCTGCCATCCCAAGACTGCAACAGCCAATAACATAGCTCCAAACCAGCAGCTTCAGCCCACAACAGAATTCTACCAACAGTCCATAAAACAATAAACTAGGTGCATCAAAATAATTTTTACTACATATACTAGATTTTAAACTCATGCCTTACACAAGTTTATTAAAAATATATTTATATTTAGTATTATTTTTAAAATATATGTATATGAATAAAATTATCCATTTATAAAATAATTAATAGTATATTAATTATAATTACATAAAAATTGAAGGAAATGATAAATTATATTTATAATCTGAACAGGTTTAAAAAATGTTAAGCCTATTCAAATTTATTATGATTTTTTCAAGTAATAATAGTGACAGAATATCTATATAAAATATATAAATTAAAAAATAAATACAATAAATGTAAATATATAATTATTTAAATTTAAGTTTTCATTTTTGTTATAATACATATTATGTTAGCATGTGTTTGATTTTTGTCAGTTTATAATTAAAATTTACAAATGTGTTTATTGTAATAAAAAATGTTAAATAGTTTGATTTTTATTAAATAAATATAGTTGTTAATTATTTTAAAATGATATTTTTAATCATTTTGAATATATTAATTTTAATTATGTAATTGTTGAAGTTTTGAGCAAATGGCACTCGTGCACACACCTAACTAATCTAATGCTATAATTTGCGCACCATTTTGTCCTTTGAATTGTAATCAACTTATCTGTGATCACTTGAATTATTGTACATTTTCTATTATATCTCATGAGATCAAGATCCCAACCTTGCAAAAATAACTCCAATTCATGTTGCAGTTCGAGCTCCTTCATATTGAGACAACTCTATGCACAGGGGCGGATCCAGAAAATAAATCAAGAGGGGGCACTATCGCATCAGGAAGAAGAAACATGTTTTGACTTGAAAATAAAAGTATGTAGAATATGAATGGTGTATTACATTAATATAAGAGGTCTCTATTTAAAAAGATCAACTAAAGATAAAGATAACTAAAGATAATAGCTAAAGATAATAACTACCAATTAAAGTAATACAAGATGTCTCTATTTAAAAAGATCAACTAAAGATAAAGATAACTAAAAATAATAGCTAAAGATAATAACTATCAATTAAAGATAACAACTAAAGATAAAATCTAAAATATGTCTATCTAAAATATATCTATTTACAATGTTTTGCTGCAGAAAAAAGAATATATTTTGCTACAGAAAAAAATAAAAGGATATTTGTGTTAAAAAATTTAAAACCAAAGGTATATTCATAATTTAATTTCAAAATTTAAGGGGGGACACTGCCCCCCCCCCCCCCCCCAATTTTCCACCTACGTCCGCCCTTGTCTGTGGACATCTCTGAACCAACAAGCAGCAACAATTTTATATTTGAAATAAAGAGGGTAATGTGGCAGCGGAGGCAAGCAGCACACTAGTTGATGGGTAAGAGCATTTACAATACATAATTTTTAAATGAGTTGTTTATCTTAAATTTATCAGTCCTATAATGATACAAATTTAAAAATTTTACACAAAAATTTACTCCAATATTAAAAAGTTATTAGAGTAAGTGTTTAACTTGAGACACATTAAATTTTGTAATTAAAAAATGGTTCTTTAATTTTAAGCAATTCATGAAACACCGTGTTAGAGATGGTCTAATGAGTGTTTATGATTTCCATTTACAAACACTCAGAGGACATGCCAGTTATACACAAAACCCCATTTTACTACCGTTGTATCTTGCAGAATATCACATGTAATCTCACAATATAAGGCAGAGGTGTGACAATCTTACCTAATTCAAAAGGAATCTCATGCGGGCACCACCTGCTTTCTGTGCATATTGATTAATGAACTTGTCCTTTTTCTTGGCACATTGGAATGATTAATGAATTATCAATGGCCACTGTATATAAAGAGATATATGAAGAACTGGCAAGGTAAGAGCACAAAAACATTGAACTCTCTGAAAAAAGAACAAACAACGAAAGAGAAAGTAACCATGGCAAGCGTGTACCACGTTCGCTCAAATAGTTTTCCTTCTGGATCTCATCCTAGCTCCATTAGAATAGAGGAGGAACTAAGCAAAACGAAGACATGGGAAGCCACATCCACTTCCACATCTGAATCAATTGGCACTGGTTTATCCTTATTTGAAGATTTATATATTTGGTTGGAAGATCTTCTCAATGTGGCATCAACACAAAAAGTGATTTCTAACCATCAAGGTGAGAAATGCATGGAAGAATTGCTTGATGGTTCAGTGGGAGTTTTGGATATTTGTGTCATTACAAGGAACACCATGTCACAAGTTAAGGAAAATGTTCAAGCACTTCATTCTGCTCTTAAGAAGGAGAAAGGGGGATTCGAGTATTGAAAAAAGTGTAGCTGAATATAACTTCTTCACAAAAAAGATGAAGAAGAATGCCAAGAAGTTGTTGAATATAACTCCTTATATGCAATAGCGACGAAACATCATCCAGAGTGATTGTCAGCTCCCCGACAGGCAGATGGAAGCTGCTGGTCTCTGAGTGCCACCTTTCTACAAATGTCGAGAGCAACCCCCTGTCACCGGTCTCGACTGAGCGTGAAATCAACGGGGCTAAGCCGCTAGCAACAACCAGTCCTTCTATCTCGAGTGCAGACCGCCTAAATTTACTAACTTTTCTTCCTTGCGACACCAATTTCAACTCAACATGTTCCTGCAAACAAATTTCTTGAATGTCAGTCATATAGTTAATCAATCAAACCAGATTACTCAATAAAAATTAAAACAACTATCTGTCCTTCCCACACTCGAAGAGCCACATGGTTAGCGTACTTCGTCAAAACTGAACAATCCTGCGGCCCACCTGGATAAGATTCTATTTCATCACCTCCACCTTCCATGGCAGGGATATCAACCTCGACACGCCATTCCTCAACACCACCATCCTGAGCCGGAGGATCAACAACACCTACCCATGGCCTTTGTCTTCTGGCAGATGCCGTAGGCCTACGACATTGGGGGACTGCCTCTTCATTCACGCTATTCCCTCTACCAGATCCTCTGCCTACATCTCCACCTACTGCCTGATGTCCTCCTCGTGTTCTAGCCATAATCTGATAAAAAAATTGTGGTTAATATCATAAGATCATAAGTGGTATAATGGCATAAGAGTAATAATCCACAACTAATTAAGTGATGGAATCATGATCACCACTACCAAAGGTTAGCATAAGTGGTATAATAGCATAATAGCAATACGGCACAACCAAAATACACAATTAAATGACAAAGTAAGAAATCTCTAACTCTAGCCTTATCCTCTAAGCCCCTTAAATGACCTATAACAGAACTGAACTTCCTCATCATGTCAAAGCCCCTTAAATGGCCTATAACAAAGAACTGTAACACTTTCTACACACTAACATGATATTGTATTTAGTGCATCAAGATTCAATTTGGAAGCATCAACACCAGTACCAAAACCAACAATTGGAAGCATCATAACCAATACCAAAGCCAACATTACAAGCAAACCAAATATTATTAGAGTAAACTAATTAAAACATGATTCAATAAAAAATCACAAAGCACCACAATTGGATCTATGATGTAATGTATAACCAAATTAATTAACCAAATATAATGCTTCTTCGATCCAATAATCAATATTATCATCAATAAAAAATATCTAATTATATAATCTAATCTAATTAAATTTTCTAAGGGCTCAAATATGTAAAATAACCAACAAAACACAATTAATTTCATCATTAATTTAAAATGCCTCAATTCTGAACTTCATACAGCTTGAGTAATCCGTAGGTTACTTATGGATTAACCAATCCGTAAGACTATTACGGATTATTCAATCCGTATGAAGCATACAGATCCTGTAATCGTGAACTTCATACGGATTGAGTAATCCGTAATTGTTTTACGTAAGTAAGATTGGATTGCTCAATCCATATGGAGTTCACGGATTACAGGATCCGTATGCTGCATACGGATTGAGTAATCCGTATCTTACTTACGGATTACCAATCCCACTCACTTCTGTGGATTAATCAATCCATATGGAGTATACGGATTCACCAATCCGTCGCATCCATAACACAACCCAAAACGAAGACGAACCTCACACCGGTTGTCGCAATCAACCACCTCCCACCGTCAACAACCCGAAACGCGCCTCAGGTCACCCCAATGTATCACCTGCGCCACCGAACAGAACCAAATCGCAGCAACGAAGAAGGAAGACGAAGGTGTATGGTGTATGTGTGAAAGCGGCGCCGAATGAATAGTTGAAAGTTAAGTATATAAGCAGGGGCATTTACGGAAATCAACTATTCATTTATGGGTGTATTAGTCTTTATACTGGTGTATAAAGTTTTTCCCTTGTACCTGGCCCTGGCACAAAACAAGAGATTTCGGTGCATGAGAATTCCACTGAGCCTTCGTCTTACGTCTTATATGACATTCAAAGGACAATTGCTTCCCGCACCTCCATATTGCTTCCAGCATCTTTTTAACTTTTTGGAAACCCTCGGTCTGAGCTGTCACCACTACCGTACCCTTTTTAGTTAATTAATCAAACCTGCTGTTTATGCATGATAGGTAAACTTAGGTAGTTTGCTCATATAACATATATGCATGAGGTGGGTAGTTGGCTCCTTAAACAAGTATGATATGGGATTCCTTTGGCACTTTATAAATGGATCGGAGGGTGTCTCACTTCATAACATTCAAACTACAAATATTTCCTAATAGCACGTATAATATAATATAATTATGGATTCTGCAGATAGGATTTCTGCAATTGACGCTGAGATGACTCGAATCAACGGTGCTATTCAAGACCAGACCAGCGTGAGAACCATGGGATCTGAAACAAAAGAAGAACGAATTAATAATGCGAAAAAATGCATTGAGGAGCTGGAGGAGAAGCATGAAGCACTTAGGAAGGAGCAGCAAGCGCTACTGGCGGAAAAGTAAACTAGTATTGTTTAGGGATAACACACTAGGAAAAAGAATAAAAGTAGTTCCTTAAAATTGTCTTCCCACATGTGTTTTCTTATATTTAGCATTACATTTATAAAAATCTAGTCTTATAGGAGAGTAGTGTGTTTAATTTGCTTATGCAATGTGTGTTTAGTTTGCTTATGTAATGTGTGTTGTTAGTAGTAATGAATAAATAATATTTTGGATAAATATTTTTATTTTTTACCCTCCTTTATTCTCTTCATTTATTTTTCTTCACCTTTTTTTCGTTGTCTCTCTCCCTAATCCGGAACTGCTCACAGATTTCCTAGTCATTGATAATATTTGTTTGTAACATCAATTCAAAAATTGTACAGTATAACTTTTTTATTTAAATTCTACAGAATTTTCAATAAATCCTCAATTAGATTCAATATTTCAAAAATAATTTAGTAAAATTAATTCTACTAAAATTTAAAATTAATAGAAACTTAATAACTCATCCGCGTGAACAGTAGAAGACCTTGGTTCCAGAAATGAATCCTAAATAGTAAATAGCATGATTTTGATAAAGTTGTCTTTTAAATCATGAGAAGTTTTCTGTAATTAACCTACGTTTCAGCCTTTTCCATATAGTATTAGCACAAATATTCATATCTTCTTTTCCTTATTCATTGTTGTGTCCGAGATGTACTATGATTCAATTCATCTGTCAAATCTTGGGGTTTAAAAATGCTCAAATATTTACGAAGCTACTTTATTGTCTAC
>PYAF01005424.1:474820-522356 GCA_007407185.1 Glycine tomentella | reverse complement strand
GTATGTAGTTAAAGACATGTGATACCTCTCCAGACCAAATTCTAAGCGCTACATGGTTCATGTAGCCTCTCAAAACAGAAGAATCGACTGGACCACCTGGAAATGACTCATGGTCAGCATCAACATCATCACCCACATGGTCAGCGTCAACATCATCAGCCACATGGTGATCCTGACCACCATCCGCCACAGGAACGTCAGGCTCCACATGTTCTTCCTGACCACCATCAGCCTCAGGAATAACCTCAGCTATCCGTTGTCTTCTCACAGATGCTGTGGGCCTACGACGTTCACCGCCGACACCACCACCTCTTGTTCTTGCCATTCAATCTGAAAATTGTGAGTTATCGATGCAATTAGTCCTAAATTTCAAAAGAACTAATCTTACAAAGATATTTACATCTAATGCATATCAATTTACAATTTTCCAAGACAACACACAACCCACAAATCTTACAAACATATTTACATACATATTATAACATGTTCCAATGCCATAAATGCTTACCCCACATCATTTGTGTTCAACCCACAACCTAGTGAACATCAATGTCAATGCATGTCTTACATGTTACATTTAACAATTTCCATGACATTTGAAACCAACTAAGAAGCCACATTTGTTACAACCATATATCAAGTTCAAGGTCCATATTTTATCAAATTGTATATCATAAACATATTGAAAAATAAAGCTACTTCACCAAAATGTTAACATAAAACCTGTTCACAACAACATATGTGTATCAGGATATGCATTCGAAAATTACAAGGATCGCACTTATCTAATCTTATAAATGGCTATTCCAAATCCAAATTTTTATTGAATGTATTTGATAATTTATCACATAACATGTATTTCAAATTAAAACAACATTCAACTTAGATTCAATCACTTAATCCGTTAGTATACAGTTTTATATTGGTACGGATTCCACAATCCGTAAGCGCTTCACGGATCCTTCAATCCGTATTATAGAAACGGATTACACAATCCGAGAGTCAAAAGGCAGAAAAACAAACAGGATAAATACGGATTAGGAAATCCGTGAACATCACACGGATCACTTAATCCGTCTTGTTCCCACGGATTGCACAATCCGTACTCATCCTCTTTTCTTCTTACGGATGGTTCAATCCGTGCCATCCTCACGGATCCGACAATCCGCACAATACCACAAAACTCACCTTCGTCGACGACGGCGAAAGACCTCCACCACCAAGGACGCTGCAAGACACCTCTATTAAGCCACCAGAGAACGACCTAGCTGCACGGTGCTGCCGACACTGCTGCGGACCTGGTGCACGATGCTTCGAACGACGGAAGAAGAAGAAGAAGAGAATACGAAAGGCGCTATAGTGTATAACAAATGGCTCTCAAAGTTTATTTTAAATTAACTTGAGGGTAAACTTGGAAATCCACTATGCTGATATAGTGTATAAGAAAAAGCTATAGTGTATTTAGCACAGGCCTTAAATTTTATATGTAGCATTTGTGACCTAATGGGTCTTATGGTCCATTTTCCTTTCTTCTTGCTATTTGCTACCTTGTTTTTCATTTTTGTTATCTTCTTTTATTTTTTTTACTACTCTATTATTTTATTTCTTTTCTTCTTTTTTTTATACACATATTATTATTATTATTTTTTTTAAACTGTTGTATCTTTTATTTGTTATCTTTTCTTCTCTTTTTTTTTACTATTTGTTATTATTATTATTTCTATTTCTTTTTTTTTTTTTCATTTTTTTCATTTTCTCTCTTTTTTATCACATTTTTTTATCATCGTTCTTTTTAATCCACCTGGATAAAATTAGGGTATGACAATATTATAATATTATGTATGTGTGTGTGATACTTGATGGAGTGTGCACTCCACGGGTTAGTGGTATTAGAAAAATAACGAAACAAACTTAATGACATCCCACACTTAAAAGCGTGTCATTTATTATAAATTGAAGGGAGTGTGCATTCCACACACGAAAAGCAACTGTAGGTTGCATATTTTGATCATACTTCAATTTCTCTTTCGGGAATTATTTATTTTTAAGAACTTTGCCTATAAACTGACCTGTCATTGCTTAATTTGCTTTGCTCTCTTGTTTTATTTTCTTTCCATTTTCTGGAAGTGACTAATATTTTTATGTCGACATCTGGGATCAACTGTATTGATTGAATACGTACACATTTATGATATTCCATCGAGTAGATGTTTGTTTTTCAGTTGTAAATGGAACTTTGGAGTAAAATGAAACTTGCAAAAATATCCAAATTTTTCTTTTTTAAAATTGAGTTTCTAGATTATTAGATTTACTTCAGAATTTATACACCGTATTTTGAACTGAAATCAAACATGCAGAAAACTTATGCATTTGTTTCATTTATATTAATGTAATTGCCTTTCTCTTTTTTCTTCAACTATTTGCAGGTAATTTTATAATTAAGTTGGTTTAACAAAATGGGGCCGTGACATTCACATCTTTGAAACTTTCCAATGTGTCTTATTTTTCTTCTACTTCCTGTACTTTTAGTTTAATCACGATTATGTGTCAATGATAACTGGGTGTTTCACTAAGTAATTGTAAATTTAACTAGTATTATGGTATATAGAATGCTTGGATAAATATTTTTATATAACTAAAGTTTATAATAAATAAATGTTTTTGAATGTATAGATTATATTTTGGATTTGTGATAAATAACATATTTTAGTATAAGATTATTTTAATTATTTATAATTTTTAACAAAATTATTAAAATTCAATTTGAAAATAAAAATGAATAAAAGGTAGATTAAAAAGAAAATTATGTGTATAAAACTCTTTCCAGAAGACTATTTATCTCTTTTCATAAGGCACATTTTTAATTATTTTTTGTATTAATTGTTTTTCTTAAAATATACTTAATAAAATAATAATTTTTTCAACCAAGAAATAATAAATGATCGAAATTACCCTGATTAAGCTTCTTTTCTTATGGGTTATAAATTCTAAACTCAGTCGGACATCACCAAACGCGTACATATCTCAAACTCGATTTCCGACCTTTAAATAATTCAAATAACATTTTTGGTTGAAACTCGGTTCAATATGCCTTTAAATACTAGTCTTCTAAGACAATTTTTATAAAAGTCTTAAATTCAAAGACTTTTTACTTTTTTTTACCTTCCCTCTCTCTTTAAATTTTGAAATTTGTATTTTTCATTCTCTCTCTCGCGCGCGTCTGTTCCTCTCCTATGGTCGAGCACATACCCCTTCTCATCCCCTCCCTCCTCTCAATTGATGTTCTTAGTTCCCGAGACCCCATGTTAAGGCTCTCCGCCATGTCGATGACGGAAATTGGTGGAGTTTTACGGCCATCGATACTCTTTCAATATCGCCCAAAATGAACACCAAGCCTCCGCCCATGGTCGCCAAGAAGAAGATGAAGAAGAAGGTGGCTATGCCGGCAGAGAAGCCCATGTTAGGGTTCGTTCGTTGCCTTTATTATATTTTTCTTTGTGCTCTCATCTTTCATCTTCTATTTGTTCATTCTAGAGGCACATGATGTTGAAGGGCATGTATCAAGGGTCAATTTTGTGAAGAACAGGTCACTCTCTTCGATCTCATTTGGGTTAGTTATCTTATTTTTTTTCCTTTTGTTTTTGATGTTTTGATTTCTGGATTGGGGGTTAGGGATTTTTGTAATTGTTGATTTTTTCATTAGGGGTTAGGGTTTTTGCAATTGGTCTCTGGAATTCCCAAATCATCAGTCTCTGTTTCAGCGACCATGGCTTCCAACTCAGTCCGAGTTGCCGCCGTTCAAATGACATCCATCAACGACCTTGCTGCCAATTTTGCCACTTGCTCTCGTCTCGTCAAAGTATTCTTCTTTTCTTTTCTTGTCTTCTCTTCTAGTATTCTATATAATAAGCATGCCTCACTACTCAGGAAGCAACATCTGCTGGACCCAAATTGCTTTGCTTTCCTGAGGCCTTCTCTTATCTGAACCAAAGCAAAAAAAAACCATTTCTAACTCCAGAAAACACTCGACTACTCTCTCTCACTTTTCTGGGTTTCTTTTTGAGTACTTTGCATCAGACCCTCTTACAAAAAGTAATTTTTTTGGGGTTCTCTTCTCTGGTTCTTCATCTTGGGTATGTGTTTTGGTTTCTTGAACAAAAATCCTAACTTGGGTTATGCCTTGTTTCGTGTGATCATTGGTTTTCACTCTCATTTTTACAACCCTCAGGAATAAAGTTTTTGGGGTTTCTTTTTATTAATCATGGAGGATGGTTCAAGAAATAGTACTCATTTCAACATGACTTCACGAAAAGCTGAAGAAGCGGGTTAGTTTGTGTTTTTTTTCCTTGGTCATTCATTCTTGTCATGGTTCACTTTTGTGTGCTTGTTATGCTTGTTTTTCGATGATTATTAATGATGAAGTTGTTTTTTTTTTCTTTTTTTTAAAAAAGAATCTTCATTTCCATGTTGATGTGTCATTGATTTGTCATAGAATGTTACAATAACTTATGCAGCTTGGAGACGCTATGAGGCCACTCAGTGGCTAGAAAGTCAAGTGGGTCCCTCTTGGTATATATATCAAACCAGCCTACAGAGAGAGAACTCATTTCTTGCTTGAGAAATGGTCTATTCTTTGCAATGCCATTAACAAGATTCATCCAGGAGCAGTGCCTAAGGTACTACATTACAATCCTATAAATGAATTTTGTATACTTGTCATATATTGAATTTTATATGGAATTTAATTTCTTACTGGAAGTTTAATTCCTTTCTATTGTATACACATTGGTTGTGTTCAATCATAATTTACATTATGCAATTCTTCACATTCAGCACAATAGATGCAATAAACAGGAGTGATAATTGATGGAATAAAGTCTTTGCCCTGATGATTAAGGAAATGTGTACTTTTGATGCCAGGTCATAGAAATCTGGTTGTTTCTGATATTCTGTTCCAAGTAGTACCTAGAGAGTAGTATTGAGATAATTCTGTTACCAAATTATATACATATATACATCTATGGTAAAATGCATAACACAGCCTGCAACAGAGGTCTATTGCATTTATAATGTTTGTAAAATCATGTTTTTATTTTCAGGATATCATGGCTTTGTAGTTGAAAATTAAGAAAGAGTTTGAAGAGATGCAGTCACAGTTTCAAGGATTTTTTAATGATATTGGTATGAATAATTAACCTTTTCCACTTTCTTGATTTTTAACATCATTGTTGGCAAAATAAGATATAGTTGTTTTTCTTTACTTACTTTGAGTTGGTTATATCTCATCACTTTTGAGGGAGTTTTGTTTTCTGGGGGTCTTCATTTTGTTTCCCTTGTTTCATGGGGTGCTTAAAGTTTGCATCTTGCTGGTGGTAAAGTGGTTGTCTGTGTTTGTGTTTTCATTAGTGGGTTTGCGTCTCATAAGTTTTTATTTTTTTAAGAAGTGTGGTTATTAAAAAACAAGGCATTTATAATTGGAACCAGGCCATAAAGTAAGAGGACCAATTGGGTTGTGCATGAGTATAGGCCTACGCTGAAGGAGCTTGATGGTACCAATCCTGGACAGGTCTAGTCTTATCTCCTACTTTTATGGTTTAGGGTGAAAATGGTTAAATTACTCAAATTACACTTTATTGGACCAGGATTAATTATCTTATTTTTATCTTTATTTTAAATTTAAGATACCCGTAATGATATTTTTTTTAATATAGGAGTCCTATTTATTTATTTATTAAATGCACGTCTTCTTTTAAGCTATTTTTTTAGTGATAGGTTTCTTAGTCTATTAAAAGATTTTATTACAAGCAAAATAAATAGCTTGATGGATCTAAATTTATATCTAAGCTAATCAGTTCAATAGATAATAATAATAATTTAATTTATTTAAATATGCATGATAGGCTTAAAAAAATTCTTAAATGTGTTAGCAAGAATAATTTGAATAAAAAAACCCTTTAAAAATATCTCCATTTGACTTACAAATAAATTCATATAACCTAGACCTAATATGAGCCAGCTACGTCATAGGTTTTATGAGTGACATATCCCTTTCTCACCCCAAATTAATTATTGAAATAGTGATAAATTAATTGTACTATACATCATATTAATAAATAGTGATAAAGTATTTATATAGCAAATTATTTGTATAGATAATAATTGTACTATACATCACTGAGATTTGAACTTATGATTTTATGTATATATTATTCTACACTGATTAACATGTATAAGTATGATTTAATGAAATGTCCAATTACTTTTTGTATATAATTTTTTTATATCTAGAATTTGGATTTTTATACGTTTATACTATCAAAATCTACACCCAAAACCATCATCAACATTGTGTGTAAACTTCTACTATGAAACTAATTTGTTCGTTAAAATCAGCCCCTGATGGTCTTATTTGTCAACATTATTTTTCTTTTGATGGAAATGTTTTTGCATGACCTCATAATTTTTTTTTCTTTTAATTTTTTTGGTTAGAAATTGTTTTGGATTAAGATTAATGATGGCTCAATCCAGGGGAGCAAAAACCTCTAATTTAAAAAAAGAAAAAAAATGGTTTAATACATTTTGGTCTACAATTTATGCTATTAAGTCCTTAAGTTAGTTTATGAATTATTATAGCTTGAAATCGCTAAAAAACAACAACTTGTGATGGTTTTATTTTTTCTATGCAAATCTTGAAATTATAGCAATACAAAAAAAGAAAAGTCATTTAAATACACTATCCATCCTCTGCATCAAAAATTTACAGTGACCAGGCAAATGTGCTTAATTTGAATACATTATCCAGTTTAATATTGTCTAGTGCTTTTGACTCAAGCCTTTACGAGTCTGGGACTTAAGAATGTAAGAGCTATCAGTTAAGCTTATATTTGACACTATTATTTGATACACAGGGGATCGATCTTAAGGCTGGGGGTAAGAGCAAAAAGACCCAAAGAACAGCACCTAAGTCCAATGACATCTACCTCAAATTACTTGTCAAGGTCCCTCTCTTTTTGCTATCACCTTCCCGTATTTATTATAAATATGAACTTTAGATCAATTGTGCGTTTTATTTTTTCACAACGATGATGATAAATGTGATCCCAGCTCATTATGAGACCCTTCGCCATTTGAAAGGTCTGGGAATATAATTTTTTCCACATTTGCCTGAGCCTCAACACACCTTTCTGTCACACTTCATATGCTTTTGAAATTTTGTCATTTGGATAATGAATGCTTTATAGTTTATTGTTTGTGCTGCTGCCATAGTTCTACTTTTACTGTATTGTTTTGTTAGTGTCTTTCTTATGTCATTGTAATGGACTTAAGGTTCCCAGTGATGATGTCTTTTTTACCATGCTAATGCTGATAACATATGATTATCCAAATGACAAAAGAGTATTGTATGATTCTGATTAAATGTTACATGTTCAGCTTTATCGGTTCCTTGTTCGAAGGACGGGCAGCAATTTCAATGTTGTTATACTCAAGCGCTTGTTCATGAGCAAGGTTAACAAGCCTCCAATTTCTTTGTCAAGGTTAATAAAGTATACAAAAGGGAAGGTATGCCTCACTCTATCCTTATATATATGCACTGACTACTAATTTTCTTAAATTTGATTAATTGTAGTTTACTCTTATTTTTTTTTTTAATGTAGGAGGATAAAATTGCTGTAATAGTGGGGACTGTAACTGATGATATCAGAGTATATGAAGTTCCAGCATTGAAAATTACAGCACTCAAGTTTACAGAGAGAGCACGTGCAAGAATAGAAAAGGTTGGCGGAAAAATATTTTGTTCAGATTCTAAGACGGTTACAGTGCAAACCGTCTTAGAATTTCAAAACATACTAAAACGGTTGCGTCAGAAACCGTCTTAGAACGAATTTTAAATGAAAAAATAGCACATATTCTAAGACGGTTATTTACTGTAACCGTCTTAGAAAGTGAACATACTAAGACGGTTACTGAGAATAACCGTCTTAGTTTGTGCACATTCTAAACATTCTAAGACGGGTACAGTAAATAACCGTCTTAGAATGTTTTTTTTATAAAAACACCTTCTAAGACGGTCTAACAACCGTCTTAGTAAGTCTGACTTTCTACGTCGCGCTATACTAGGACGGTCGTAGAACCGTCTTAAAAAGACTATTTTAACCGTCTTAGAATCTATGCTTTGTAGTAGTGATGTACACTGCTGTCTTAAGTGCCTCTTTTCACAAGAACTTAGGAAGCTTGGAACTACTGAGCATACTTCGCACCATATCCAACAATGTTCGGTTTCTTCTTTCTGCTACACCATTCTGATTCGGAGAACCAGGCATAGTGTATTGGGCAACAATCCTATTTTCTTGAAAAAACTTCACAAATAGATCAGGTGCTTGTCCATCTTTAGTGTATCTACCATAGTATTCTCCACCTCTATCCGATCTCACGATCTTAATTTGCTTACCGCATTGATTCTCTACCTCAGACTTAAATACCTTAAAGACATCTAAGACTTCATACTTATTATTAAGCATGTAGAGATACATGTATCATGAATAATCATCTATAAAAGAGATGAAGTGTTTCTGACCATATATGTTCATATCAGGACAACAGATATCTGTATGTGTAATTTCTAATAATTTAGTACTCCTCTTGGCACCTTTTTTAGACTTGTTTGTTTGCTTTCCCTTAATACAATTTATACAAGTCTCAAAATCAGCAAAATCCAAAGCACTAAGTACCCCTTCATTTACCAATCTCTTAATTATCTCGATAGAGATGTGTCCTAATGTTAGGTGCCACAACATAGAGGAATTCTCATTCATAACACATCGATTCATGCAAACATTAACATGCATAGCATCATAAGTGGTATCATTTTGCAAATAAATATAGAAAAGACCATATTGCAAATCAATCCACCATGTGTTATGATTAATCATATTAGATTCATAACAAACTAAATAAGTAGATATACCTTTCTTTTCAAACCATAGTTTGAACTTAGAACATTCTTTCTTCATGTGCCCTTTCTTTTTACAGAAAAAACACCTGGTTGATTCTTTCTTAATTCCAGTCTGGGGTGGTATTTTACCAGTTCCCTTGTTCTTATATTTTATCTTCTTGTCATTTTTCTCATGCTTGATACCAAATGTAAGAAAAACTGAATAATCTAATCATGCTTATATATAAACAACATAAACAGTTAGATTAAGTGCAGAAAAATTAAGATCATAAATACCTTCCGCCATTGTTCACAATTTTGAGTCTTTGGATTGCATTGAAGATCTCTCTTGAGTCTTCTAAACTCTAATTCTAAAGCACTAGATGGTGTATATGCTGATATATATAGAATGAGTTCAAGGACCCAAGAAGGATATAGGCACACTTATTTATAGACCCCTTCCCATCAAAGGATCAGTTAAGAAAGGGACGTTAACGTTGCAAAAAAATAGAGAATGTAGATAGTGGTTAATTTCCTGAATTATTATTGACTACTATCAGGTTTGTTACATATATTTTGTAATTTCAAAATAAAAACCAACATACAATTCAATAGTTATACGATCAAATACTACCAATGTTTATACTCTATATTATGATATATTTTTGTTATAAGTCACCTTTTTACTAGAGAGAATATTCCTTTTCATTTATCGAGTTTCTATTGGCTAAACATTGTAGTTTACTTAATAGGGAATACCTGGTAAATGCAAAAGAGATCTCTATTAATGGTCCACGAGCGAATGACATAAGGTTTATGGTTTATTATCCAACTTGCCATTTCTATGAATGTGGGACTACTTCAGTTACACTGGTCAATCCAACATCTATTTAAAATCTATAAATCCTGAGCTGAGAAACAATACGCTAATTTCTCATCTCTGCTAGGTCCATTTCAGACTTTTCATAAGCATGCTTCTCTGATTGCCAAGATTCACAACCAGCTCCTCAAGAATATCCATCGCGAAGGAAATCAGTGTGCAGACTCACTGGCGAAGAAGGGCGCTAATACAGATTTGATTATTTATGAATCACCTCCTCAGGATATTGGTTTACTACTTTACGCCATTTCTGCAGGGACAGTGTTTTAATGTTTGTAATTCTGTCCTTTTGGCTTTTGTTTTTTTCCCATTTCCAAAAATAAGGTTCGTGATTAGAGAACTATATATACACCCTTTCACAATCAATTTAATCATAGCAATTTCACTAGGATTTCCTTTCCTGGCATTTTGGCTTATGCTGTACAGCATAAAAACATCATGTAACGAATTTATTGCAGGCTATGAAGGTGAAGGACAAGAATGGGAAATTGAATAAAGTTGTGTAGGTGGATATTGAGTGTGTCTTGCATACAACTGCTACAAAGGACTACCCTAATGAAGATTGGCATGGTTAAATTTGACCACTCTCATTCATGGTAAACAACAGACATATATGAAGTTTATTTACATATATTAATTCTTAATTACACTGTTTTCATCTATTTACATTCTTGGAGGCCTATACAATGTTCAAATAAGAAGAATTTCGACATAAAAAAAAAAAAAGAAGAGGAAGAAGAAAAATTTATGTGAGTTATAGGTCATGACGTAATTGTTTTTCTTGGTTTATAAATCTTGGAAAAGGTTCTTCTCCTTCCATGGGCTTCCTTAATGGGTGTTGTTGGTGAGAAATTATTTCATTTTCTTCCTCATCATTGGCTTCCTATTACTAAAAGTACTGCTACACTATAGGTTTGACAGGCAACAAAGATACTCGGCCACAACACTTGAGGCTGCACCCACAAAGAGGTCCTAGCATCAGAGTTACTATAGTTTATGGAACATGCTTTCAGACTTATTGAGGTGATGATGTACTGAATTAGAAGGGTTTCTTCATATATATGTTTATATTTTAGGAAAACTCTATTGTAATTAGATCCATCTTTTAACAATGTGTTATCATAGTCAAACACTAAAAGTGAGTCATAATAGATAATCAAATTTTTTAAAAATAATTCCTTGGAAAGAAGGAATTATGTATGAATGATAAAGATAATAAGGAAATCTAAACATAAACTTGTGATATCTTTGGTAAGTGTACCAAATTGTATAAGTAGTAAAATGAAAAGTTGGAGTCTTATTTTTTCAAAGGATTTGTTCAATAATTGGTAATTTACACACTTTTTACTTACCGGACAAAATATAGAGCAAACTTATTAAATTAACAATGATTAAAGTTTGAAATTTAAGGTGAAAACTTGAAATAAAACTAATAAAAGAAGTTTTTTGATTCTCAAGATCTAAGTTATGGAAGGGAGTTACATGAAACAACAACAAAAGAGAATGAGTGGGGTTCAACTTCACTAAACCACTACCTCATGCATAAAAAACTATTAATTTATATTTATCATTCCTTTGTTATCACCAAGTCATAAAAATGCTCAATTCCTAATTCTTTACAAGAAGAATCTAAGTCCCATAACTAAACTATCAATCCCCAGCTTGCATAGTTTAGCCAAGTTATTTGCTTTACAAGAAAATGGATCTTGTTCTATTCCTAACAACAATATCCATTAAGTACTCTTCTCCGGTTCAAAGTTCAAATACATTTTTCAATTGTATTTAAATTATAAAATCAAGAAAATGGGTAATCAAGTCCAAACAAGCATTAAGCAAAGAAGAAAACACTTAATAATGAACAATACACATCTATTAATAACTTAAAAGATATACATAAATTTGGATTTAGTTACATCAAACCCAATCAAGGGGAGCTCAGCTACTCATGGATGAGAGGAGCTTCAAAATGGTGAAGAGAAGAAGGTGGAAAATGGAAGGAAAGAGTCCCACGGAGTCTCCCTTGTGCCAAAACCAAGGTCAAGAAGAATGATCTATTCTATTGCAAAAACCTCTTTTAATACTTTGTTTTTCTTTTCAAAAAGTTATCGTGCAACATTTTTGGCCCAACGAGCCAAATTTTCCCTAGACTAGAACTCCAATAATGAATACTAAAACTATATGGTTCAGCGAGACACCACTCTATTTGGTTGAGCTAAAATTGAAAATATTTTCTTTTTGATTTTGATTCATCCTCCTACAATAGTAAGCTTTCAACCCTTCATTTAAGAAACCATAAAATTATGATTCTAAAACCTAAACATATATACTTAAGTGATTCCGAAAAAGCTAAATTTAATTTAACTAAAATGAGAGAAAAACAAGACTTTAAATAAGGAAAATGTAAAATAAATACAATTATGTGTACCAAAAAAGTAGGCAAATAATGCAATTATCACTGACCCATAAATATATAATCAGACGTATAATCAATCTAAAATAAAGTTTCAAAATTGGTCTGCAAGCTTTTTTTTCGATGTGTTTTCAATAGAACCTTAGGATACTGGTCCTTCATATGTACCACGAGATTTCTCAAGAAAAGCATATAAAGGGTTACAATTTACGAGCAACTGGTGCACACGCGAAATATCCCATCATTTTATTCTCGAAAATGCGATCAAAATTATATATAACTGAAATCGTTGTCCATTTGTCATATCCCATCAGATCGGATCTCATCAATCCAAAAAACCATTTATTAAACCATTTTGCAGTTCTAGCTACTTACCTTTGAGACAAGCCAGGTAATGGATATTCCTGAAGCTTAAACACAGCATTTTTATATTTTGAAACCAAGAGGCAATGTGGCAGCAAAGGAGGCAAACTTGCTGATGACTAATGAGGTTTTCTTATTGCCAACACTCGGAGGACATGCCAAGTATACACCTCAAACCCATTTCAGTATCACTGAGGCATGTATTACATCACAAATAATAGTGCACACTGTTTGGTAGAGACGTAACAAGTTCACCAAATTAATAGGAAACACGTGCTGGTACCACATGCTCACGTTGATTGAGAGGTTAGCTTTGCTGTCTATTTTCTTGACCAATAGGAATGAATCATGACTCGAAGTTGCTAGATCCTATATATATAAAGAGAGAGTTAAGGACTTGGTGAGAGCACAAAAACATTTGAGTTTCCCTTGATAAAAAAAACAAACCCAGAATACAAAGAGTAACCATGGCAAACAAGTTCCATGTTCGTTCAAATAGTTTTCCCACTGGATCTCATCGTAGCAACATTACAGTTGAGGAAGAGCTGAACAAGCTCAAAACTTGGGAAGCCACTTCCACATCCACATCAAAGTCCATTGGCGTTGGCTTATCCTTGCTTCAAGATTTGCATACTTGCTTGAAAGATCTTCTCAACATGGGATCAACCCAAAAGGTGATTTCCAACCATCGAGGTGAGAAATGCATGGAAGAGCTTCTTGATGGATCAGTGAGAATTTTGGATATCTGTGGCATCACAAGGGACACCATGTTACAAATTAAGGAAAATGTCCAATCCCTTCATTCTGCTCTTAGAAGGAGAAAGGGGAATTCAAGCATTGAAAAAATTATAGCCGAATATAATTTCTTCTCAAAGAAGATGAAGAAGAATGCCAAGAAGTTGATCACATCTTTGAAGCAGATGGAGAGGAAATTCGGAGTCTCCCCACTCTTAAATCAAGACCAACAACTTGTTGCTTTGGTTAGAGTGATTAGGGAAGTCATTGTGATGAACATGTGTATCTTCCAATCACTGTTATCTTTCTTGGACGTGCCTGCTTCAAAGTCAAAGGCAACCAAATGGCTATTGGTAGCAAAATTAATGCACAAGGGAGTGATAGCATATGATGAGAACCAAGTAAATTCCAATGAGTTGCTGTGTGTGGAAGCATCTTTAAGCACACTTGTAGGTGAACGTACTAATGTTGCAAAGATGCAGGGTGCACATGAAAGATTGGAAGCTTTGGAGAATGCCATTGAAAGCATAGAAAATGGTTTGGACAGCGTATTTAGGTGCATGGTTAAAACAAGAGCCTGCCTTTTGAACATCATGACTCAATAAGATTAGAGGGTCATGATTTTCTCTCCAAATCCTGCAGGGCATTCAAATTTTAGGGACCCGCTAAGGATTGAAAAATTTTGTCTCATCAATTTGTACATATATATACAATTCAATAGTTATACAATGAATTATTTTTACTCTATATTTCGATATATTTTTGTTGTTAAGTCACCTTTGTCCTAGAGAATAATATCTAACTAGCAAACCTCCTAACAAAACATTTCTCAAAACCAGAATAAAAAAACAGTTCTCCTTAACAAACCCTGCAAAACAGACTAGAGAACCTGATAAGTACTCCCATATAGAGGATTACATTGAAAAAAAGAAGCAATAATTGAGAAAATTCGAGCAATTCTGACTTGCAAAACTCCTGCATCTACACTTCCTCTACTCAAGACTTGCTAACAGAAAAATCATCCATGATATATAGCCTATCTCGTCCTTAGTACAGCCTCCCATGGCCATGAAAAGAACGGTACATAATTTTCATATACACTAATTTCCTCTGCGAAACAATAGGCATACTAGAGTAGCATACTTACATAATTCCAGGTATATCCCAAAGCAGTAAACCAAAAGAAATCTGCCATCCCAAGACTGCAACAGCCAATAACATAGCTCCAAACCAGCAGCTTCAGCCCACAACAGAATTCTACCAACAGTCCATAAAACAATAAACTAGGTGCATCAAAGTAATTTTTACTACATATACTAGATTTTAAACTCATGCCTTACACAAGTTTATTAAAAATATATTTATATTTAGTATTATTTTGAAAATATATGTATATGAATAAAATTATCCATTTATAAAATAATTAATAGTATATTAATTATAATTACATTAAAATTGAAGGAAATGATAAATTATATTTATAATCTGAACAGGTTTAAAAAATGTTAAGCCTATTCAAATTTATTATGATTTTTTCAAGTAATAATAGTGACAGAATATCTATATAAAATATATAAATTAAAAAATAAATACAATAAATGTAAATATATAATTATTTAAATTTAAGTTTTCATTTTTGTTATAATAGATATTATGTTAGCATGTGTTTGATTTTTGTCAGTTTATAATTAAAATTTACAAATGTGTTTATTGTAATAAAAAATGTTAAATAGTTTGATTTTTATTAAATAAATATAGTTGTTAATTATTTTAAAATGATATTTTTAATCATTTTGAATATATTAATTTTAATTGTGTAATTGTTGAAGTTTTGAGCAAATGGCACTCGTGCACACACCTAACTAATCTAATGCTATAATTTGCGCACCATTTTGTCCTTTGAATTGTAATCAACTTATCTGTGATCACTTGAATTATTGTACATTTTCTATTACATCTCATGAGATCAAGATCCCAACCTTGCAAAAATAACTCCAATTCATGTTGCAGTTCGAGCTCCTTCATATTGAGACAACTCTGTGGACATCTCTGAACCAACAAGCAGCAACAATTTTATATTTGAAATAAAGAGGGTAATGTGGCAGCGGAGGCAAGCAGCAAACTAGTTGATGGGTAAGAGCATTTAAAATACATAATTTTTAAATGAGTTGTTTATCTTAAATTTATCAGTCCTATAATGATACAAATTTAAAAATTTTACACAAAAATTTACTCCAATATTAAAAAGTTATTAAAGTGTTTAACTTGAGACACATTAAATTTTGTAATTAAAAAATGGTTCTTTAATTTTAAGCAATTCATGAAACACCGTGTTAGAGATGCTCTAATGAGTTTTTATGATTTCCATTTACAAACACTCAGAGGACATGCCAGTTATACACAAAACCCCATTTTACTACCATTGTATCTTGCAGAATATCACATATAATCTCACAATATAAGGCAGAGGTGTGACAATCTTACCTAATTCAAAAGGAATCTCATGCGGGCACCACCTGCTTTCTGTGCATATTGATTAATGAACTTGTCCTTTTTCTTGGCACATTGGAATGATTAATGAATTATCAATGGCCACTGTATATAAAGAGATGAAGAACTGGCAAGGTAAGAGCACAAAAACATTGAACTCTCTGAAAAAAGAACAAACAACGAAAGAGAAAGTAACCATGGCAAGCATGTACCACGTTCGCTCAAATAGTTTTCCTTCTGGATCTCATCCTAGCTCCATTAGAATTGAGGAGGAACTAAGCAAAACGAAGACATGGGAAGCCACATCCACTTCCACATCTGAATCAATTGGCACTGGTTTATCCTTATTTGAAGATTTATATATTTGGTTGGAAGATCTTCTCAATGTGGCATCAACACAAAAAGTGATTTCTAACCATCAAGGTGAGAAATGCATGGAAGAATTGCTTGATGATTGAGTGGGAGTTTTGGATATTTGTGGCATTACAAGGAACACCATGTCACAAGTTAAGGAAAATGTTCAAGCACTTCATTCTGCTCTTAGAAGGAGAAAGGGGGATTCGAGTATTGAAAAAAGTGTAGCTGAATATAACTTCTTCACAAAAAAGATGAAGAAGAATGCCAAGAAGTTGATGACATCTTTGAAACAGATGGAAAGCAAATTTGGAGTATCCCCAATTTTGAATCAAGATCAAGACCTTGCTGCTGTGATCAGAGTTGTTAGGGAGGTCATCACAATGAACATGTCCATCTTCCAATCCCTTTTGTCTTACTTGGCTGGACCTGCTTCAAAGTCAAAGTCAACTAAATGGTTGATGGTGGCAAGGTTGATGCATAAGAAGAGGGTAATATCATGTGATATGCGCCTAGCATATAAGGATTTTTCCAAGCTTTTAGACCAAGAATTGAGCATGAAGCATTCATTATTGCCCTTTTTGTGTATAAATTGAGCTAACATGATGTATTGCCAGGAATCGATCAAAAATGTCAAGATTCAGCAAGAATCAGAAGAAAAAGAACCAAGACTGAAGGAAGGTTTGGCGCCATCAGCGCCAAGTGTGGCGCCAAGAGTGCCGCAAGCTCTGGAGTTTGGCACTAAGAGCGCCACAGTGGCGCCAAGGGCGCCATTCCCTCTGCAAGCTGGCGCCAAGGGCGCCAAGTCTGCGCCTCCAGCGCCGCAACTTCTGGAAGATGGCGCCATGGGCGCCGCGTCTCGCGCCAAGGGTGCCAATACCTCTGGAGATCAGCGCCATCAGCGCCGCAGTTCTGGAATCTGGCACCAAGGGCGCCACAGGTCGCAGAAGCTGAAAATCGAGGGCAGAATAGAGATTTCACAAGAGGGGCTTTAAATACTCCAACTACCAGCATTCAATACACGTTTTAGGAGGGAAAGAAACACAAATTTAGGTTTTTTCGAAGCTTGGGTCTCTTAGCTAGGGTTTTGGGAAGTTGAAGGCACAAGTGGAGTTGCATCTCCATCTTCTTCTTCCTTGCTTCAGCTGGGTATGTCTCTTTTTGTATCTAAGCCACTCATTATGAGGTTTGGCTAAGCTTTTATTGTAGTTAGGGCTAAAGCATTTAATGTAAATTTCATTGGGTTGTATTGAATACTATCACTCATTTATTACAAGCTATTTTACCGCACTTTGCATTTAATTCTTCTTCTCTTGCTTAGACTTAGCTAACCTAGGTAAGAGTTTAGAACTAGGGTTCACAATAGACATATTGGAGCTCTAGTTTGGAACTAATTGTGGTAACTTGCTAACATTACCTAGGAATGGGGATGGGTGCTTGTGGCTTGATTCATTTATGTGTTGCTCAATGCTTAGCTCATTGAAAATCACTAAGGGATTAGGGTTGGAGTGTGAGTTAAAGAACTAAGTAGCGAGGAATCAACGCTTAGTTAATCTACGAAAACACATTAGCTGAGTAGCTTAGGTATTTGAGTGTAGTAAACAATACAATCTCTTGGAAGGAGCACTAAATGTGGGTTGCCTTAACTACATACCTCTCTATATATTATTCTCGCTTAAATTACTTGTTGATATTAATTAATGTTTACAATTAGCTTTTAATTTAATTTGTTCACACACAACAACAACAAACATTATTCTTATTTATTTTGGTATCCAACTTATCGATCAAAATTATAGTCTATTTGGTCAAACAATCCTCGTTGGTAATGGCAAATCCCTTTCTTATCACTCTATTACTTGAGCGACCGGTGCACTTGCCGAGTATGCAACAAGGTTTTGGCGCCGTTGCCGGGGATTGTTTTAGCCAAATCTATTATAAATTTTTATCTTTGAGATTGGATTTCTTTTGTTACTGACCTGCTTCCAGAGTATATGCGAGGTATCGTTAGCCCCGATAATCTTTAGTTTGATACCGAAATCGAGAAAACCTCAAGGAGGAATCAGAAGTTAACGAGGGTAAGGAGGGAAGCAGAAGGGTCTAGTTCTCGACCTCTAGAAGAAAAAGAATCTGAAGAGGAACTAGACATGGCTGAAGACAATCGTGAGCAGCCAAGGCCGGAGGATGAATTAATGGAGAACATTCTCGCTCCATTATTCGTCCGACCGCCATCCAGCATCGTCCGACCGCCTATTCAAGCACATCACTTCGACATCCAACCATCCCTCATTAGTTTGGTGGAGAAGAATCAATTTGGCGGCGAGGATGACGAGGATCCGCATGATTTTGCAGATCATTTTATGATGATTTGTGACACCATTCGGCACCAGGGAGTGACCGATGATGCCATTAGGTTCCGCCTCTTTCCTTTTGCCTTGAAAGGAAAAGCACTCAAGTGGTTACATTGTCAACCTTCTAATAGCATAACCACCTGGGATGAGTTGATGGCTAGGTTCTTCGCCCAATATTTTTCCATGGAGAAGTACAATCGCTTGGTGAATGAGATCACCAACTTCACGCAGCGTCATGGGGAAACTTTGTGTGCAGCATGGCATCGGTTCCAAGAGTTGATACGGCGTTGTCCTCAATATGACCTGCCGGTTGGGAAGAAGGTGCGAATCTTCTTCAATGGTTTGTCACCTGAGTCCAAACTGGTCATTAATGGAGCTGCCGGAGGAACCATTAGATCAAAGACAGCTGCTCAAACACATGAGTTGATAGACTCTTTGGCCAGAACAGAGAATGAGAGTATTGCAACTCAGCCAAAGAGGGAAGTCATTCATTTGGGTAGCACAGATGCAATGTTGGCTGAGCAAAAACTCCTATCACAGCAGCTAGCCATCCTCAATGCCAAGTTTGACAAGCTTGAAGTCTCAAAAGCTCAAGCTTCCTCAATCAAAGCAGGCATGGTTGTCTGTGAATATTGCCAAGGGGACCATGAGTCCAATGTTTGTCCAACCTTAGTGGGGGCTGATCCAATTCAAGTCAATGGAGTATGGTATGATCAGAGACCTCCACATGGTTATCAGAGAAATTGTAACACCCCGGACGTGTTATCATTAATGTATCATAAGCACGCTATCAGCGTTAACTAACGCGTGGCGGAAGCGAAAGAATCGTTCTCTTGATTACATTATGCATAGAATTAAAACAAAACAACAAAAGCATCATAAACAAGCCCCTGTGATCCAGTTAACTCAACTCATAAAACATAGGCAGATAACACGGAGACCAACAAGAGATAACAAGAGCAAACATAACTGATATACATACATAGCCTGTACATACATACAACTCATAGCTATACCACCTCTGTGGTTATACAAGATGAAAAGAGTACAGACAACGGGTGTACACTCACACCCTATACATATACAAGATACAAGACTCAAGACAGAGATCACATAAACTCTTCTCATCTTCATCTGCAACCCATGACAGAACCAGCGTCCTCAGCTAGGGCCTCCTGCCCAGAGGTCGCGCCTCTGCTCCAGAAGAAGCACCTGAAAATCACAAACCCTAAACAGGGTGAGACTAACGTCTCAGTAAGCTCAGGGCCCTGGGAGATCCTCCCTTACCCTGACTCACCACCAAGCATAACACACAAAATCAAACATAACCAGGCCTAGGGCACCCCTTTGGCCGTCACACCTTCCCTAGCTCTCTGGGTACTAGCTGGATGCTCTCAACATCAGAGGTCTCCCACCTCATACTGGCTCTCAAGCCATCTCAGACATCTCACAGACATCTCATAGAGTCAAGCCATAAACATGGTATCAGCATATCCTGCTGGCTCTCCAATCATCTCACAGAGGTACTATAACATAGTGTCCACCCTAGGACACTTCTCATATCAGAGAGGCCTCGCCTCATCCTCTGAACCAGGCATTGCCTGAGGAATCCCTCATCTCAGGACTTAACATGCACATATTGCCTGAGGACTCCATCCACTCAGGACTTCACATACATATGGCCTGAGGAGCGTCTCAACTCGGGGCTTCACACATACACTGCCTGAGGAATCCTATCAACTCAGGACTTCTCACATATATATGGCCTGAGGAGCGTCTCGACTCAGACTACGCATATATATGGCCTGAGGAGCTTCTCAAATCAGGACTTCAAGGATCCAGATATGGCTCATCTAAGAGGCTCTAGGCTCTCATCCCCGCGGGAAGCCCTCTCTTAGAGATACAACATACCCGTCTCATGCCTGGGCAAGAACATCCATAAATGGGCAATCACCTCCAGGACTTCCACAACATATGCCTGAGGAGTCAATCCACACAGAGAGCACCATCCATCAGGACTTCCTCTGCCTGAGGAGTCATCCACAACGGGAGCACCGTCCCACAGGACTTTCTCTGGCCTGGGGAGTCATCCACAATGGGAGCACCGTCCCACAGGACTTTCAAACCACTACCTGGGGAGCACCTCAACCCAGGAGTCCATGCACACTGCCTGAGGAGCTTCTCAACTCAGGACTTCACAACAATGCCTGAGGAATCTCTCATCTCAGGTCTTTCAACATCTTTGCCTAAGGAGAAACATCCATCCTTAGGACTTTAGGCGGAGAGCAGTGACACCTCCCATGGAATCTCAGCTATTCCAGGGAGTCCTCAAACTCTTCCTCTGGCTAGGGAACCTCAGCTAGCCCGATACCAGTCTAGTATCCTGTAGGTTCCAGCATTGACCACCTCGTGGTCTTCATCTCAAACAAAGAACACCCTCACAGTGTTCATTCAGTTCAAAGGCCCGAGGCCCACACCTGAAACCACAGGTGTCACAGTACCCTCACACCATCTCGGTGTCTAGCCTAGGGTTCATCATGCATTCCACATATCACAATCAGGCCGCACTGGCCTTTCATTCCACAGCATGCATAAGCAAATGCCAACAAGCATGGCATGCATCAATCACCCACTTGGGTGGCAACCAAGAGAACAGGGCTAATCCCCCAGAGCGATGAGCTTACCTGTCCGTTGTGTCGGTAACTCAGCCTCTAGAACAATGGTCTGCTTCTCTCACACCTTGTGTCAAGTCCTGACAAGGCAAAAAATCACATATCACAGACCATCCAAGCACATATGCAACCAAAAGCTCATCAATTTGGCTCTTGCATGTCTCAAATCAAGTGACTCAGTCCAAGTCACACATGCATGTCCTAGAGCCAAAACCAACATTCCCCCAAATCACAAATTGAAAGCTAATCCTTTCTCCCCTCATCATTCCAAACACATCTCTCAACTGGACCCAAAGTTAATTCTAGCTCTATCACAAATGGGTCACTATTCACCCAAACCCCAAATCTAGAAATAACCATGGAATCTCGAGTTTCTTACCTCAATGACGATGCCAAAGGCCTCTAGGACACTTTTCCAAGCTTGGGTGTCCGTGGGTAACGGCCGTTCTTCGCCAAACTCGAGTTCTCTCCACTTCTCTTGAGAATGGAGGTTTCTCAGAACAAGGGATTTTGGTGAAATGGAGGAAGGATTCAAGCTCTCTCAAGGTTTCTAGGAGGTTTGGTAGGGATTAGAAGTGTTTAGGGTCACAAGGAAAGGTTATGGGAGCTTGGGAAGCTCTCCCATGGAGGTCTGGGCGCTGGAGAAGAAAGAGAAAGGTTTTCTCCTCTGAAAAACGCGATTTCCCTTTAAATATAGTCTGTACCGACCTTCCCGTGCGATCCGCGTGGGACACCGCGCCAGATGCCAAAAATTGTGGCGCCATCAGCGCCACTCCCGCGCTCCCAGCGCCATAATCCAGAAACCACGGCGCCATTAGCGCCACACCTGGCGCCATCAGCGCCGGCTGGAAATCATGGCGCCCCTGGCGCCACCACTGGCGCTCCCAACGTGAACCTCCAGAGACCCTGGCGCTACCAGCGCCGGCCTGGCGCCCTTGGCGCCACATATCAGTAGGTCTGGCGCTACCAGCGCCATCAGCGCGGCACCCTCTGCAGAGTTTTCTCACAAGCTTCTGGCACTATCCGCGCGGCAGCCCACGCCGTCCGCGCCAGAAGTCAGGGTATTACAGAAATTACAACCAAGCTTCTGGGAGTGGTAGTAGCTACCCAAGAAGACCACATGAGAGTGGTTTGAATTACAAATCCAACAATTACTTGCAACCACCTCCCATCCCTCCCAAGGAGCCATTTGAACTTGAAAAGGCTATGTTACAGCTGGCCAAGACCACCAACGATCACATCCAAAACACTGATGCTTTCATGAATGAGACAAGATCTCAGCTGAAGAACCAAGGTGCATCCATCAGAAATTTGGAGACACAAATTGGTCAGATATCAAGGCAACTAGCTGAGAGACCACCTGGTCAATTCCCTAGTGATACAGTTGTAAATCCTAGGGAATAGGCTAAAGCTATCACCACTAGGAGTGGAATTGTTATTGTTCCTAAGGAGAAGACCAGAGTGGTGCCAAGAGAAGAGGAGCAAGAAGCTCCAAAAGCTGCAGCAGAACTTGAAAATTCTGTAGCTGTTGGAAATTCTGCAGCTGCTGGAAATTCTGCAGAAGCACCAACTTCCAGCAGCAGTAGGGAACAAGGAAAAGATAAGGGGAAGGAGAAAGTTGCAGCTGAGCCTAAGTAGCCTCTGGATTTTTCCAGATTTGAGAAGCCTCCCTACCCTTTGAAGATGAAGCAGCAAGCACAAAAGAAGCAGTACGCCAAGTTCTTGGAGATGTTTAAAAAGCTGCAAGTAAACATTCCATTTGCTGAAGCTTTGGCCAATATGCCAAACTATGCTAAGTTTATGAAGGATTTGCTCTCTAAGAAGCACAAGCTGCAAGAATGTGAGACCGTGGTCTTAACAGAGGAATGTAGTGCCATCATCCAGCAGCGAGTTCCACCCAAGCTTAGGGATCCAGGTAGTTTTAACATACCTATTGCCATAGGTGATGTTAGTGTTGGTAAAGCCCTGTGTGACCTTGGTGCAAGTATCAACTTGATGCCTCTCTCAATTTGTAAATCATTGGGCATTTCTGAGTTGAAACCAACCAGGGTCTCTTTGCAACTGGCTGATAGATCCTTGAGAAGACCAAGTGGCTTTGTTGAAGATATCTTAGTGAAGGTGGACAAATTCATATTTCCAGTTGATTTCATAGTTCTAGACATGGAGGAGGGGGAGATACCTGTTCTTCTAGGTAGGCCATTCTTGGCTACGGCTAGAGCTATCATAGATGTAGCTGAAGGAAAGCTAGAGCTAAGGATGTTTGATGAGTCCATAGTATTCAATGTCTTTGATGCTATGAAGATTCCTCATGATAAGGATGATTGCTTCCGGATTGATGTGATGGATACACTGATCCATTCTGACAATTCTCTTGAGCAAGAATTTGAAGAGCTTATGGAGGTCCAAGAGGTGGTTGTCATTGAAGAGTTAAAAGAAGCAGCCATGGAAGTGTTAGAAAAGAAAGATTCAGACATTGAAGTTGGAGCACCGAAGCTAGAGTTGAAAGAGCTTCTAGCTACCCTTAAATATGTGTTCCTACGAGAAGACAAGACCTACCCAGTCATCATTAATAGAAGTTTATCTGAGGAAGAAGAAGCCAAGCTCACTCAAGTGTTGAAGGATCACAAGTCCGCCATTGGATGGTCCATATCAGACTTGAAGGGTATCAACCCTTCATTTTGCACTCATAAGATCTTAATGGAGGACGACGTGAAACCAGTGAGGCAACCTCAGCGGAGGCTTAATCCCATGATGAAGAAGGTGGTGAGAAAAGAAGAGGTCAAGCTTCTTGATGCGGGCATGATCTACCCTATTTCCGATACCGCTTGGGTTAGTCTGGTGCAAACTGTACCCAAGAAAGGTGGGGTCACAGTGATTCAGAATGACAATAATGACCTGATCCCCACAAGAACTATCACCGGATGGCGGATGTGTGTAGACTACCGCCGGTTGAATGATGCTACAAGGAAGGACCACTTCCCTCTACCATTCATTGATCAAATGCTAGAGAGGTTAGCTGGACATGAGTACTATTGCTTCTTGGATGGGTACTCAGGCTACAACCAAATTCCAGTAGCACCTGAAGACCAAGAGAAGACGGCGTTTACATGCCCATTTGGAGTCTTCGCATACAGAAGGATGCCCTTTGGCCTTTGCAATGCGCCAGCTACTTTCCAAAGGTGTATGCTTTCTATCTTCTCCGATATGGTAGAAAAATTTCTTGAGGTGTTTATGGATGATTTCTCTGTATTTGGTTCTAATTTTGATGCTTGTTTGTTTAATCTTTCTAAAGTCTTGAAGAGGTGTCAAGAGACCAACCTCGTGCTTAATTGGGAAAAATGTCATTTCATGGTACGGGATGGCATTGTCTTGGGTCACAAAATCTCCTCTAAGGGGATTGAGGTTGATGAGGCTAAACTCTTATTGATTGAAAAATTGCCTCCACCCGCTAATGTGAATGGTGTTCGTAGTTTCTTAGGTCATGCGGGGTTTTATAGGCGATTTATCAAGGATTTTTCTAGGATAGCTAAGCCTCTAAGCCAACTGTTGGTCAAGGAATCTGAATTTAACTTTGATGCTAATTGTTTACATGCTTTTAATGTTTTAAAAGAGAAATTGACCACTGCACCTGTTTTGACTGCACCTGATTGGAGTTTGCCATTTGAGCTTATGTGTGATGCTAGTCAATATGCTATAGGAGCTGTGTTAGGCCAACGTAAAGATAAACTTTTACATGTCATTTACTATGCTAGCAAGATTTTGAATGAAGCACAAGTTAATTATGCTACCACTGAAAAAGAAATGCTAGCCGTAGTTTATGCCTTGGATAAGTTTAGATCTTACTTGATTGGTTCCAAAGTTATTGTTTATACTGACCATGCTGCTCTCAAGTATTTGTTGACTAAGCAGGATGCTAAGCCTCGCTTGTTGAGGTGGATGCTCCTATTTCAGGAGTTTGATCTGGAAATTAGAGACAAAGCTGGTGTGGAAAACAGAGTAGCTGACCACCTCTCAAGGATTCAAGAAAAGGAGCTTCAAGATAGCCCACAGCTAGAGATAAATGATGCATTCCCTGATGAGCAGATGATGGCAGCTGAAAGCACCCCGTGGTTTGCTGATATGGCCAATTATAAGGCTGTTGGAGCCATTCCAGATGACTTGATATGGCAGCAAAGAAAGAAGTTCATGCATGATGCACAAAGATATCACTGGGACAACCCATTTCTGTACTTCCAGTGCACCGATGGGATTGTCAGGAGGTGTGTGGCTGAGTTTGATGTTCCAAGAATATTGTGGCATTGCCATTCATCTAGCTACGGTGGCCATTTTGGAGGCAATAGAACAGCTCATAAGGTGTTACAGAGTGGGTATTATTGGCCTACCATCTTCAAAGATGCTAAGGCATTTGTGGAGAGCTGCGATAGATGCCAAAGGACGGGAAATATTTCTCGGAAGGACGAAATGCCACTCAACAACATCTTAGAAGTGGAATTGTTTGATGTTTGGGGCATAGACTTCATGGGGCCTTTTCCCAAGTCTTACTCCAATCAATATATCTTAGTAGCTGTGGATTACGTCTCCAAATGGGTAGAAGCAGTGGCATTGCCCACTAATGATGCAAAAGTTGTTGCCAATTTCTTGAGGAAGAACATTTTCACTCGCTTTGGAGTTCCAAGAGCGATAATTAGTGACGGAGGCACCCATTTCTGCAACAAATTCATTGAGAGCTTGCTTTCAAAGTATGGGGTAACCGATAAGGTGGTCACGCCCTATCACCCACAAACCAGCGGTCAAGTTGAAGTATCGAATAGAGGATTGAAGAGAATCCTTGAAAAGACCGTTGGTAGCTCTAGGAAGGATTGGTCCAAGAAATTGGATGACGCATTGTGGGCCTACCGGACAACCTTCAAGACACCAATTGGTATGTCACCATATCAGTTGGTGTATGGCAAATCATGCCATCTTCCGGTGGAGTTGGAGCATAAAGCTATGTGGGCCACCAAGTTCCTCAACTTTGAACTTTCCAAGGCGACTGAAAAAAGGTTGTTGCAGTTGAATGAATTGGATGAGTTCCGCCTTGCTGCATATGAGAATGCAAAGCTCTACAAGGAGAAGACCAAGCTATGGCATGACAAGCACATCCATCACAAGGAATTTAAGCCGGGGCAGCAGGTATTGTTGTATAATTCCAGATTGCGGCTGTTTCCAGGTAAGCTTAAATCCCGATGATCTGGACCCTTTCTGGTTGTTAAGGTTTTCCCTTATGGAAACATAGAAATTTCTCCTCTGGATAACCACAGACCTTTTAAGGTCAATGGATGGCGGCTGAAGCCATACCATGGTGGCCAATTTGATGGGGATGCAAGTGTCATCCCTTTGCGCTCCCCATGATCCTTGAAGGATTAACCGTCAGGCTCGTGATGTTAAACAAGCGCTTATTGAGAGGCAACTCAATCTTTTGTCTAGGAATTTGCTGCTTAGGTTAGTTTTAATCATTAGTTTAGCATTTCGTCTTAGACAGATTTCATAGGTTAAGCATGTACAATTCCTTTTGTTTTTGGTTTAGGTTTGTTTTAATTTTCATGAATGCATGTTGTAATGGCCTCATTTTGTTTACAATGCTGTCATTTTGGCGTGCATGGGCTGTTAACAGCCAATTTCATCAGTTACAGGGCTGTTCAAAACTTGTGGCGCCAAGAGCGCCAGCTTGGCGCCACTAGCGCCACCATTCTGGAGAATGGCGCCAAGAGCGCCGTTCCGGCTCCCAGAGCGTCAATGTCTCTGGCAACTCGCGCCTGGGGCGCCAATGTGGCGCCCAGAGCGCCAACTTTCTGGATCACCGTGCCAACAGCGCGGAAACTAGCGCTGGTAGCGCCAGCTGGGTTTCCTTCATGCACTACGGCGCCATGGGCGCCATGCTCTCTGCTATTTCGCGCTCCGAGCGCTGTTGGTGGCGCCAAGGGCGCCGGCTGGGTTCATGTCAAGTAATGGCGCCATGGGCGCCAGGGTGGCGCCGTGAGTACCAGGGTGGCGTCGTGACCACTGGACTTCCGCGCCTGTGGCGCCAGGTGAGTGTAACACCCCGTGTATACCCGGTGTATTATCATTATATAATCATCAGATTAGCGCTTAAACAAGTTAATTAAAACCTTTTAATAAACAAGTTTATCTTGCGGAAGCATAAAAACCAAACCATATTTCTTGATAATATTATGTATGCAGTCACAACCCACAACAAGCATAAACCAAGCCCCTGCTTAACCAGATCATACAAACCAACCATAGGCAGATAACATAAATATCTCACAGATATAAACAGGAGGAGCATATAGAACAAAAACCGGATATATATATATATATACATCTGGCACCCGGGGTACATATACAATAACAAGCGTCCGAGCGCTTTCTGATCCCGAGGATCCTTCCTTACACGAGGGCATCCATATATATACACAAAATATATAAAACAACTACATGTACATCACATGTCTTCCCTCTACAGGGGTACATAACACAAACAAAACAAGATGCTGAGCTGAGCTCCAAGCATGCAAAACACCATCGTAGCTGAGCCGAGCTCCAAGCTATCCTCTGCTGCCCGAGGCCAAGCAGGTAACGTCTCTACTGGGGCCTCACGCCCTGAGACTGCTCCCCTCTGCTAGAAGCATCACCTGAAAAACAATAACCCCACACGGGTTGAGATAAACATCTCAGTAAGCTCAGGGTCCTTGGAGGCATCTCCTCCACCCTGGCTCACTCATCATGACACAAGCCATCAGGATATCACAACCATCTGGCCCATCCCGACCTCTCATAACAATATACATAACAAGCTATCTAGCTCTATGTATGGTGGACCGAGTCCAACACCGTCCTCAGTGTGAAGCCGGAATTCACACCCGTGCCATCCCATTGGGTGCTACCCCTTTGCATGGACGCACGTATATGGTACCTCCGAGCCTAGGCTTCAACCGCGACGGGAACACCTAGCTCTTGGTCTTAGGGAATCTCCGCATCCCGGGACCTTATGTCAACCACGCGCAAACCAACTAGGAGGCGCGCTCTCCTCCTAGGGAGGTCCATATCTATCTTCACTGGCCAGAAGATCTAACAACAGGCTTACTACAATCTCAAGCACAGATACAAGCATTTATATATATGAGCATGCAACATCCACACAATGCATGAATCATGAATGAAACCACTACTCCCACGGAGTATGGTAGAGCACACACACAAGTGGGAAACATCCCCAGGGGTCCAGAACTTACCTGGCAAAGCCGAGCTCTGCAGTTCTCCCCGTGCTCTGTGGCCCACGCCACCGACACCCTCGGTGTCACGCCCTATCAAGGCACACACACAACATGTATCATCATACAAGCCATACAAGGCACAAGCAATACGGTTCACAACCGCTCAAGCATGAAAGGACTCACAATCCTTTCCAAAACCACAAGTCATCTACCCTATGGTTCAACAAGACTTGGCATTCACAAGCCATCACCACAATAGCCTCTCAAGGCCATCTAAACCACCATTCAAGGCTCTCACATGTTCATACTTGGCTAAGCAACTCAGCCCAACAACAACAACATGCATCACAAGGAGCCATGAAATCAACATTCACCAAACTCACATATGAGAGCTAATCCTACATCCTCACAACATTCTAAGCACATGCTTCAACATGACCCAAAGCTAAAACAAACTCTAACAAAAGTGGGTCAGTATTCACCCAAAACCCCAACTCATGAATCAAGAGGTAAATCTTAAGTTTCTTACCTCAAATGACGCAAGGAAGGCTCAAGGACGACTTCCCCTAGCTTGGGTACTCACGAATCGTCGTCGTTCCTCGCCGAGCTCGAGTTCCACGAACTTCCCTTGAGAAAGGGATCCTTTGATTTAGGGGTTTTCAAGGTGAAAGGAGGATGGATTTAGGCTTCCCAAGTGATTTCCATCACAAAACAAGCTTAAGGAAGTGTTTTTGGTGAGATATGGTGAAGGAACCAAGCTTGGGTGCTCAACAATGGAGGTAGGAGGTCTGAGGAAGAAGAAAAGAAGGTTGGGCTTCAGAAAATCGCGAAATAAGCTATATATAGTGGACCTGCCCGAGCTGCCGCACGGATCACGCCACTCTGGCGCTGATCGCGCCAGCTGCAAAAGTCCACGGCGCCTCCAGCACCAACCCCGCGCCAAGAGCGCCAGCCTTCAAAACCTCTGGCGCCAAGAGGGCCACCTCCAGCACCAAGGGCGCCAACTTCCAGAGCTCCATACGCCGTCAGCGCCAAGAACGTCAACCTCCAGAGGTTCCCGTGCCACCGGTGCCAACTCCGCGCCAGGAGCGTTAACCTCCAGAATCTCCCGCGCCAACCGCGCCACACACGGCCCCAACCGCGCCAACTGGGAAAATCCTACAGTATCTGGCGCCACCAGCGCCATCCACGACGCCAAGAGCGCCAGCTTCCAGAGACTGTGGCGCCATGAGCACCAATGTAATATTCCTTAGTCCCAACGCGTTTGGCGCGAGTTTGGGCGCGTATAGCGCGAGTTTGAGGCCTTGGGGCTGGATTATGCAGAAAAACACTCTGCAGAAGTGTTTCTGCATAATTTAGCGCGGCCAGTGCCAGGTGTGGCACGGATCGCGCCAGAGCCAAAGGTATGGCGCTGATGGCGCCGGGTTGGCGCTCCTGGCGCCACCGTCTCTGGAAGTTGGCGCTCTTGGCGCTGTGGATGGCGCTGGTGGCGCCATGGTCTCTGGTGGTGGGCGCTCCGGGCGCTGGGGTGGCGCTGGTGGCGCCAGATACTGGAAGTTTTTCCCAGTTGGCACGGTTGGCGTCGTGTGTGGCGCGGTTGGCGCGGGAGACTCTGGAGGTTGACGCTCCAGGCGGGGGAGTTGGCGCCGGTGGCGCGGGAACCTCTGGAAATTGACGTTCTGGGCGCCGGAGTTGGCGCTGACGGCGTGGGGAGCTCTGGAAGTTGGCGCCCTTGGCGCGGGAGGTGGCGCTCTTGGCGCCAGAGGTTCTGGAGGCTGGCGCTCTTGGCGCGGGGCTGGCGCTGGAGGCGCCATGGACTTTTGCAGCTGGCGCGATCAACGCCAGGTGTGGCGCGATCCGCGCGGCAGCTCGGGTAGGTCCACTATATATAGCTTATTTCGCGATTTCTGAAGCCCAAACCCCTTTGGTGAATGTTGAGCACCCAAGCTCCAATCCTTCACCATATCTCACCCAAATCCATCATTTAAGCTTGATTGATGATGGAAATTACCCCTAGAGCTTGAATCCATCCTCCATTCACCATCAAACCCACTCTTTGTGAGAATCCCTTTCTTAAGGGGAGTTCGCGGAACTTGAGCTCGGCGAGGAACGGCGACGATTCGTGAGTACCCAAGCTAGGGGAAGTCGTCTGTGGGTCTTCCTTGCGTCATTTGAGGTAAGAAACTTGAGATTTACCTCTTGATTCATGAGTTGAGGTTTTGGGTGAATAGTGACCCACTTTTGATAGAGCTTGTTTTAGCTTGGGGTCATGTTGAAGCATGTACTTAGAATGTTGAGAGGATGTAGGATTAGCTCTTATATGTGAATTTGGTGAATGTTGATTTCCTTGGCTCTTTCTGAGGCATGTATTGTTGGGCTGAGTTGCTTGGCCATGTGTGAACATGCTAGGGCCTTGGATTGTGGTTGTGATAGCCTTGAGAGGCTAGTGGCTTGGTGGCTTGTGAATGCCAAGCTTTGTTGAACCATAGGGTAGAAGACCTTGGTTGATTTGGAAAGGATTGTGAGTCCTTTCGTTATGAGCGGTTGAGAACCGTGATGCTTGTGCCTTGTATGGCTTTTGTGATTGATACATGTTGTTGTATGTGCCTTGGATAGGGCGTGACACCGCGGTGTCGGTGGCGTGGGCCACAGAGCACGAGGAGAACTGCAGAGCGCGGCTTTGCCAGGTAAGTTCTGGACCCTTGGGGATGTTTCCCACTTGTGTGTGTGCTCTACCATACTCCGTGGGAGTAATGGTTTCATTCATGATTCATGCATTGTTTGGATGTTGCATGCTTATACATATACATGCTTGTATCTGTGCTTGAGATTGTAGTAAGCCTGTTATTAGATCTTCTGGCCAGTGAAGATAGATATGGACCTCCCTAGGAGGAGAGCGCGCCTCCTAGTTTGGTTTTACGCGTGGTTGACATAAGGTCCCGGGATGCGGAGATTCCCTAAGACCAAGAGCTAGGTGGTCCCATCGCGGTTGCAGCCTAGGCTCGGAGGTACCATATACATGCGTCCATGCGAAGGGGTAGCACCCAATGGGATGGCACGGGTGTGAATTCCGGCTTCACACTGAGGACAGTGTTGGACTCGGTCCACCATACATAGAGCTAGATAGCTTGTTATGTATATTGTTATGAGAGGCCGGGATGGCCCAGATGGTTGTGATATCCTGATGGCTTGTGTCATGATGAGTGAGCCAGGGTGGAGGAGATGCCTCCAAGGACCCTAAGCTTACTGAGATGTTTATCTCACCCCGTGTGGGACTTATGCTTTTCAGGTGATGCTTCTAGCAGAGGGGAGCAGTCTCAGGGCGGGAGGCCCCAGTAGAGACGTTACCTGCTTGGCCTCGGACAGCAGAGGATAGCTTGGAGCTCGGCTCAGCTATGATGATGTGTTTTGTATGCTTAGAGCTCGGCTCAGCATCTTGTTTTATTTGTATATGTACCCCTGTAGAGGGAAGACATGTGATGTACATGTTGTTTTATTTGTATTTATGTATGTCCTCGTGTGAGGAAGGATCCGTGGGATCAGAAAGCGCTCGGACGCTTCTTGTGTATATATGCACCTCGGGTGCCAGTTGTTGTTGTATTTATATATCCGGTTTTCGTTCAGTTATGCTTACTCCTGTTTATATCTTTGAGATATTTGTGTTTCTGCCTATAGTTGGTTTGTATGATCTGGTTAAGCAGGGGCTTGGGTTATGCTTGTTGTGGGTTGTGACTCCATACATAATGTTATCAAGAAATATGGTTTGGTTTTTATGCTTCCGCAAGATAAACTTGTTTTATTAAAAAGTTTTAATTAACTCTGATTAAGCGCTAATCTGATGATTATATAATGATAATACACCGGGTATACACGGGGTGTTACAGCCAACCCGGCGCCATCAGTGCCACACCTTTGGCCGCGCCAGATTATGCAGAAACACTTCTGCAGAAGATTTTTCTGCATAATCCAGCCCCAAGGGCCTCAGACTCGCGCTATACGCGCCCAAACTCGCGCCACGCGCGCTGGGACTTAGGGACATCACATTCAACCCCCCTTTTTAGGACTTTTGTCCGCAAAACCAAGGAACATACCTGTCAAACAGCTCAGGATACAGCTGCAACAGCTCCTGCTCCCGCTCCCAAGTCGCTTCTTCAGGCGTCCTTCCTTCCTACTGAACTTTGACAATGGGAATGGTCTTGCTCCTAATCCGCTTCTCCGTCCGATCCAAGATCTTCCAGGGTCTTGTAGGGCTTGTCAGATTCTCTCTAATCTGAACCATATCAGGCTCAACCACATGCGAAGGATCCGCCACATACCTCCTCAGCTGAGATATATGGAACACATTATGCAGTCCCGCCAACTGGGGAGGTAAGGCTAGCCTATACGCCACTGGCCCCACTCTCTGAAGGATCTGGTAAGGACCAATGAACCTAGGACTCAGCTTCCTTACTCCCAAGGCCCGTCCTACACCCGTGACCGGAGACAACTTCAAGAACACATGATCACCCTCTTCAAACTGCAGGGTCTGTGTCTATGATCATAATAGCTCTTCTGACGACTCTGAGCCTTAAGTAACTTATCTCTGATCATCCTGATCTGCTCAGACGTCTCTTGAACCATCCCAGGTCCAAGGAGCTGCTTCTCACCTACCTCGGTCCAACACACCGGAGCCCTACACTGTCGGCCATACAAGACTTCATACGGAGCCATGCCCAAACTAGCATGAAAGCTATTGTTGTAGGAAAACTCCACCAAAGGCAAGTATCTATCCCAACTAGTGCCCTGCTCCATGGCACATGCTCTCAACATATCCTCTAGAGTTTGAATGGTCCTCTCAGTCTGACCATCAGTCTGAGGATGATAGGCCGTGCTTAGCCTCAGCTGGGTACTAAAAGCTTCCTGAAGCGCACCCCAAAACCTAGAGGTGAACTTCGGATCTCTATCACTGACGATGCTATCAGGGATTCCATGCAATCTCACTATTTTCCTGACATACAACTGGGCCAACTTCTCCGCTGTGTAGTCAGATCTCACAGGCAAGAAATGAGCAGACTTGGTCAGCCTATCCACAATCACCCAGATGGAATCACATCCACCCTGAGTCCTCGGTAACCCCACTACAAAGTCCATGGAAATGCTATCCCACTTCCATTTCGGGACCTATAAAGGCTGTAACAAACCAGATGGTCTCTGATGCTCAATCTTGACCTTCTGACACACCAGACACTTAGCCACATACTCGACTATGTCTTTCTTCATCCCTGGCCACCAGAATTGCCTCTTCAAGTCCTGATACATCTTAGTTGCTCCCGGATGAATACAGAACTGACTCTTGTGAGCCTCAACTAGGACGACGTCCACCAACTCGCCCTTAGGCACCACAATACGATCTTGGTACAACACCAAATCGTAATCCTCCCAGGAAACATCCTGTTGGCCAATCATGGCCCTCACAGCCTCATCTTGCTTTTGTGCCTCTCGGATCCTCTGAATCAGATCATTGGACACCTTGGTCCTGCTCAACTCAAGACCATGGGCACCTACAGCCACATTCAGGTGCATGTCTTTGAATTGCTCAACCAACTTACAATCAGAGATCATCATGCAGGCTGCACTCACATGTTTCCTGCTCAAGGCATCAGCCACAACATTTTCCTTGCCTGGATGGTATCTCAACTCGAACTCATAGTCTTTGAGGAATTCCATCAACCGCCTCTATCTCATATTCAGCTCTTTTTGATCAAAGAGGTACTTGAGATTCTTGTGGTCACTGAAAACCACCAGCTTAGCACCATACAGATAGTGCCTCCAAATCTTTAGAGCAAACACCACCGCTGCAAGCTCTAAATCATGAGTAGGATAAGATTCCGCATGAGGCTTCAGCTGCATGGAAGCATAGGCCACAACCTTCTTATCCTGCATCAGCACACATCCAAGTCCCCGCTTGGACGCATCACAATACACCTCAAAGCTTCCCTCAGGGTCAGGAAGGATCAACACTGGAGCTGTGGTCAACCTTTCCTTCAACTCCTGAAAGCACTGCTCGCACTCATGGGTCCAAACAAACGGAACCCCCTTCCGGGTGAGTCGAGTCAACGGTATCACTATCTGAGAGAACCCCTGAATAAACCTTCGGTAGTATCCGGCCAAGCCAAGGAAACTCCGAACCTCAGATACATCCTTGGGTCTCTCCCAAGACATCACCGCATCTATTTTGCTAGGATCAACTGATACCCCAGCTGCTGAGATCACATGACCAAGGAACTTCACCTCAGATAACCAGAACTCACACTTGGTCAACTTGACATACAACTGATCATTCCTCAAGGTTTGAAGAACAATCTTCAGATGCTCAGCATGCTCCGTCTCCGTCCTGGAGTAGATCAGAATGTCATCTATAAAGACCACCACAAACTGATCCAAGAAAGGTCTGAATACCCTGTTCATATAATCCATGAACACTGCAGGGCATTCGTCAAATCAAAGGGGATGACCTGATACTCAAAGTGACCATACCTAGATCGGAAGGCTGTCTTTGGTATGTCAGCAAGCTTTATTCGGATCTGGTGATATCCGAATCTCAGGTCAATCTTAGAAAACACTGTAGCTCCCCTCAACTGGTCTAGCAGATCATCTATACGAGGCAAAGGATACTTATTCTTGATAGTAACCTTATTCAACTGTCTGTAATCAACACAGAGCCTCATACTACCATCCTTCTTCTTCACGAAGATCACCGGTGCTCCCCACGGTGAGACACTCGGTCCGATGAACTGCTTAGACAACAGGTCCTCCAACTGCACCTTAAGCTCCCTCAACTCCAGAGGAGCCATGTGGTAAGGTGCCACAAATATCGGTCCCACACCAGGAACCAGATCAATGGAGAACTCAATCTCTCTCTCAGGTGGTAGCTGAGTAATCTCCTCAGGGAAAACATCCGCAAACTCACTAACCATCGGGATCTGCGACAGATCAACACTTGGCTTGTCTTCAACCACACATGTGAAGATATAGCCCTGAGCTCCTTCCCTGAGTGCCTTACGCACTTGCAAGACTGAAAGGAAAGAGGTGGAACTGGAACCAGCTCCGTCAGAAGGAACCATAACCCTCTTCTGACAACAATCCAGCATCACGCCATATTTGGCCAACCAATCCATACCCAGAATGATCTCTAGGGTAGGCATAGCTAGGCAGTACAGATCTATCTTGTACTCTCTGCCATCAAGCTGGAACCGCACGTCCTTGCAACATGTGCTCACCCGACATCTCTCACTAGATGCGGTGATAACCTCCATTGGAGAGGAAAAACAAGTCATAGGCAACTTGAGCCTATCAGCAAGCACATCCTGAATGAAGGAATGTGTAGCTCCGGAGTCGAACAAGACTCTCACATTACAAACATCGATCAGAACCGTACCTCTGATCAAGTCAGGAGTCCTGGTCACCTCTCTGGCATCCACTGTATACACCCGACCCGTGGTGGGTGCTGGCATCTCCACGGTAGCCACTGATGTCCGGCCTCCTGCCTGTGTGCACTCCCGAGACATATGGCCTGACTGACCACATCTGTAGCAAATAATCTGACCTGAGGAACACGTTCCCCAGTGATACCTCCCACAGGCTGAACACTTCGGGGTCGGCCTGTTCCGAGATGAGCCGCTCCGGCTAGAGTCCCTCTTGAACCTCCCAGAAGAGGTGGAAACTCTCACATCCTTGCCCTTACCCGTCCCGGGTGGGCCGGTACTGCTGGTCTTTCTCCCCTCCTGTCTTTCTGAGGGAGAAGACTGACTGCCTCCATGTCTGCCGAGCATGTCCTCTACCTGGCGACACTGCCTCACCAAGGTAGCCATATCACGAGATCCACTTCCCACAACTCGCTCCGCGATGCTCTTCCTAAGCCCCCTCTGGAACTTAGCAGCAAGAATGTCAGCATCGGGTAAGGATCTCCGAAAGTGAGCATACTTGGCCAACTCATTAAACTTGACCAAGTACTCATCTACAGTCATGCTCCCCTGAACAAGACCATCAAACTCAGCTTGCTTCTACTCACGAGCATCCCTGGGAAAGTACTGGTCCAGGAAGCAAGCCTCAAACATCTGCCAGGTGATCACATCCCCCTGGCCTCTCATCAACTGAGACGTGGTCATCCACCACTGTGAAGATCTGGTCCAAATCCTGCAGCCATCTTGCTGCAGCAACAGGGTCATAGCCACCCACAAAGACTGGAGGGTCATGCTTTCTGAAAGCAACTAGCATCTTCCCTCTGGCTGCGAGCTCCTCAGCAGCCTCAACATGAGACATCTGGTCTCCTCTGGCATGGCTACCACTAGCCTGGTGACGGCTACCATCACCCTCATGAGTAGGAGGTACAGAAAAAGCTCGGTCACCTCCTCTCATGGTCCTCATCTCATCCATCATATCCCGATTTGCCTTCATCAAGGCCTCGTTCACCTCACGATTAGCAGTCATCTCATGTTGCATCGCCTCCTGCATCTGCCTATTTGCAGCCATCTCTTGCTGCATGGCCGCCAAAGCAGCCGCCACTGGATCTGGTTGGGCGTTGGTTGCCCCACTGTTGTTTCTCGATCTCGTCATGACACTACACATGAACACCAAATAGTGAGTTGATCAGGCCCACAACTAGTGTCCACACATGCAATAGTCATGCCAAATGCAAACAACAGTCAAAAGCAACACTCAATTTCCATACATAATGCTTCCATCAAGAAACCGCTCTGATACCATAAAATGTAACACCCCGTGTATACCCGGTGTATTATCATTATATAATCATCAGATTAGCGCTTAAACAAGTTAATTAAAACCTTTTAATAAACAAGTTTATCTTGCGGAAGCATAAAAACCAAACCATATTTCTTGATAATATTATGTATGGAGTCACAACCCACAACAAGCATAAACCAAGCCCCTGCTTAACCAGATCATACAAACCAACCATAGGCAGATAACATAAATATCTCACAGATATAAACATGAGGAGCATACAGAACGAAAATCGGATATATATATATACATCTGGCACCCGAGGTGCATATACAATAACAAGCATCCGAGCGCTTTCTGATCCCGAGGATCCTTCCTCACACGAGGGCATCCATATATATACACAAAATATATAAAACAACTACATGTACATCACATGTCTTCCCTCTACAGGGGTACATAACACAAACAAAACAAGATGCTGAGCCGAGCTCCAAGCATGCAAAACACCATCATAGCTGAGCCGAGCTCCAAGCTATCCTCTGCTGCCCGAGGCCAAGCAGGTAACGTCTCTACTGGGGCCTCCCGCCCTGAGACTGCTCCCCTCTGCTAGAAGCATCACTTGAAAAATAATAACCCCACACGGGGTGAGATAAACATCTCAGTAAGCTCAGGGTCCTTGGAGGCATCTCCTCCACCCTGGCTCACTCATCATGACACAAGCCATCAGGATATCACAACCATCTGGGCCATCCCTTCCTCTCATAACAATATACATAACAAGCTATCTAGCTCTATGTATGGTGGACCGAGTCCAACACCGTCCTCAGTGTGAAGCCGGAATTCACACCCGTGCCATCCCATTGGGTGCTACCCCTTTGCATGGACGCACGTATATGGTACCTCCGAGCCTAGGCTTCAACCGCGACGGGAACACCTAGCTCTTGGTCTTAGGGAATCTCCGCATCCCGGGACCTTATGTCAACCACGCGCAAAACCAAACTAGGAGGCGCGCTCTCCTCCTAGGGAGGTCCATATCTATCTTCACTGGCCAGAAGATCTAATAACAGGCTTACTACAATCTCAAACACAGATACAAGCATGTATATATATGAGCATGCAACATCCACACAATGCATGAATCATGAATGAAACCACTACTCCCACGGAGTATGGTAGAGCACACACACAAGTGGGAAACATCCCCAAGGATCCAGAACTTACTTGGCAAAGCTGAGCTCTGCAGTTCTCCCCGTGCTCTGTGGCCCACGTCACCGACACCCTCGGTGTCACGCCCTATCAAGGCACACACACAACATGTATCATCATACAAGCCATACAAGGCACAAGCAATACGGTTCACAACCGCTCAAGCATGAAAGGACTCACAATCCTTTCCAAAACCACAAGTCATCTACCCTATGGTTCAACAAGACTTGGCATTCACAAGCCATCACCACAATAGCCTCTCAAGGCCATCTAAACCACCATTCAAGGCTCTCGCATGTTCATACTTGGCTAAGCAACTCAGCCCAACAACAACAACATGCATCACAAGGAGCCATGAAATCAACATTCACCAAACTCACATATGAGAGCTAATCCTACATCCTCACAACATTTTAAGCACATGCTTCAACATGACCCAAAGCTAAAACAAGCTCTAACAAAAGTGGGTCACTATTCACCCAAAACCCCAACTCATGAATCAAGAGGTAAATCTTAAGTTTCTTACCTCAAATGATGCAAGGAAGGCTCAAGGACGACATCCCCTAGCTTGGGTACTCACGAATCGTCGTTGTTCCTTGCCGAGCTCGACTTGAGAAAGGGATCCTTTGATTTAGGGGTTTTCAAGGTGAAAGGAGGATGGATTTAGGCTTCCCAAGTGATTTCCATCACAAAACAAGCTTAAGGAAGTGTTTTTGGTGAGATATGGTGAAGGAACCAAGCTTGGGTGCTCAACAATGGAGGTAGGAGGTCTGAGGAAGAAGAAAAGAAGGTTGGGCTTCAGAAAATCGCGAAATAAGCTATATATAGTGGACTTGCCCGAGCTGCCGCGCGGATCGCGCCACTCTGGCGCTGATCGTGCCAGCTGTAAAAGTCCACGGCGCCTCCAGCGCCAACCCCACGCTAAGAGCGCCAGCCTCCAGAACCTCTGGCGCCAAGAGCGCCACCTCCCGCGCCAAGGGCGCCAACTTCCAGAGCTCCCCACGCCGTCAGTGCCAACTCCGACGACAAGAACGTCAACCTCCAGAGGTTCCCGCGCCAGGAGCGTCAACCTCCAGAATCTCTCGCGCCAACCGCGCCAACTTGGAAAATCCTACAGTATCTGGCGCCACCAGCGCCATCCACGACGCCAAGAGCGCCAGCTTCCAGAGAGTGTGGCGCCATGAGCGCCAACCCGGCGCCATCAGCGCCACAACTTTGGCCCTGGCGCGATTCGCGCCACACCTGGCGCTGGCTGCGCCAGATTATGCAGAAACACTTCTGCAGAAGATTTTTCTACATAATCCAGCCCCAAGGGCCTCAGACTCGCGCTATACGCGCCCAAACTCGTGCCACGCGCGCTGGGACTTAGGGACATCACAGTGAGCGCTAAGAGCGCCATACTTTCGATCTTCTCGCGCCCTGAGCGAGGATTCGGCGCCAAGAGCGCCGCACTTAGGGCCCTGTTTATGACTTTTAAAATTTCAGACTCGTCCTCACTCCCTCTCATTTTCCCTTTCGACTTCCTTCCTTCCTCTTCCTCTGCAACATTCGTCCTCTCATATTTCTCAATCTCTGCTCTCTCTCTCTCCACCAAACTTCCCGTACCCATGCCTTCTCCATCTCACCTGGTATTCCGTGTGTCTTGAGGGATTGTCCGTGCATTCACTCAGCATTCATTCGCATTCATGGGGCGAGACAAGGTATGTTTTCCATTCCAATCTGTGTGGGAATTTGGGGGATTATTCAAGGTGCCTTTGGGTTAGGGCAGTGGGGGAGCTTGGATCATTTTGATAGAATTGTTTGTTGAAATTGTTCATGGTTGTAAGAAGCATGACTGGTGTGTCTGAAATTGCTAATGGGTGTGTGAGGTTAGCATATCTTCGTGAATGAATGACCAAGGTGTGAGTATGGGTTTAACTTGAGCAATTTTAACATAGTTTTCCCTTTCCGACATTGTGTTGAAGGTATGTCGATTGGAATTGTTTACACATAATTCTTATCCATTGGTTTCCCTCATGATTTGGATGATAATTTGTTAGTTAATATGGCATGAAACAAATCTGGGAATTGGGGGTGGGAGTTAGAATGGCCACATGGCTCTAGATTGACTCTGCATTTCCGTTGCATACCCGAACCCATGATCAATTTTCAATCCTCTGATACAGCATCAGTTGGGATTCATGTTGAATTGCAGCATTTTCATTTCCCCAATTAATCAAATGATCAATTGTTGTGAGAGGGTTTGATGTGAGGTTCTGTAACAATATATGCTACTGCCAAATAGTATGGATACCAAGGCTAGGAAGTATTGAATGCATTTGGTCTGCAATGATATATTTGCATGTTGTTCATTTGATCTTTTCTGTTACAAGCATACAATTGGGGATTGGGCTAAATATGCAACCTTTAATAGTTTATAACTGCAGTGAGTTTGAGTGACATGGCAATTGACTGTATCTTTTCCTTGTGGTAACTTCTATCACTGCATGTGCACTGCATTATGAGTCAATTTTGTGCCTTATATTGAATCCCATTGAGCATAACCAAATTCAGTAAATAATTGGTACTGTTATATGCCTTGCTCAATTGTCATCTGGGGGTAATTCCATGCAATTAATCCATTCTGGTTGTGCTGTGGTAAGCAAAAAGGGTCCAAGGCAAGCTGTCATAAATTGCCTTAAGCAAATGTTGTACTTGCAATTGATATGGTTGGTTGCATCCTTCAAAACCTCAAACCCTGCATTCCTTTTTGTTGGATCTCACTCTATACATGAAGCAAATCTGGGAATTGAGTCTGCACTAGGAGTCATGGTTGTGACATTGCATGTGGCATAGCTTTTGGATGCATTAGTCACATACCTCTACACTGCATTCATGCACTCGCTTCCTAGTCTTATTGAAATTATTTGAACTGGTGCATTCATTAATCTTGTTGCATACTTGAACTCTTCATGGCTCAAATTTGACTAAATCTGGTTGACTGGTTGAATGGAGATCTGCATTGATTCCCTGTGGTCCTATATTGCATGAATATCTGAAATCATGATAATTACATGTTTTATCAGCATTGAATATATGACTTCAGATAAATCTGGGAATCATAGCCTCAGATGAAAATTGCATCAACGTTTTCTTGTGTAGGTGTTTCCCATATCTGTGCTAACTTGTTCAATTTGCTTCCATTCAAATCTGGGAATCTCCATTTTGATTCACAATTGTCTGTTGATAGCATGACTGTTGGTTGGCTACTTGGTTTCATTAAGGCTATGGTCTGACCTACACCCTGTGAATATTGAAATTCTTGCTTTTCAGGGCAAATCAGTAGACAAGGGCAAGCAGAAGGTCACTTCAGGGGCCCCCAGCAAAAGGCCGAAGACCGCAGACTATGATGAGGATCGCTTTTTGTCGAAAAAGCACAGGAGCATTTCGACAAGTGGTACTCGCATAAGAAGATCATTTCGGAGCGGGTCATCGACTGGGAGGACCTACCAGAGGAATCCCTCATCAGAGCAGTCATCTTGCAGCGTCAGTGGCAAAAGCTAGTCAGCTTTGCCGAACCCAGCTCCAGCACTATCCTTAAGGAGTTCTACGCAAACATTGATGCACCCACAGTGACAAAGGAGAGGCGCAGCTGGGTCAGGGGAGTCGTTATCCCCTTCGACAGGGAATTCATAGAGGATTTCTTGCGGACCTCTGTAGATGAGCTTCGCCGCTGCGAGTTCATGAAGAGGTTTGATAAGATGCAGCCCCTCCCATGCACCGGCAAGGCAACTTATAGAGATGACATGCCTGCGTTAGCTGATGAGCTACGCAGAGGCATTACCGGGCGCTTCTCCGCTTGGCGGATGAAGACCGGTCTTTCTTATGTGCCTGAGAAGCTCAGACGCAGTGAGCTGCATCCTGAGTCTGACTTCTAGCATCTTTTCGTTAACTCCACCATCCTTCCGTCGTCTAACTTGACGGATGTGAATGTGGAGCGAGCCTGCCTCCTCTATGTCCTCCAGCGCGACATCAACCTTGATGTTTCCGAGGTGCTCTCTGACCGCATTCTTCACATGATTTTGGATGGCAGAGCCCAGTCCCACCTCGCCCACTCATCCCTCATCTCCCATCTCTGCATGCACGACGGCCTCTAGATCTCCTACGGATTGCTGATTCGTATGACTCATATGGATTGTCAATCCATATGACTCTTACGGATTGCCGATCCGTATGAGGGTAAAGTTGGAATAAAAAAATATATGTTGGGTGTATTGGAAAAAGCGCTGGTGTAAGAAGTTAAACTCTTTAATTTGTTAGTGTTAACCAGGTAAGGCTAGAACTTTGGGACTCGTCCTATAAAATAGTAGTAGTGTAGGTTTTGACAATATGAAACAGAGGTGTGGGCCAAATTGTAAGCAAATACAAAATTTGTGCTTATTCCAAATTATAGACCCCTTGCATTGTGTTGATATTGTTGACGAAAAAATCGTATGTAATTTATCAAAGGTTATATATCTATTGTAATTCATTTATATTATAGATAAACTCGTGACTCATTGTACTAAGTTCATTATAATAAAGAATATTTTTGCAGTGAAATCTTTTCCCTCCAAAAGATTAAAAAAAATTACGAATGAACCAAATGATCTTATCATTATCTAGTTACCGTCAAAGGTTTGATGTTATGACAAAATAAAGTTTAACCTAAAACTTTCTGCGTTGCATTCTGGGATGAACTTTCTAAAATATAATGGAAAATAAAGTATGGGATCTTGACCAAATATTTTGAAGGGATCAAAGTGGTTAAGTAAATATGCTTAAAATCATTAACAGTGCCATATAAAAAAGTTACCTATATTTATGAAAAAGAAAATAGAGGGAACCATGGTTCCCCTTGTTCCTGTTAAGCAACGATACTGTTCCCCGAAGTGGGCATAACTTTCTGGGTATTGCTCGAATTCATAACGTAAGGTTGTTGGTGCTGAAATTGTTGGTCGGTGAGACTAGGACCCAGATAGGCATCACATGATGCATGCCTTCCATTTTTTTTAATTAAAATTGCCACTCCAATATTTAAATTATAGATATTGGTTATATATGGACCTTTTAGATAAGATCACAATCATCATTAATCATATTAGTTTTTTGCTTTTGAACCCGTATCAAAATTGCCTATAAAAAATTGTATCAATTTGCGTCAACACCCTCAAAATAGCTCATTGCACTAGTTAATCTTAAACCGTATTTTAGAAGAAAACAACTGCAATCGGATAAGTATAGTTTTAGTCAACCAAGACTCGACAGGTATAATATAACCAACAACTAAGGACAACATTCTTGAATGTTTGTTTAGGTGAAGTTAAAAATAATGGGGTCAAATGAAAAAACAAACATTTTGATTCGGTATAAACACTTTAATAGATATAATTAAGCCACGTTTTTCTTTTCTTTTCGTTTTCATCAAGGACGTCTTTACAAAATATATTTTTTTCCAAATCACATTAGGGGACCATGCCCCCTCATGCACCTGAATGTTTAAGTTAATGCTTACACATCATCATATAGGTCATTTGCAATATTGTTATATAGATTAAATATAAAGAATCTCTAGTTTTTATTTATCCTTAATTTGTTTGATAGTATTTTTTTTTCCTTTCATCCCAATCCTTTCACTCAAGATATGGTTGGACGATCGAATATTATTATGGTATCGATGGAAATTGAGTCTAGCTAGGTATAGAGATTAGTCTGATGAAAGTTTGAATCTTTATTAACATAAATATTCATATTTAGTGTTTGATATATAGTGTCGCAAATAGAATTAGCTTGTATGAAAATATTTGTGAAAAAAAATAATAATTAGATTTGTAGTTTATAATTTTGATTTTGATTCAATTCTGATAAATTTAAAATAGGTTCAGTTTACAAATTCTATATTTGAAATTATTTTCAAAAAACCAGATGTGAAATTGGATTTCCAAATTACGTTCCAATCATTGTGTAAATATTCATATATAATTGTGATAGTGTAGTAAGTTTGGAAATAATGACAATATTCATTAAGAATTAATTAAAATTTAGGGCTTTGTAACTTTGTTCCATATTTCTCCTCCAAAAAAAAAAAAACTTTGTTCCATGTTTTGTATTTGGTTTAATACGGTGTTGTAACTGAGAATAGTAACAAGAAAATAATTTGAAAATATTTATAAATACAAAAATTATAACATTAAAAATGTGTAAAAACGTGTTTAAATTTGTTCTATCTCGATCACAATTCACAAATTGCGCAACAAATATGTTGTCAAACATGGTTCTTCACTTCTCTCCTTCTTTGATATAGCTTCATAGTTGAACAGTTGATAACTCTGGTGGCCAACCATTTAACTTGATCAGCATGCCAAACACAATGCCAAACATCATGGCCATTGAAAAAAAAATCATATTTGACTCTTTTAAACCCAAGTTGAGGCATGCTAAACATGAATCTAAGCACATCCTTAATGGTAATGTTTGTAAATTTTTTTCTCTCATCATATCAAGCGTGTGTTTTTGGCACACTTGGGTGTTGTAAATCGCATCAATTGAATAAAATACTATATTGTAATAACAGTAAACAAAGAAGATTGAGGATTAGTCATATATATGAGAATTTTGTTATAAAAAAATCAAAAACTCTAATTATAATGATTAAATAAAAATCTTAAAAATAGGATTTTCCTTTAAGAAGTATGGTAATAAAAATTATATTCTAAAGTATGATGATTCTAAACAAGGAATGATTTTAAAGTGTGTTTATTTCAAGCTTCGAAAGTTTTTTTTTTCTTGGCAGAAAAGTTATTTATAGCTTCGAAAATTTATTTTTAAGAATGCGAATTAAGTTATTTGATATTTTAATGTTGGTTTTAATTTTTAGAACCATATTTCTAGTTATTTTTAATTCTCCAAAAAATATGTTTTTTTAATCATGTTTATTTACTTGTTATTCTCACGGTCAAGGTAAGTACGTTAATCTATCGTGAACATACTTAAAATTGTAATCTAATTCAACTAATAACTTTCATTTATATTCTTATAATTTTCTCCTATCATTTAAAAATTTCAAAAATGTTTTCATAAATACTAAACTCTAACTAAACATGTTTATTAATTTACCTAAAAAAATAACATTGTTAATTGTATCATTTTCAAAAAAATTATTCTTTTAAGTATATAGTTACATTTCTCCAAATAACCTGATCCGTATGAACCACACGGATTAACATATCCGTATGATCCATACGGATCACCCAATCCGTATACCTTAATTAATTGAACAAAATTTAAGAAAAATAATGATTAAAATATTAACAAAATAGGTGAAAATAGATATTAGATAAAAAAGACATAACTACAATAATATTGTCTACATGAAGTATGAGTAACAAAACAAAATGTCATGTGACCACATCAAAGTCATCTTCTGCCTAAATACAAAGAATAAAATGTGTCCAGCAATATCACTACTCGTGCCTCTGCCTCGTTCGTCTTTGCCACGAATACACACATCCTTCTTCGATCACAGAATGTGCAAGTATGCTCTGGCTGCTACAATCCACCTCATTTGCTGACATTTCACAGCATAGATGTCTCGCAGCCAAGACAAGCGCACGTATGCCCCATGACAATGCTCCATCTTCGCTCCGGCTTCTTCAGGGAATACCTCAAGCAAGTCAACAAGCAAACGAACTCCCTGTCCATCATCAACAGTCTCGTACAATAACAAATCTCCTTCGATGGGGATATGCAATAGCGACGAAACATCATCCAGAGTGATTGTCAGCTCCCCGACAGGCAGATGGAAGCTGCTAGTCTCGGAGTGCCACCTTTCTACAAATGCCGAGAGCAACCCCCTGTCACCGGTCTCGACTAGGCGTGAAATCAACGGGGCTAAGCCGCTAACAGCAACCAGTCCTTCTATCTCGAGTGCAGACCGCCCAAATTTACTAACTTTTCTTTCGTGCGACACCAATTTCAACTCAACACGTTCCTGCAAACAAATTACTTGAATGTCAGTCATATAGTTAATCAATCAAACCAGATTACTCAATAAAAATTAAAACAATTACCTGTCCTTCCCACACTCGAAGAGCCACATGGTTAGCGTACTTTGTCAAAACTGAACAATCCTGCGGCCCACCTGGATAAGATTCTATTTCATCACCTCCACCCTCCATGGCCGGGATATCAACCTCGACACGCCATTCCTCAACACCACCATCCTGAGCCGGAGGATCAACAACACCTACCCGTAGCCTTTGTCTTCTGGCAGATGCCGTAGGCCTATGACATTGGGGGACTGCCTCTTCATTCACGTTATTCCCTCTACCAAATCCTCTGCCTACATCTCCACCTACTGCCTGATGTCCTCCTCGCGTTCTAGCCATAATCTGATAAAAAAACTGTGGTTAATATCATAGGATCATAAGTGGTATAATGGCATAAGAGTAATAATCCACAACTGATTAAGTGATGGAATCATGATCACCACTACCAAAGGTTAGCATAAGTGGTATAATAGCATAACAGCAATAAGGCACAACCAAAATACACAATTAAATGACAAAGTAAGAAATCTCTAACTCTAGCCTCATCCTCTAAGCCCCTTAAATGACCTATAACAGAACTGAACTTCCCCATCATGTCAAAGCCCCTTAAATGGCCTATAACAAAGAACTGTAACACTTTCTACACACTAACATGATATTGTATTTAGTGCATCAGGATTCAATTTGGAAGCATCAACACCAGTACCAAAACCAACAATTGGAAGCGTCATAACCAATACCAAAGCCAACATTACAAGCAAACCAAATATTATTAGAGTAAACTAATTAAAACATGATTCAATAAAAAATCACAAAGCACCACAATTGGATCTATGATGTAATGTACAACCAAATTAATTAACCAAATATAATGCTTCTTCGATCCAATAATCAATATTATCATCAATAAAAAATATCTAATTATATAATCTAATCTAATTAAATTTTCTAAGGGCTCAAATATGTAAAATAACCAACAAAACACAATTAATTTCATCATTAATTTAAAATGCCTCAATTCTGAACTTCATACAGATTGAGTAATCCGTAGGTTACTTATGGATTAACCAATCCGTAAGACTATTACGGATTAC
>PYAF01005424.1:462419-472517 GCA_007407185.1 Glycine tomentella | reverse complement strand
ATCAAGGTGAGAAATGCATGGAAGAGCTTCTTGATGGATCAGTGAGAATTTTGGATATCTGTGGCATCACAAGGGACACCATGTTACAAATTAAGGAAAATGTCCAATCCCTTCATTCTGCTCTTAGAAGGAGAAAAGGGGATTCAAGCATTGAAAAAATTATAGCCGAATATAATTTCTTCTCAAAGAAGATGAAGAATGCCAAGAAGTTGATTATATCTTTGAAGCAGATGGAGAGCAAATTTGGAGTATCCCCACTCTTGAATCAAGACAAACAGTTCGCTGCTTTGATTAGAGTGCTTAGGGAAGTCATTGTAATGAACATGTCTATCTTCCAATCACTATTATCTTTCTTGGCCGTGCCTGCTTCAAAGTCAAAGGCAACCAAATGGTTATTGGTAGCAAAGTTAATGCACAAGGGAGTGATAGCATGTGATGAGAACCAAGTAAATTCCAATGAGTTGCTGTGTATGGAAGCATCTTTAAGCACCCTTGTAAGTGAAGGTACTAATGTTGCAAAGATGCAGGGTGCACACGAAAGATTGGAAGCTTTGGAGAATGCCATTGAAAGCATAGAAAATGGTTTGGAGGGCGTAATTAGGCGCATGGTTAAAACAAGAGCCCCCCTTTTGAACATCATGACTCATTAGAGATTAGAGTTCTCAGTCATTATATTCTCTCCAAATCCTGCAGAGCATCCAAATTTTAGGGATCTGCTGAGGATTTAAAAATTTTGCCTCATCAAATTTGTACATGTATACAATTCAATAGTTATACAATCAAACACAGTTAAATGTTTATACTCTATATTTCGATATATTTTTTGTTTTAAATCACCTTTTTCTTACAGAACATTCCTTTAAATTTATCGTGCTTCACTTTATAGATACTATACTAATATTGGCTGGAGAATAATGTCTGATTAACAAGTGGAGTATTTAGTTCAACTTTAGTCTTTGAAGATAAACTTAACAGAACACTGATCAATTCAAGGTTTTTTTAACTATGGTTATAAAGGAGGCATAAACCAGTCCCTAGTAAATGTTTCAGTAATAACCCTGTTCTCTTGAATAGCATGGCTATAACCAAAATGCAATCATATACAATTAGGTACTACTGATCAGGAAAATCTTTACAAACAAGTAACCACTGATTATGTTTCTGTTATTAACTGTCAGTCCCAAAAATAAGCTTAGCACTCAATTTATTTAAATCAGCGAGCCCAACAATTAGGAAAGTAGGTTAAGATTAGACGCCTCAGTATAAAATTTACCTGAACTAATTTTAGTAATTTTTCAATATTTTCCAGGCAACTTCTTTTGCAGTTTAAGAAATTGGATTTCTTAGCTTTTCCAATTAAAACGAGTCTTACATTTTGGCACCTCTTTATCTATATATATATATATATATATATATATATATATATATATATATATATATATATATATATATATATATATATATATATCTTTCCACTTTACATAAGTCTATACCCCAGGAATTAGAGTGCATTTTTCTAATTCTAGAATCTAGAAGTTCTTATGTATGAATTTGTGTATGTGAAATTTTTGTTGCATTATAGCTTGTGGAGTGAATGGGCTTGTGGTGTGGGTTTTGGTGATACAGATGATGAAGTGAGTGGATTGATGGTTCTGTTATGGTGGTTTTTAATTTCATGGGTGATGGTTGGGTGTTTAATATGGTTGCCAGGGGGCAGTGCCCAAGTTTTACTATGCACAGTTTGTGATGCTAAAAAATTGTAAGGAAATGTTGGGTACAAACAACTAGTTTTGGTGATTTTAATCTGTAAGAAATTGTTTAAAATGACAAAGACTACAAATTCAGAAGGGGACAACTATAAAAATGAAAATTTATTCAATAAACATATAAAAATTGAATTTTATATAGAATATTTATGATAACATGTTTTTATTATAAAATAATCCGAAAATATATTTATATAGACAACAAATTCAATATATTTCTTAAAGATCAAAGATCATAACAAACTCAACGCATTAGTTTCATGTGTCATTAAGAAATTTCATGAATATATAATTAAAATTTGTATACGGATTAATCACAAATTTTTACCCTCTAAAAAAACCTTAAATTTTTACAAAAAAAAAAACTTATTATTAACTATGCCATAAGAATCTATTAAATTGGAATCAATTATTTTAGTTAGTTATCTTTTATAACATTAGTAGCTAATTACTATTGAAAATAAAAGTTGTCTTTAGATTGCCAAAAAGATAGGGAAAAAAGAATGTGTTATTATGTTATTTTTGTCTATTACCAAAAAATGATGAAAATATAAAAAAAATAGTGATAAAAGAGAACATATTATAGTGTGTTTTGAAGTTCACGATCAACACATGTCAATATAAAATATTTGTTTAAAATAGAGAAAACATGTCATTAATTATTTTTACAACAAAGACTATAAAAAAAGAAATAGAATACTTAAATATTATTATTTTTACAATCAGTCATTAAGTTTTAAAAAAAATTAGGAGAGGGGGAGGGAGCGAGGGACGAGCGAGTCCCTTCTAGACATTTTAATAAATTTATCCCTACACGATAACATTGTCACTAACAAAGTTAGTGGAGAGTGACAAAAGTCATTTTTTAGAAGTTGGTAGATTGATTTTACTTATTTAAAAGTAAAGTGATTGTCATCAAATTTGATCTAAAATACAGAAAATCAAAAACACATTTCTCTTTAATAAAAAGTAATAATATATAAACATTTGAACAATGCATACACCCAATTAACATCATCGATTTCTCTTTATCTCTTTTTCTTATAATTATATTTCTCATTCTTTCTTCAGTCTCTTTTGCTCTAGGGAGTGTCTATTGGCATATGGGAGAACATGAACCATTCTCCATAGTAAAATGAGATATATGAATATTATTGTTGAAAATAAAAACTATAGTATTAGGCTTCTAGCTACTATAGTAGTTACAGCTTAGAAGTCAAAACTTAAAAAAGACCAAAGTAATGAATCACATTGAAAGCCCAGCATTGCCAAATAACTTGTTGAGGCCAAAAGTTATAGTCATGGCCATCCAACCTCCAATGAACACTCTGATACAGGACTTCCTCACTGGAGTTTTACCAAGCACTGCTCCAACACCACCAAATAGCAACAATGTCAGGCTAGATACAACAGCAATGACAACAAGCCTAATCTTATAGTTCCTTATGAATGCAGCTGCTAGTAGTGGTATCACTGCACCCACAGAAAATGCTAGTGCTGATGATAGAGCAGCCTGAAATGGATTTGGCAGCTTCTCCCGTTGTGCTTCTTCACCAATATTATTATTTTCTTTATCTCTTTTAACTTGAGCAATTTCTATGTCATATTGAGCGTACACAGAAACAAATTCTCCAATTGCCATGCTACATGCCCCAGCAATTAGCAATGGACTAATTGATTAAAGGATCATTATTATCAATATGACTTATCTAAAAGTAGATGGTCCAGATTAGTACCACAAAAAAGGAGAAATAGAATAACTGAATGTCGTATAGCTCAAAATAAAGATTTAACCAAATGCGATTTATATGAAAAAAGCCGATTAATTCTTTAAAAAGAACAACAAGTAGACGCATTAAAAAAAAATTAGAAAACAATATAAATACGATCTTTTATCCTATAATTTTATCAATTAGCCCTGCAAAGCCAGCAAGAAGCATGGCTGTGATGTTTTCCTTAACAGCTCCAACACCCATCAACAATGATGCAACTGAGACTAACCCATCATTGGCTCCTAATACGGCTGCACGAAGCCATTGTGCTCTCTGAGAATAGTCAATGTTTCTTCTCTCTTTAACCTCTTGGTTTTGGTTTTGGCTCTACACCAATTGCATGGATAGGAATCTCAACATGGTTGAGGGAAATTTCTTCATTAGTTTTATGATCATCAAGGGAAGCCATATTGGATGAATTATATATATATATATATGTAAAATAAAGTAGAAAATACACGAAGATGGAAAAGAAGAAAAAGAGAAAACAAATTCTTAGAGCTTGTGGATTTAGACATGTTCAAATGAAGGGTATTTATAGAGTTATCACCAAGGTTAAGCGATGTAACTGGACTTAGAAAATGACAAAAAAAGAAGTTAGTGTGGATGGCACTAGCTACAAGTGGTTACTATTATGAATTCGGTTCGCATTTAAGAATTTGTCAAGAAAAAAAAGGTGGATTCATTACACATATTCCTCGTCATCGATTTAATTTAATCAATATATCATTCATGCGGTTAAATTAATCTTACTTTTAATTATATACGTGGTTCAACTAACTGCTAGTCTAATTTTTAGTTTAGTTTATTCTTTGAACTTGAATTTTATCCATGTATGCGGGATTAAAAAAATCAAGAGTTATCAGTATTGCTGCTTAGCTAGCTGGTCCAAGTAACGGAGGACTCTCACATTAGAATATTATTAATAAGAGAAATATATATATATATATATATATATATATATATATATATTTGTTGCAACCTATCCGGCAACGACGGGGACGACGATGAAAAGAGAAAAGAATTCCCAAAAAAATATGGGAAAACTTGAGAGGAGTCGCCACCAACGTTTATTTAAGGAAAACGTCGAAAGAACCAAAAGATAAGTCATGGTCTACGATTTTAGAGAAAAAAAGGATTCGGGAGTCGTTTACGCACGGGGAAGGTGTTAGCACCCCACGCGTCCGTCACGAAGACAGCAACCTTTAATCGAGTGTGTGACAAATAAAGTGACTTTTTAAATTATGTTTTTTCCTTAAAAACATGAATATGCTTATTTTATTTTAGTTTATTTAGAAAAGAAAATCAATTTTTTATTTCTTAGAAAAGAGGATTTTTATATTTTTAGTTTTTTAGGTCGACAAGGGATTACCCTTGCTCCTACGTATCCCCAGGTGCAATGAGGAAATTAGACTTACGTAGTTCTTTGTTTAAAAAGAGCTTGATTAAGTTAATTTGATTTTATGTTTTTTTTTTTTTGAAAGATTTGTTTAAATTGCATGAAAAAGAGCCGTTAAGGCGTTGGACCTTGAAATGACGTTGATTTTGGGGGAAAAGCGGAGAGAATTGCTTAAGGCATTGGTCCTTGAAGCAATCTCGAGTAATATGTAGATTTTCTTGAGAAAAAGGAGAATTGAGTGGTCTTTCATTTGAATAGTTTTATCTTTTTAGAAAAGATTTTGGTTTTGCGATAAACTCTATGAAATCAAGCAAGCCGGAGACCCAGCATGATATTCACAAATCTATCCACATTATTGAAACACTACTAAGCGAGTCGGAGACCCAGCATGGAGTGCACGAAACATATCACGTGTTTTTTAAACACTACCAAGCAAGTCGGAGACCCAGCATGGAAGGTACGAAACATACGTGTTATTGAAACACTACCAAGCAAGTCGGAGACCCAGCATGGAATGCACGAAGCATACGTGTTATTGAAACACTACCAAGCAAGTCGGAGACCCAGCATGGATTGCACGAAGCATAAGTACATAGTAAATAAATATGTAACATTACGTAATCAAATAAATAAAATGGAGATAGAAAAGGATAGAATAGAAGTGGGGGTACATTTAGTAATTAGGGGTGCATACAATAAGAACATGGGATACGATCAACAGAAATTATTTATTTACAAAATGGGCTAGGCCCAACAAACAGGAGTGCATATAGAATACGGGGGTACAAACAGCGTTATATGTACTATTCAAAGTTGGCTAGATCCAACTGCTACGATGTGCAATTATGAAAAAGGTGGTGTAAACAGTAAAATAAAGGGGTGTGCAGTTATGAATATAGGTGTGAATAGCATTACGAAATTCGTAACTGCATGGCAAGGCTCAAGTACTGAAAGTGATGTACTTATTAAACATTTAGGTGCAAAGAGTAAGTTGAAATGATTTTCTTTTGTCTGTTGGGCTAGGCCCAAAAAACAAATGGGGGTGAACTTATTATAAGCGAGGTACAAAAAGCAATTTTCCTTTCTTTTTTTTTTGTTTTGGGACTGGGCCAGGGCGATCCGGCCCAATTCATATGCTGGACAGCAGCCAATGCAGTTTTTGCGAAAATTGGAAGAAAACTTCCATGGAGGCTTTATGAGAGGGTGCATGTGAGGTGGTTCATGTGGTTGGTGGTTGTGGCTTCCGGTGGTGGTGGCCTGAGGTGGTGGCTCACGATGGTGGCCAAAGGTGGTGATATGAAAAAGTGTTTAAATTTGTTCTATCGCGATCACAATTCACAAACTGCGCGACAAATATGTTGCCAAACATGGTTCTTCACTTCTCTCCCTCTTTGATATAGCTTCATAGTTGAGCAGTTGATAACTCTGGTGGCCAACCATTTAACTTGATCAGCATGCATTTAGAGCTTACTTTTACTTTCTATTTTTCTTCAATATGTTCGTTAATATTCGTGATTTTGCTTATGTCATGTATGTAGAGTCATTTTTGGCCATTTCAAACCTATATGCGACTCTAAATGTTGCATGAGCTTTGATGTGTTGTGACTTGTGAGCAAGAAAAAAGGCTCCATGTTCTACATATTCGTTGAATATTCTTTTACTCGACTAAACAATAAACATGCTGCATGCATAGTAATTTGTAGAATTAGATTTGAATCAAGATGATTTTATAAAAATGATTGTAAGTAGACGTACGTATTTTTTGTTTGGATAATATTAGAGTTTTTTTCAACATAATAATTTTTTTAAACTTACAATTAAAATTAATTTTGTCATTTTGTGGGTACAATTGTAAAAAATCTGAGTCTAACTAAAGGTATATTTGGAATAAATGGTATGACTAAGGATATACATGAAATGAAACAAAAATCTGACTCATGTTTCTTTAATGTCAATGCAAAAACTACTTCTACTAATTTTAGTAAGACTTAATTTCGTCTAAAATTCGAAATTATATTTCTAACACAATGCCAAACATCATGGCCATTGAAAAAAAAATCATATTTGACTCTTTTAAATTCAAGTTGAGGCATGCTAAACATGAATCTAAGCACATCCTTAATGGTAATGTTTGTAAATTTTTTTCTCTCATCATATCAAGCTGTGTTTTTGGCACACTTGGGTGTTGTAAATCGCATCAATTGAATAAAATACTATATTGTAATAACAGTAAACAAAGAAGATTGAGGATTAGTCATATATATGAGAATTTTGTTATAAAAAAATCAAAAACTCTAATTATAATGATTAAATAAAAATCTTAAAAATAGGATTTTCCTTTAAGAAGTATGGTAATAAAAATTATATTCTAAAGTATGATGATTCTAAACAAGGAATGATTTTAAAGTGTGTTTATTTCAAGCTTCGAAAGTTTTTTTTTTCTTGGCAGAAAAGTTATTTATAGCTTCGAAAATTTATTTTTAAGAATGCGAATTAAGTTATTTGACATTTTAATGTTGGCTTTAATTTTTAGAACCATATTTCTAGTTATTTTTTAATTCTCCAAAAAGTATGTTTTTTTTTTAATCATGTTTATTTACTTGTTATTCTCACGGTCAAGGTAAGTACGTTAATCTATCGTGAACATACTTAAAATTGTAATATAATTCAACTAATAACTTTCATTTATATTCTTACACTTTTCTCCTATCAATTAAAATTTCAAAAATGTTTTCATAAATACTAAACTCTAACTAAACATGTTTATTAATTTACCTAAAAAAATAACATTGTTAATTGTATCATTTTCAAAAAAATTATTCTTTTAAGTATATAGTTACATTTCTCCAAATAACCTGATCCGTATGAACCACAAGGATTAACATATCCGTATGATCCATACGGATCACCCAATCCGTATACCTTAATTAATTGAAGAAAATTTAAGAAAAACAATGATTAAAATATTAACAAAATAGGTGAAAATAGATATTAGATAAAAAAGACATAACTACAATAATATTGTCTACATGAAGTATGAGTAACAAAACAAAATGTCATGTGACCACATCAAAGTCATCTTCTGCCTAAATACAAAGAATAAAATGTGTCCAGCAATATCACTATTTGTGCCTCTGCCTCGTCCGTCTTTGCCACGAATACACACATCCTTCTTCAGTCACAGAATGTGGAAGTATGCTCTAGCTGCTACAATCCACCTCATTTGCTGACATTTCACAGCATAGATGTCTTCCAGCCAAGACAAGCGCACGTATGCCCCATGACAATGCTTCATCTCCGCTCCGGCTTCTTCAGGGAATACCTCAAGCAAGTCAACAAGCAAACGAACTCCCTGTCCATCATCAACAGTCTCGTACAATAACAAATCTCCTTCAATGGGGATATGCAATAGCGATGAAACATCATCCAGAGTGATTGTCAGCTCCCCGACAAGCAGATGGAAGCTGCTTGTCTCGGAGTGCCACCTTTCTACAAATGCCGAGAGCAACCACCTGTCATCGGTCTCGACTGAGCGTGAAATCAACGGGGCTAAGCCGCTAGCAGCAACCAGTCCTTCTATCTCGAGTGCAGACCGCCCAAATTTACTAACTTTTCTTCCGTGCGACACCAATTTCAACTCAACACGTTCCTGCAAACAAATTACTTGAATGTCAGTCATATAGTTAATCAATCAAACCAGATTACTCAATAAAAATTAAAACAACTACCTGTCCTTCCCACACTCGAAGAGCCACATGGTTAGCGTACTTCGTCAAAACTGAACAATCCTGCGGCCCACCTGGATAAGATTTTATTTCATCACCTCCACCCTCCATGGCCGGGATATCAACCTCGACACGCCATTCCTCAACACCACCATCCTGAGCCGGAGGATCAACAACACCTACCCGTAGCCTTTGTCTTCTGGCAGATGCCATAGGTCTATGACATTGGGGGATTGCCTCTTCAGTCACGCTATTCCCTCTACCAGATCCTCTGCCTACATCTCCACCTACTGCCTGATGTCCTCCTCGCGTTCTAGCCATAATCTGATAAAAAAACTGTGGTTAATATCATAAGATCATAAGTGGTATAATGGCATAAGAGTAATAATCCACAACTAATTAAGTGATGGAATCATGATCACCACTACCAAAGGTTAGCATAAGTGGTATAATAGCATAACAGCAATAAGGCACAACCAAAATACACAATTAAATGACAAAGTAAGAAATCTCTAACTCTAGCCTCATCCTCTAAGCCCCTTAAATGACCTATAACAGAACTGAACTTCCCCATCATGTCAAAGCCCCTTAAATGGCCTATAACAAAGAACTGTAACACTTTCTACACACTAACATGATATTGTATTTAGTGCATCAGGATTCAATTTGGAAGCATCAACACCAGTACCAAAACCAACAATTGGAAGCGTCATAACCAATACCAAAGCCAACATTACAAGCAAACCAAATATTATTAGAGTAAACTAATTAAAACATGATTCAATAAAAAATCACAAAGCACCACAATTGGATCTATGATGTAATGTATAACCAAATTAATTAACCAAATATAATGCTTCTTCGATCCAATAATCAATATTATCATCAATAAAAATATCTAATTATATAATCTAATCTAATTAAATTTTCTAAGGGCTCAAATATGTAAAATAACCAACAAAACACAATTAATTTCATCATTAATTTAAAATGCCTCAATTCTGAACTTCATACAGATTGAGTAATCCGTAGGTTACTTATGGATTAACCAATCCGTAAGACTATTACGGATTACTCAATCCGTATGAAGCATACAGATCCTGTAATCGTGAACTTCATACGGATTGAGTAATCCATAATTGTTTTACGTAAGTAAGATTGGATTGCTCAATCCATATGAAGTTCACGGATTACAGGATCTGTATGCTGCATACGGATTGAGTAATCCGTATCTTACTTACGGATTACCAATCCCACTCACTTCTATGGATTAATCAATCCGTATGGAGTATACGGATTCACCAATCCGTCGCATCCATAACACAACGCAAAACGAAGACGAACCTCACGCCGGTTGTCGCAATCAACCACCTCCCATTGTCAACAACCCGAAACGCGCCTTAGGTCACCCCAATGTATCACCTGCGCCATCGAAC
>PYAF01005424.1:414064-462319 GCA_007407185.1 Glycine tomentella | reverse complement strand
TTACGGATTACCAATCCCACTCACTTCTATGGATTAATCAATCCGTATGGAGTATACGGATTCACCAATCCGTCGCATCCATAACACAACGCAAAACGAAGACGAACCTCACGCCGGTTGTCGCAATCAACCACCTCCCATTGTCAACAACCCGAAACGCGCCTTAGGTCACCCCAATGTATCACCTGCGCCATCGAACAGAACCAAATCGCAGCAATGAAGAAGGAAGACGAAGGTGTATGGTGTATGTGTGAAAGCGGTGCCGAATGAATAGTTGAAAGTTAAGTATATAAGCAGGAGCATTTACGGAAATCAACTATTCATTTATGGGTGTATTAGTCTTTACACTGGTGTATAAAGTTTTTCCCTTGTACCTGGCCCTGGCACAGAACAAGAGATTTCTGTCCATGAGAATTCCACTGAGCCTTCGTCTTATATGACATTCAAAGGACAATTGCTTCCCGCACCTCCATATTGCTTCCAGCATCTTTTTAACTTTTTGGAAACCCTCAGCCTGAGCTGTCACCACTACCGTACCCTTTTTAGTTAATTAATCAAACATGCTGTTTATGCATGATAGGTAAACGTAGGTAGTTTGCTCATATAATATATATGCATGAGGTGGGTAGTTGGCTCGTTAAACAAGTATGATACGGGATTCCTTTGGCACTTTATAAATGGATCGGAGGCTGTCTCACTTCATAACATTCAAACTACAAATAATTTCTAATAGCACGTATAATATAATATAATTATGGATTCTGCGGATAGACTTTCTGCAATTAACGCTGAGATGACTCGAATCAACGGTGCTATTCAAGAGCACCGAAGGGTGCTGAATATCTACCAGACCAGCGTGAGAACCATGGGATCTGAAACAAAAGAATAACGAATTAATAATGCGAAAAAATGCATTGAGGAGCTGGAGGAGAAGCATGAAGCACTTAGGAAGGAGCAGCAAGCGCTACTGGCGGAAAAGTAAACTAGTATTGTTTAGGGAGAACACACTAGGAAAAAGAATAAAAGTAGTTCCTTAAAATTGTCTTCCCACATGTGTTTTCTTATATTTAGCATTACATTTATAAAAATCTAGTCTTATAGGAGAGTAGTGTGTTTAATTTGCTTATGCAATGTGTGTTTAATTTGCTTATGTAATGTGTGTTGTTAGTAGTAATGAATAAATAATATTTTAGATAAATATTTTTATTTTTTACCCTCCTTTATTCTCTTCATTTATTTTTTTTCATCTTTTTTTCGTTGTCTCTCCCCCTAATCCGGAACTGCTCACAGATTTCATAGTCATTGATAATATTTGTTTGTAACATCAATTAAAAAATTGTACAGTATAACTTTTTTATTTAAATTCTACAGAATTTTCAATAAATCCTCAATTAGATTCAATAATTCAAAAATAATTTAGTAAAATTAATTCTACTAAAATTTAAAATTAATAGAAACTTAATAACTCATCCGCGTGAACAGTAGAAGACCTTGGTTCCAGAAATGAATCCTAAATAGTAAATAGCATGATTTTGATAAAGTTGTCTTTTAAATCATGAGAAGTTTTCTGTAATTAACCTACGTTTCAGCCTTTTCTATATAGTATTAGCACAAATATTCATATATATCTTCTTTTCCTTATTCATTGTTGTGTCCGAGATGTACTATGATTCAGTTCATCTGTCAAATCTTGGGGTTTAAAAATGCTCAAATATTTACGAAGCTTTATTGTCTACATGAGTATTAAGAATAACGAAAAAAATGTTTGGAAATATACAATGGGACCTTAGGATACTCGTCCTATACATGTACCACAAGATTTCTCAACAAAAGCAAATATAGGAATGAGATTCTTCTTTTGTTTAAAACAAAATGAAACAAATAGTAAGTTGGGAAGTACTCCCATATAGAGGATTACATTGAAATAAAGAAGAAGCATAATTGATAAAATTCGAGCAATTCTGACTTGCAAAACTCCTGCATCTACACTTCCTCTACTCAAGACTTGCTAACAGAAAAATCATCCATGATATAGCCTATCTCGTCCTTAGTACAGCCTCCCATGGCCATGAAAAGAACGGTACATAATTTTCATATGCACTAATTTCCTCTGCGAAACAATAGGCATACTAGAGCAGCATACTTACATAATTCCAGGTATATCCCAAAGCAGTAAACCAAAAGAAATCTTCCATCCCAAGACTGCAACAGCCAATAACATAGCTCCAAACCAGCAGCTTAAGCCCACAACGGAATTCTACCAACAGTCCATAAAACAATAAACTAGGTGCATCAAAGTAATTTTTACTACATATACTAGATTTTAAACTCATGCCTTACACAAGTTTATTAAAAATATATTTATATTTAGTATTATCTTTTAAAATATATATATGAATAAAACTATCCATATATAAAATAATTAATAGTATATTAATTATAATTACATTAAAATTGAAGGAAATGATTAATTATATTTATAATCTGAACAGTTTTAAAAAATGTTAAGCCTATTCAAATTTATTATGATTTTTTTCAAGTAATAATAATGACAGAATATCTATATAAAATATATAAATTAAAAAATAAATACAATAAATGTAAATATATAATTATTTAATTTTAAATTTTCATTTTTGTTATAATAGATATTATGTTAGCATGTGTTTGATTTTTGTCAGTTTATAATTAAAATTTACAAAATGTGTTTATTGTAAAAAAATGTTAAATAGTTTGATTTTTATTAAATAAATATAGTTGTTAATTATTTTAAAATGATATTTTTAATCATTTTGAATATATTAATTTTAATTATGTAATCGTTGAAGTTTTGAGCAAATGGCACTCGTGCACACACCTAACTAATCTAATGCTATAATTTGCGCACCATTTTGTCCTTTGAATTGTAATCAACTTATCTGTCACTTGAATTATTGTACATTTTCTATTATATCTCATGAGATCAAGATCCCAACCTTGCAAAAATAACTCCAATTCATGTTGCAGTTCGAGCTCCTTCATATTGAGACAACTCTGTGGATATCTCTGAACCAACAAGCAGCAACAATTTTATATTTGAAATAAAGAGGGTAATGTGGCAGCGGAGGAGGCAAGCAGCAAACTAGTTGATGGGTAAGAGCATCTACAATACATAATTTTTAAATGAGTTATTTATCTTAAATTTATCAGTCCTATAGTCCTATAATGATACATATTTAAAAATTTTATACAAAAATTTACTCCAATATTAAAAAGTTGTTAGAATAAGTGTTTAACTTGAGACACATTAAATTTTGTAATTGAAAATTGGTTCTTTAATTGATAAGAATCAATGAAACAACTATTACTTATATAAACAACTCATTTTCAAGTCATCTACTCAAATAACAAAAATTTATTAAACAACGTTGCTTAATTTTAAGCAATTCATGAAACAGCGTGTTAGAGATGCTGTAATGAGATTTTATGATTTCCATTTACAAACACTCAGAGGACATGCCAGTTATACACAAAACCCCATTCTACTACCATTGTATCTTGCAGAATATCACATGTAATCTCACAATGTAAGGCAGAGGTGTGACAATCTTACCTAACTCAAAAGGAATCTCATGCGGGCACCACCTGCTTTCTGTGCACATTGATTAATGAACTTGTCCTTTTTCTTGGCATATTGGAATGATTAATGAATTATCAATGGCCACTGTATATAAAGAGATGAAGAACTGGCAAGGTAAGAGCACAAAAACATTGAACTTTCTCTGAAAAAAGAACAAACAACAAAAGAGAAAGTAACCATGGCAAGCGTGTACCACGTTCGCTCAAATAGTTTTCCTTCTGGATCTCATCCTAGCTCCATTAGAATAGAGGAGGAACTAAGCAAAATGAAGACATGGGAAGCCACATCCACTTCCACATCTGAATCAATTGGCACTGGTCTATCCTTACTTGAAGATTTATATATTTGCTTGGAAGATCTTCTCAATGTGGCATCAACGCAAAAAGTGATTTCTAACCATCACGGTGAGAAATGCATGGAAGAATTGCTTGATGGTTCAGTGGGAGTTTTGGATATTTGTGGCATTACAAGGAACACCATGTCACAAGTTAAGGAAAATGTTCAAGCACTTCATTCTGCTCTTAGAAGGAGAAAGGGGGATTCGAGTATTGAAAAAAGTGTAGCTGAATATAACTTCTTCACAAAAAAGATGAAGAAGAATGCCAAGAAGTTGATGACATCTTTGAAACAGTTGGAAAGCAAATTTGGAGTATCCCCAATTTTGAATCAAGATCAAGACCTTGCTGCTGTGATCAGAGTTGTTAGGGAGGTCATCACAATGAACATGTCCATCTTCCAATCCCTTTTGTCTTACTTGGCTGGACCTGCTTCAAAGTCAAAGTCAACTAGATGGTTGATGGTGGCAAGGTTGATGCATAAGAAGAGGGTAATATCATGTGAAGAAGACTCTCAGAATTTCAATGAGTTGCAGTGTGTGGAAGCATCTTTAAGCATCCTTTTAAGTGAAGGTACTAATGTTTTCAAGGTACAGAGTGTGCGTGACAGATTGGAGGCTTTGGAAAATGCCATTGAAAGTCTAGAAAATGGTTTGGAGAGAATGTTTAGGCGCTTGGTTAGCACAAGAGCCAACCTTTTGAACATAATGACTCAATAGAGAGTGCTCAGTTGTAATTCTGTCTCCAAATCCTGCTAAGCATCCAAATTGTAGGGCTCTGCTGAGGATGCAAAAATTTTGAATCATCAATTTGTACACGTATATATATACAATTCAATAGTTACACAATCAAATACAACACAAAGTTCATAGAAAATATTTTGATTTCTTCTGTTTCAAGTCACCTTTTTCTTTTCAGACCGACAGACGGTACACTTATAACATGTTCTCTACCTAAACACTATAGTTACTAATACTGGCTAACGAATAATGTCTATTAAGCAAGTGGAATAATTAACTTGTCTTTAGCACTTTGCAGAGAAACTTAATAGAAAAACGATCACTTTACTAATACTTTTGGCCAAAGTTGGAAAGGAAGCAAGTAGTTTTATGTGAGGGACTTTCAAAATAATGGAAGTCCTTAAACATGAAAGAGAAACACCAATGAAAGAGGGTCAATTTCACACCGAAAAAATTGAAAAAAAAAAGAGAAATAAGACAAAATAAAAGAAAAATAAGATGAAAGAAAAGAAGCTTGAAAGGAGAGGAAAAATGAAGAGGAAAGGAACTAAACAGGGATCAATATGAAACATAGAGATAATAACGGGTCTAACCCTCTATTAAGCTTATAGTTTTTCTCCATTCCGTCCTAAGACACACCTTCCGCCAATTTATATCTCACTCCATCAAGTCTTATTTAATTACCTTTTTCCCAATTAAGTTTTGGTCTATCTCTACTTTCTTTGTGACAAGCTTTTGGTAACAAACTCTTGTTCTTAAATGAGCATCCAGGGGTCGTCTTATTATGTGTTCAAACTACCTCAATGTATGTTCCCTCATCTTTTCACTCATCGGTACAACTGCTACCTTTCGTCGAATATCTTCATTTCTTATATTATTCATCTTTGTATAACCACACATTCACCTTAACATCCTCATTTCTACTACCCCTATTTATACTCATGTTGCCTATGTGTTGATCAACACTTACTCCATATAACATTGTAGGTCTTACAGCTGTTCTTTAGAATTTCTCTTTTAGTTTAAGGGGAATTTTGAAGTTACACAAAAATCCAGATGCATTCCGCATTTTCATCCACCCTGCTCTGATTCTATGATTTATATCTTCATCAATTTCTCCACCTTTTTGCAAAATTGATCAACAAGTATCTAAAAATATTTTTCTTGGGTACCTCTTGATCAAGTAGATGCACAGGGTCTTGATCACCATTTTTTCCCAGCGAAAACTCGCACTTCATATACCCAGTCTTAGTCTGACTTATCGTGAATCTTTTAGACTCCAAAATATTTTTCCACAATTCAAGTTTCCTATTAACACCGTTTTTTGTCAAAAAAAAAAAATCACAACAGGAAAGAAATTGGCAAGTTGAGTAGCCAAAGGGCTGCTGGACACTTATGAGCTGCGGTTGTAGAAGGATTGCTTCTGTGTTGTGAGATGATTTTGTGTAAGATTTTTTAAATTGACTTTGTTTACCTCTATTGGTATCAATTTTTGATATTGACAAATGGTTTTGGACCAAAGTGATTACGATGAAATTAGAAATGGAATTTGATTTCTTCAATGTTTTACCTATTTCCAAAGGAGTTGTTACTTGATTGTTCTAATCATTCATAACTGTTTCATCAAAAAAATAATTATCTCAAAATGAAAGTTTTATATTGATAATATTAACATCTGTCCAAAAATCCCTTGGGTATGGAATAGATTTTAACCTTATCAAGAAAAAAAAAACATTTGTCGGCTTTTCAGGAAAGAAACTTATTTTTGCATTTGATTGAACTTCTACAGAATTCATTCGATCGTCAGGTAGCTTTTCAATGCTTATTGGGAATAACCCAAGTCCCACATCGGTTAGATATAGTGCCGTGGAGAACAATCCTCACTCTATGAGCTAGCTTTTGGGGTTGAGTTAGGTCTAAACCCACATTCTAACATGGTATCAGAGTCTATTCTAGATCCATTAACGGGTCACTCACCATATTATCCACGCACCAAGCCCCAAAGTGCTGGACGTGAAGGGGTGTATTGAGAATAATCCAAGTCCCACATCGGCTAGATATAGTGTCGTGGAGAACAATCCTCATCCTATGAGCTAGCTTTTGGAATTGAGTTAAGTCTAAACACACATTCTAACAATGCTTAATCTGGTTGATCCTATATCGGCTGCTGCCTCTCCTATCGGAGGTGTGTAACTAAATTTATAAATTATAAAGTTGCATGTTTTGTTCCTTTGTCTTATTTGAGTTGTTTCTTCAATCTCAGTTTTATTTTCATTTTGGGGGTTGCAGGTATTCCACGTTTAGGACGTCTCTGCGGAGATATTTATATCTGTAAGCAAGGTGTGATTGGAGAGACTATCCGCCCTATTGGTGGGATGGAACTTGTTCTGGCTCTTGTTGAAGCAGCAGAAACTAGGGAATAGAAGGAAAGAAAAGAGAGGGCTAGATTAGAGAAAACGAGAAAGGCAGTCATCTAAATCAGTTTTCTTAAGGAGAAAAAATAACTTATTAAACTGATAAATGCAGTTAATTAATTACTATAAAGAATTATAGGTTTGCAAGTTTCTGAGGAAGTTGCAACTTTACATCTAATCATTCTAACATTAGTAAAACAGAAATCAAGGCCGACCATAAAGTTTATTAATTAAGCAGGATTTTTAAAAAATAAGATATTAATTTTTTATTTATTATTAATTTATTTTCACAAAAAGGAAAATATATTGTTAACTAATTGATAAGTAATTATTTAAAAATATCTCTTTATATTATTATTTTCTATTTTAATTATACTACCAATACTAGGAAAAAGTAAAATAGCAATAGAATGAATTGTTGCTAAATATATAAACAAACAATTTCAGCCACAAGAAGTTTGTGATTGAATTGGGACCAATTAGATGCGGTCGCCAAATCCTCCATCTAATGATTATAGCAATCGATTTGATTGTCGGTTGCAAAATTTGTTATTTAGCTACAGATAATAGTTTGTTGTTCATGACAATAAATATTAGTACTTATAATTTGTTGCCAGTGATTCTTGGTTACCAATTTAGCCACCATTCTAATAAGGAAATTGTTAGCTGACTTGCTAAAATTTAATCAGTCATTGTTAAATCGATCGTTAATCAGATTATTTCTTAAGATGAGAATAATGATTGACTGAACTAGCAACTGATTTCGTTAGTTGCTAAATTAGTTTTACATTTTAATTCTTTTTTATTACATTCTTATTTATAAAATATGTTATTGATACAAGTGAAACTATATTTGAATATCTCAAATTCTAAAATTTGATTATTATAAATAAAAATTTATTAAAATTAATCAGTCAAATTCTAGCAAAAAGTAAAATATGTTTCTGTAACTGTTACAAACCTAAGTTAGTGACAAAAGGAAATTCATAAAAGCATTTATACCCTCTTTTTTTTTTTTTTTTTTTTTTTTGCATTCAGTTTCCGTTGATTCATTGAATTGTCACAAAATTTATACACAAAAAGTTGGATGGTAAATCAAACATGCAGGTAGTGATACAAATACCCATCTTAAAAATAAAAATTTAAAGTTTAAGCCAAGATAATGTTGAGTCATTCCCCACAGAAATCTCACCTAATGTGCATGATTTTGTATGGAAGTTGAGTGACTCTGCATGAAGGACGGTGAGATAAAAAAGACAGCAGAGCCAATTTGGGAGGTCCTCCCTACACCCTATGTAAACACATGAGAAGACGTGACAACAACATCCAAAAACCACACAATATTATAACTTTATAAACCCACTATACGGGAAAAACACACGTACATGCCTTGGTATTGTTAATAGGAGAATATATATATATATATATATATATATATATAAGCACTCCCCAGTGCCATATAACTTATAATTAAGCACCCTTTCGCTTATAAGAATGAAAAGAGCAACTATGGCTTCTACCATTTCACCAAAACATTCTCGTGGCTATGCCATTAGATCCATAAGCTTGCCAACTAGATCACATCCAAGCACAGTTCCAATTGAAGAGGAGCTGAACAAGCTCAAATCATGGGAAACATCATCTTCCTCTGAGGTGGAGCGAATTTTCTTTGGTCTTTCGGGCCTTGCAAACTTGTACAAGTGCATGGAAGATCTTTTGAAGTTGCCACTCACCCAACAAGCACTATCTCATCATCACAACCAAAAATGGGTTGATGAGTTGCTAGATTGTCCAGTAAGATTCTTGGACATATTGGGAGAAACAAGGGATGCAATCATGCTAATGAAAGGAAATGTTAGAGACCTTCAATCAGCCCTTAGAAGGAGAAAAGTTGGAGACTTGGTGGTTGAAAGCCATGTTTCTTCATATTGGAGTCTCAGACGAAACACAAGGAAACAATGCACAAAATCTCTTGTTTTATTGAAGCACAGTACTGAAGGGTCATCATTTGGGGCATCTCCTCCTTTGGACCTCAATCAACACCTCTCAGCAGTTGTCAGGGTTCTAAGAGAAGCTAGTTTGATCACCAGCTCCATCTTTCAGTCACTAGTGGTGTTTCTTTCTTCACCAATCTTGAGGTCAAAGATTAATAATAAGTGGACATTTGTGTCAAGAGTGATGCGGAAAGGGGTGCTTCAGCTTCAATGCAACAATCAAGAGGAGAATGTGAATGAACTTGAAAAGGTGGACCTTGCACTTTGCAGAATGGTCATGGATAATGCAACCGAGAATTTTGAGGCTGAGAATATTCAATTTGCGCAGAAAGAGCTTGAGGCTGTGGTGGTAGTCATTGAAGGGCTTGAAAATGGATTGGATTCTTTGTTTAAGCACCTTATTAATACTCGTGTGTCTTTTCTGAATATCGTTTCTCCCTCAGGTAGAATATGATACGCATTTAGATGTCACAATGTCAGAGGATCTATACAAACAAATTAACCTAATTGACGTTTTGTACTAGTAATTAAAGAAAGTTGTAATCGATGCAATTGTACATTTTATTTTCTTATTCCATCATCTTGGTTTTGTATATTGACTTTTTTTTTATCTTTCCTACTTTCTTTTTCTTCAGCATATTCATCATCTTCTATTTTTCAGAGAGACAAAAAATTTCTTATAATTAAGGAAACAGGAACAACGTAACTGGTGATGTTACTTTTCTTGCAGAATTAAGTGGAATATATAAACTAAATAGTGTATCAGCATGGCACTCACATACCACACGGTTAGAGTGAATGGAAATTAATACAGAAATGATATATTGGAAATCATTGTAACAAGCTCCAAAAGAAACTTGCGAAAAAAGTCACTAAGATTGGGTAAGTTGTGAAAAACTTGGATAATTTGTATGAGATCATATTTTGAAATAGGGTTGTAAAATGAAAGGGAAAACCCTAAGAACACAAATCATTAATTAAATAAACATAATAGGACTATCATCCATAGTATCTGCTTTCATGTTAAAAAAAAAACTCTCACATTTAACTTCTTTAAAAATTGATTTTAATTTCTACATATAAGTTAATTTTAATTTATTGTATCTTTTATTTTTTTTATAATTGTTTATTGAAAAGTTTTACTTTTATCTGAACAGGACATATTTGTACAAATAACTTAATAAGCCACCGTAGTATATGCTTTTATGCCGCCTTAGTGTTTGCAAGAATATGGACCTTGCAAGCTAAATTGCATATCCATTATAATAAGATTTTCCTTGTCATACTCTCTCATCCACTTCCTTTCTCTCAAACCCCGGAAACTTCATTTTCCAGTCACTTTCAGAGTGTCATTATTCAAATTATGGGCTATCATCCATCCATCACCCCATCTTAGTCCCATCAACTACATAATTATTGCAGTTATAATTGTGCACAACTGCATAGTAAATCATTGAATCTATTTTCTTAACTGGAATAAGGTTAAGTTGAGCACTTAAAATAGGACTTACATATAAATTAAATAGTTAATTATCGTTTTTTTGGTTCGGAATGAATAATTTAAATTGAACTGAATATTATTCTAAATATTATTTGTATACTCATTATACACCTAAAATTATTAGGACAGAAGCACTAAAGTTAAAATCAGAGAGTGACAAAGTAATTACTTAACCACACATTCAGAAAAGTACGATGGTTTTAGCAACATGTGTCAAATAACTGCAAAAGAACTAGCAGGGATGAATGTGACAAGACTATACCAATGTGTATCTCATCAGTTAACTACAATCAGTATCTTCAGCTACCAACTAGAAAGAGCGTGACTAGAAAATTATAGTGAAGTTGGGGAGGGTTGTGCATTTAATAAATAAGGAGTATAGATTATAGACAATTTTTCACACAATATCTGCTCGCAATTAATCAGCTTTTATTTAATACCAAGACCAAAGACGATATACTAGTGTCAATGATGAATATCTTCGTTATATATATCATATGTATAAACTAAAGTGTGAAGAAGTAAATGAATACCCTGTTATTTTTATTACCATAGACTTCATATGATTAATCTCTATAACCGCTAGGAGGGGGCTTCTTTAATGGTTACTGGTCCAAAGATACCCAAATTGCGCCTCAATTTGTACAAGACCCATCCAAAAACTTATATATAATTCTTTAGATATTGTTTGTATCATTCTTCGATTAAAATTAAAGTTCCACATTGATAATTTGTCTAATAAATATTTGTTTTAAAAATTATCATACATTTAGTCTCTAATTTCAATTGGGGAACATGACAAAATAAAATGAATTTTACATATTCAAATTGATGTAGCTCAATTCAAACAACTATAATTAGTGTTCATGAAATATTTTAGTCCAAGCAGAAGTTGGGAAACATGACAAAATAAAACAGAATTTAAATATTTTTTTTAATTCTTATGATATATCACTTTTTTAAGTTTTGGTCCTTGGTAATTTTTTTAAAAAGAATCCTTTTTTTATTATAGTCCTTGTTTTTTTAGTTTTAATATATTTTTCATTTTATTCCTTATAATATTGTTTATTTTTTTTCAAAAAAAATAAATCTTTTGTTCATTTGAGTTAAACCCTTTGAAAAAAAATAAGTATATTATAATGATTAAAACAAATAACATAATAAAATAAATTTATTTTACAAGAACTATATGAAAAACTAATTTTATAAAAACCATAAAAAAATATTACTAAGACAATTTTTCAAAAATAATTTCGTTCACGCAAGTTTTCACATTACATTTATGACCTGTAGTTAACTTAGAAGAATTTAGTACAGACAATAGTGAGATACCACTCACTTTGATTTTTAATTGTCACAAGTATCAAAAAACTTCCATCACCGGAATACTAATTTATTTCAATTTAGTTCAATGTATTTGAATTTAGTACAATGTTCAACATTCAATCTAATCCTTCACAAATTATGTTTCCACCACAAATTATTTTAAAAAAAATTCTCATATTTACTAATAATAATTTTCATCCTTCTGTGCAGACATCTTGAAAAACATGTAACAAAAAAAAGACATCTTGAAAAACAAAAGATAAATTAAACATAAAAATAGAAAATAAAATGAAAAATCATTTTCTTAGATCAATCATGTCCATTTCTTCCTCCTTTCACCCCTCTTTTATTTTAATTTATTTTTCCTCTCCCTTTCTCTTTCTTTATCTTATTTCCGATCTATTATTGAATTCATCCACCACCGACCCCAATTAACTTGGATTAAAGATGTTGTTGATATTGAATCATGCCCATTTCTCTTCTATTTTCCATCTACTACTACTATTTTATTTTCTCCTGTGTTTCACTAATGTAATTAGAGATACTTGTTCTTATAAATAACAGCGTGAATACTAGGATCCATGATGTTATTTAATCAACAAACCTTAGATGATATTACCCTCCTATGTAACTTCTACAAACATTGACATTCCTATGTGTATTTGATGACTCTGAATGTCAGAAATCATTCATCAGAGTAATTGCCCTCACTATCTTCCCCGTATATTTGATATTCTTCTTCGCTGACATTTGCTTGCACATAGTCACGATCAATTTCATTAGGAGGGAAGTTAACAAAAAGATCCTGCAAATGAGTCCTTGAAAGATTCTCAAAGTTGATGTCTGAATATTATAAAGGAATTCAAAAGTGCCAGTTGAAAGCCTTGATGAAACCTAACTTATTGGATAAAAATCCGTGCATTGACATGCGACCAGTAAGCAAGTTCAGTGCATTGTCTAATCTAAATATCTAATAGCTTAACAATGTGAAACATTTTTAACTTCTAAATACAAAATTTTAAAAAGCAGCAATGAGGAAGCGTGAATTATGTAATTATGAATTTTCTAGTTCCATCGTCTCGTCAGAAAAATTTGTGATGCAATAATGATATTTCAATCTCTATAAACTTAAAGAGTACATGACTAAATTTAGAGTTGGAATAGAAAAGGATACAGGAATCAGACGGCAGGGGCATTTCATTATCTCCAGCCTACATGTGTCAACAGCATAAGTTGAAAAAAAGTTCCAATTTAAAAGCCATTATTAACACAATACAGAGAGAAAAACATAAAAGCAGAAAGTATAGGCAAGAATTACCAGATCATGCTCTTCTTCCCATTCTTCATCACTATCATTACCCTCAGCTGCATCCCCTTCATCTTCAGCATTGTCAAGTTCTTCATTCTCTTCCAAACCTGTGTTCCAAATACAAAAAAACTATCAATAATTACTCGATTAAAATATTATTTAACAGATCAGAAAATAGAAAATTTTAATTGGAAAAGATATTAAGTTATTATTTTACAACAACAACAACAAATCTTCCAATTGGTTTGCAATCATATTAGATTACAAACAAAAAAAAAAAAAACTAAAAACTATGTATTCCATTGCCCATAGGTTCATCAAGCAACTAAGGGGGGATATTATATGAAGCCTTACTCTTGCATACGTATTGAAACTGTTTTCGGATTCGAATCTATGACCAATAAGTCACCAAAGCATAACTTTATCGTTATATCAAGACTCGCCCTCATATATTAGATAACAAAATAATCAAATAAAATTTGTTTTAATTCTAAAATTCTGCTACTAATAACCTTTGGAGGAAACAAAAAGAACTTTGCCACGAAAGTTGGAAGTATCTGAATAGAATTCTTCCTTACAAGTTTAAAAAAATAAAATACTTGAAATAAATTATGTAGGGACTTCTTGAGAAATAGAAGTGTAATAACTAATAAAGGCCTAGTAACTAGACGTAAAAGTGGTTTGAAATTAATGATTCTTCTTATATCATGTTATAGGGTGTGGCAATAATTTGTTGGCTCTATTACTATACTAAAACAATATCAATACATAGAATCGGGAAGAAAAGGAAAAAATAAAAAGGAGACAACCTAAATTAACTTGTTGGCATTCTTCTCCATCGAGCTTCATGGCATGCCTATAGCACTCCCTCTTCAATTTTTCAAACTTTAAAGTGGCAGCTCTGAGTAAATTCTCAGCACCAGGTTTGGGAAATACTGACAGATATCGCACCATAAGACTTTGTCTAATACAACTGATCATGTGTTGAGAGAACCACCCAGTTACAGACTGCAAAATTAGCATTTTGGATGCAACTTAGTTAATGGATTTTTTTACAACTTCAAGCATGAAAGATAAAATCAAGCAATTCTTCTGATATTTTATCTTTTGTGGCAAAAATTACACAACAATTCAATCTTCACAAACTTCAGATTAAAACAAGATTATATAGAATAAATCAGCTACTCCTTGATTGTTCAAGCAAAAAGGAAAAATGAGCAACCCATAGATAACCCATAAGGGACCTTTGTGCTAGGGAATAGGAAAAATATGTAACATGTCAAACGCAGAGTAAACAGTAAAGCATGTTTGTCTTTTAAATGTGTAAGCAATATCAAGTGTGTCAACACAATAAATGAGATATTAAATAAAAATTCATATAAAAGAAGTACAGTGCAAGTTGGTCGAAGTGGAGGCTTATTTATTTCTGATTGAATATAATCATCAACAAGGTCGAATAACTGTAAAGAAGTCTGGAACTTGTAAGGTAAAACACGAAAGGCACATATATCCTTCCATCTATGTTTTGATCTGCATGAAACAACAGCCATAACAAATGAGAAAACAACTAAAATGGCAAGATAATAATCATATATAGTGACAATAACCAGATATGTTATATCAAGCTAGAGGTCTGCAAATAAATTTAATTGAGATTGCAATAAGTTCCAGCAATCTCTTTCTCTTCACTTTTGATTATATATATGTGTGTATATATATATATATATATATATATATATAAAATGAAGAAAAAGACTTACTTACTGGCTGAATGAGCATCACAGTAACTTCGTAATGGGACAGGTACTCGATAATCGATTCTTTGATAACTGCTAAACTAAAAATAAACCTAGTCAAGATTGAAGATTCAGTTTTTTCAAACAATAAAAATTCACTAAAATAATTGACAGAGTGAAGATTGGGTTATTAGCACCCTGAACAAATGTATAAATTGTTCATATTTATTTTGTATTTACCCGGTGAGAGAAGATTCAATATTTTTATATGCAAATATCGTAGGAGGCTCATGGGTAGTTGGTCAAATCAGTTGAGTCTAACACTATAGTTTATAGAAAATGCCAAATAGACACAACACAAGGAACCACAATCAACGTGTGATTAGTAACAATAACATTCATTTAACAGTCAGGGATGCATTCTCAACCTCAAAAACAAAAACATGAAAATAGTATTTAAAGAGCCCCATTCTTTTAATGACATTAGTTTAGGATGAAAAGAACCAATGGATTCAAGCTACTTAGAGAACAAAATGAATGTTGTATGAAATAGCTGTGCAAATTGCATAGAAGCATGGACCACCAGTGAGAAAAAATAGCTATTTCTTTCAAGGCCAGTGTCCAGCAAACCCATTTACACTAACTATATTCTAATCCAGGTTCAATAAACTGATTCTCCATCTTATAAACTAGTCTGAAATTTTAGCAGGCAACAAACTATCCCTCACGCCAGATAAACTTAAGTCAGATGTTTCCAAAGTTCAAAATATGTCATCAACTCCCTGATTCTTGGTTGATCATGATAAAAAAATTAGACAGGCTTCTAAATTGAAAGGTACAAAAGAATTACAAGATTCCATGACATACTGGTAGTTAAATAATATTTCAAACGAAACAATATATTAGAAATATATTTATCACAGGAATCAAACACCTTTTTTAGTGGAAATGTATGACTAAAAAATCCAAGAAATTATTTAGAACTTAGGAGAAGACTTACATTCGAGAATCAGGATCTTTGCGTGGATCATATCCTTTCTTGATCCAGAACCTTAGAAATGGTCCACTAGAAAAGTAGTAAGAAATTCTAGATAGAAGCCTGCAAGAGATAATGGACTGTCACTACACCATTAGCAAGTTGCAAGTTAAAAAAGCTAATCAACAGAATTTACTTCAGTCACCTTCTGAGCATGCTGTGCGAAAAGCTTAAGCCCTTATCAAGAAAGCGTTCGATAAGTGAATTTTTGGACCATATAGGCCGCTCATCAAACATTCTAGATACAACCATCTGTGACTCCCACTGATCTGAGCCTTGTGGTATGTATTCCTCCCAATTCACTTTCTTAGGAATCTGTAGGACAGCTAAGTAAAACTAGAACCACAAAGTGCAATTTGATTGCAAAATGTTTTAAGATCTTTTTGTTGCAAAACCTTCGATCAAAATTATGTTCAAAAAGTGAAAGAAATATCAACACCAAGAAAACCTATAAAGTTTATAGAAAATGAAAAAGAAAAATTAATGGGTCCCAATGGAAAAATACAATGAACAGGTATTCATAGTGTGATACTAAAAATATAGTACTAATTTGCAAGCACTTTGTTGATATATCAGCAATGTGCTAAAATAAATCAAGTAATGATTCGAATGTAACAATAAACAGCATGTATAAAAATGGATTAAAACTTAGAAGTCAAGAAGAGAACTTTCAGTTTTATTCCATCTCTTTTTCTAAATGACATTTGAGCACATCTATTTTATACACAAGTAATTCAAACAATGTTGCCAGGAAAAAAAAAACAATGGCAAAGCTATAATTAAATTTAAAAACTCTACATGTTTAAGTATTGACTTAGATGTATACTATGAGAGTAAATTTAAGCAAAAAAAAATTACATTCACAGGAGAAAAACAATAAAAACAGGCATGATATAATCACATAGAACTTTTGAACTTAAATAAGTTTGAAATATGATGGTTCTACCACTTGAGAAAAGGATATCTTTAATGTCAAAATCAATTGCAAGCACAGGCTCCATGTCCATCTGCACACATCACAAGAAATTTTTTGCTAAAATATATCATGACGAATGACATCAAAACAAAAAATAAGAATTCTTCTAATTCTTATTAAGGCACATGTCACCTAGTATCTACAGATTTTCAGAATGTGATATTTTTCATCACTGGCTGAAAATAAATGTCAAATTAACTTTTATCACCTTGGAAAATAAATTGTCATTCAATTTAAGTAACAATGTTTAACAAGAAATAGAAGAAAAATGTTAAATTTTTCGAACAAATTGTGTCATTCCTTTGTTTGAAGCTTTACATATCTATCATCCCTCTAATTTGCATAAGTCAACCATAATAAATGTTGCTTTTGGTCAAGATCCTAATTTTATTTTGAATTTTACTTTGACAACGCACAGACGCTTGAGTGATAAATAAGCCAGTAAATACAAGCCCTTTTGATTTTATTAGATCCTATTAATTTCTCAGCTAATATAGATAGGAGGGTTTGAGTTGGATTCTTCTAGTTTGTTTACTTGTAAATCCTTCTTTTAGCTTCTAATGCACTCTCTCAAGTCCTAGCAATTGAAGGTCCCTATTTCATTAACCCACTCCCCCTCTAAGTTCAAGTATTTTATATGAATCGAGGTTCTTAACAGGATTGGCAACATACAAATCCCATGTGAATATTCATAGGCATTATACTTCTTTTTATCCTATGACAAGAATCTTGGAAGAAGCAGACCAAAAAAGCTAGCCATTATAGTTGAAAATCACAAGGCCCTATATATATCCAACATTTGAATCTCATACTTCCAATGTGCAATTTAAGTCCTATACCTTGCAATTGAATCCTAATATTCCACCATAATCTGCAGCCTTAGCGACCACACAAGTCGGCCATGCACTAGCCCTTTGACTAGTCCTAAGCAAACACTGCAATGCCAGTGTCACCATCTGCACTACTTGTTTGCAGTAGAGAGACATGGTGAAAAGCTTTAAAACCAATTGATAAGAATTTTGGGAGAACAACACCACAAAAGCTAGCCATTGTAGTTGGAGAGACCAAAGCCTTATAGACCCCACACTAGCATTCTATACTTCCAATGTGGGACTCAAGTCTCATTCCTTGAAATTAGATCCTAAAATCTTTAAAGGGGTCTCTTTTCTGATGGGTACTTAGTTATAAAAGGTAAAGTAGTCATTTGTAGATATAAAAGATAGGATAAGGCAGTTAGAAATTAGATATAGGATGTATTATAAATAGAATTGGGATTGAAAGAGGAGAGGAGGGGAGAGAGACAGAATAGGGAAAACATGGGTATTACGGAAGTATCTCAAGGGAGAGCTTCCTATTGTATGGTCTATCGAAACAGTGTGGCTACCTTAACAATTAATAAAAGAGGCACATTCAGAAAGGACTTGATATACCTTGCATGTTCTTGCCGTGTATGAGATATTGCAGTGCAGGGTACAGAGGAGAGTAGGAGTATTGGGAGACCCGAGACAAGAACTCAACATTTTCCTACTAAACTTTGTTGTGTTCTTGAGTTTTTATTTTTATTTTTTCTTGTTCAATGTTATATTTAGTTTGGATGGTATTTCATTCTCCTCTCTCTAGCTGTATCTTACCTCTTTTCTCGTTAATGTGGTTTATTTTCCTACCCTACACAAAAAGGTATTTACATGTTTATATAACATTCCAGGATGATAGAAGATTATACATTCAACAAATGGGGTAAGACTAATTAATAAAAACCTTGAATTAAGAGATTCATATTAAGTATTCTGCAAACAAGTGTTGTGACTGAGAGTCAAAGAGACACGGATCAGTCATCAACACTTACCAATGGTTATTGATATGTTTTAAACACCAAAAGGATTAAATTTTGTGTCTATATCCTATTAAGAAATTTATCTGAATTTTCCTTACCTCAAAATGGGGTTGTACAACTTCCTCTGGTTTCTTTTATAACTCGACATGGTAGCTGGTCTCAAGCTGAAATAAGAAAATGACTAAGTCACTTCAATGTAAAGTTAACACAATTGCCAGTCAAAACTTTAGAAGGATAACTAACAAAAGTTAAAAGAAAAAGATTATGATGCGGATAACTAAAATAACCTGATATAACATAAAATGAAGGTGGAGAGAAAAGACACAAGATATTAAATACTTCGATTTTTAGAATCTAGTGTGTCCCACTATCCAAATACCCCAAACTACATACATACATACATATGTGTGGGTGTGTGTGCATAAAGCGCCTCACTGAAGGGCATCACAGATGCAATGCACTATAAATGTACACAAGATGATAAGCTATATAATAATTTTAAACTAACAAATTAAGAAAACTAGAAAGGAACTAGAAGAGCTAAAGAGTCTCCAGATATTTCCTCATCGTGAAGATTGAAACTGTCCAAGTCATAGGACCCTGCCATCATTTTCTTCAAATGTTGAACAAATGTGGTATACTGTATGCTGATTCCAGACTTCTCTCTTGAAAAATATGTATATGGTCACTGAACCAGAAATGCCAGAAACTTACACTAAATTTTATGGCACATCTTTTGGAGCAAAAATTGGAGGCACTATAATCATAACATCCTCGTGATCCAGATCCATGAAACCACCTTTATCTACGACAGAACACAACACAAGCCACTAATTTTGTATAAAATAGACATAAAACACATCAGAAACATTGAGTTGAAGTAACAGAAACATTGAAACAAAATATTCACCAAAATGCAGTTCTTCTAGCTCTGACCAGTTCCGTTTCTTCCTCCGGGCAACATCAGCATGAACAGGAATCACATGTTGGTAGTCCGACATTCCTTCATAATTTTGAAAAAACAAAACAAACGCAACCACGTAAGTCGCTTAAGAAATCCCATAAAGCTAATTAATTTATAAACAACACACCAAGAAAACAAGCTCATTTAAAGTGTCTAACCATCAAAAGAATAAGCCTCGGGAAAACGAGCAACGATATCAGCACAAAGACTTCCGTCTTGGTCGCGCTCGCTTTCTGGTTGATTTCTAGAGCTGCTAGAAGCTTCAGCATTATAAAATGGTGGTGGTTTTGTCTTGGATATTTTGAGAAGCAAAGTGTTGGTGGGACGAAGCTCCCCAAATGCAGGGTGAGAATAGGGGTCTTCAGGGCGGAAACGGAGCTCTAATTTGTTTGATTGTGAACTGCGAGCCTAAAAATTAAAACAAATTGTAATCATTGTAGTATAATAATAATTGGCAATGAGATGAATTAAATTAATATAATGAAATTTGGCTTGGCTTTACCTTCTGGATGGCTTGAATTCCCCCAAGAGTGTCAACGCCTCGAGAGATAGAAGAAGGATAAGCAGGATAATGCACCAAAAATCCTTGAGGTTCCGGTACAAACCCTGAGATTGTGCCATCCTTTTCACTCCTGTTATGGTTGTCGTATTTAGATTATTATAGACGTTGTAGTTTGGGCCTGGGCCCAAATGTTATTAATAATCGTGCAAATAACTCATCCATAAAACGTGGAGGCTGACTCGGTCCATACTGAACGTTGAGAACGTGCTGCATGAGGCTGAGAATCCAGGAAACAGTTTTCATACCCGTTACGAGGTAATCCACCTATATATACATGTTAATTCCTGGTGAAAGGTACACACACTCTAGCTTTCTCTCTTTCAATTACGCAGAGCACACACCCCACGTCAATTGGTGTATCTCTGTGATCTTCTGCCTCAAGGTATCACCTTCCATTGATATACTTGAAGCTGCAGAGTTAGAGTGATCAAACAGCAACTTCATAGCACTTCGGTGTTATACATTTGTGTTCTGGAAACAAACAGAACATTGGCGCCGTCTGTGGGGAACGAGAAAATTCGAGTCCCACGCCTTTCAACAATGGTAAACACAAGAAACAGTCACTCTGTACCACATTCAGAGATGTCGAACAGAGAGATTTGCCTACCGGAGAATCAGAATGTGGCACGGAGGGAAGAAGTACATGTGAAGGAAGCCGTTTCCGACGAAGCTTCCTCTCCCGCTCAGACAGACCAATGGAGGACTCCACCAGTGCGAAGGATGGGCCAGGAGGGGGAGCTCGGAGGACAGCTTGCCAGCAATGTTCTCAATTCAATCCTAACCCGAATTGAGAACATGGAGAAAAGACAAAATCTGCAGAGACAGGAAGACATTCGTAACATTACGCGCCAAATGGAAGAACGTAATGAGGAGTAGAGACGTGCTGAAATGCAGCGAACGGCACAATTGGAGCAGCAACTGCGGATGATAGCAGACCGGGTACAACTTTCAAATCCTGAGGGCGAGACACAGGATTTGAGGACGCACCTGAATCAAAGAAGAAGTACCGACCCGGAAGGTCAAAGGCGGATAGAGGAGCCGCAAGATCTGAGGACACACATAAATCAGAGAAGAGATACCGACCCGGGAGACCAAAGGAGTATAGATGAGCCGCATCGGAGTCAAAGTCGGGCACAGAATGAAGCACGAGACGAAGTCGACACAAACCAGAGTCGTGACGAAAATCTGAACATTCGAGCAAAACATGACGACAATCCCACTGTTAGGGTAAACAATGAGAAGGTCCCGCAAAGCAGTGGACACGATAAGGCAGGAGAGCAGAATTTTCGCGAGAAGGCAGGACTAGTGTATCGTCGGAAATATAGCAGGGGACAGCAAAATAATAGTCCATTCATGGACGACATCATGAAGGCTCGATATCTGGATGACTTTGATGGGTCATTCCTATCAAAATACAACGGAACACAGGACCCACAAGTGCATATCGATGAATTTGATCTGCAGATGTGTGTCTGGGGCATTGACGAGCCCATAATATCAACGATTTTCGTTACAACATTGACGGGCCCGGCGCAGACGTGGTTCCATACTTTACCGCCTAGATCGATAAAGAATTTCGAGGACTTTGGCCAGGAATTTTTATTGAATTTCGCGACTAGCAAAAAGCAGCCAAAATCTGAGTTCACTCTGGGCAAAATCAGACAGTTACCCGGAGAAACGCTGCAGAGTTATCTGGATAGATTCAAAGAAGCCGCTCTGCAGGTTGACGGGCTAGAAGAAAGAGTCCACGTATACTTGATATCGGCCGGACTCAATGGTTCGTCAAGATTTGCCAAGTCCATTTATAAAGACCCGGTGAAGTCTTTGATGGAATTTCGTGCCCGTGCGAAGAAATACTTGGAGTTGGAACAGATGGAAGTCGTCAACAACTCTGGACGAGGGAAGGAGCGTCATGAAAGGAGAAGCCCACCCCCAAAAAATAGGGGATACCCGGAGAGTCGAGCTCAGAATAATGATTCGAAATCCTGACCAGGAAGATACGAAAACAAGTACGAGAAATACACTCCATTGAACGTATCCCGTTCACAAATCTGGAAGGAGGTCGCACTTACAGAGATGAAGAAGGTTGAACGACCCCGCCCAGTTTTCAACAAGGCTGGATTGGATAAATCACGATCTTGTGAATTCCACAACGGACCCGGGCACACCACGGACCAATGTTGGGATCTGCGGGATGCAATTGAGAAGTTCATCCGAGAAGGAAGATTAAAGCAGTACGTCATTCGGGTACAAGGAAGGAAGAACAAACGGAAGGGAGACGAGAATCAACATAGAGACGAAGGAAAGAGACCCCGGGAAGATAACGATGAGTTCCCGGAACCCGAGTTCGAATGTAACGTGATTTCAGGAGGCATGGGCGGTGGCGGGGATACTGCCACTCAAAGAAAAAAATACCTGAAGGAAGTGCTATCGGTCCAGGCACAACCTAAATTCAAAACTCGGACTGGAAAGCCAGAACCCCCACTCTTGTATTTTATAAAACAAGACATGGAGGGGGTGGTACCCGGACATGAAGACGGACTGGTGATATCAGCGACGGTGGGAAAGTGCCGGGTAAGAAGGATGTACGTAGACAATTGAAGTTCCGCCGACATAATTTTGTTAAATGCATTTCGGAAGATGAAATTGGACATAAAGGAATTAAGACCGTGCAAAACGATGTTGATCGGTTTCAATGGCGGCAACACGAATGTAATGGGGTTGATCTGTTTGCGGTTAACCTTGGGAACGAGAGAAACTTACAAGTCTGAAGAAGTGGAATTCGTCGTGGCAGATTTTCCATCCCAATATAATATGATATTGGGAAGACCAACCATACATAAGTGGGACATCTTAATGTCCACAAAGCACCAAAAACTCAAGTTCGTCGGCAGCAACAGACAGGTGGTAACCATATGCGGCGATCAAAAAGAATCTCGACAATGTTACTATGACACGGTTCGAAAAAGTGAACGAGAAGCCAACGATGACAGTTTCAATCGTGTACGTTCAGTAAATGTAGTGGAACTGGATATGCGAGAAGCCCCGGATGAGGGGAGGCCGGAACCAGTGGAGAAAGTCGAGCAGATTCTGATTGGGGACCAGGTTGGTCAGGTGACTAACATTGGTGGAACATTGGAACCCGAACAAAGGGAGGAATTGATCCAATGCTTAAAGAAAAATCGTGATGTATTTGCATGGAAGGCGTCAGAGATACCAGGCGTCGATCCCGAGTTCTGCAGTCACAAACTAGCAATGTACCCGGGGTCTAAACCGGTGGAACAGAAGAAACGAAAATTGGGACCAGAGAGAGCTCAAGCCTTGCAGGATCACATTAACGAGTTGTTGCAAGCCGATTTTATACGTGAGGTCCAATACACCAGTTGGTTGTCGAATGTCGTAATGGTTCGCAAGTCGAATGGGAAATGGAGAGTGTGCACGGATTACACGGATTTGAACAAAATGTGCCCCAAAGATGCATACCCCATGCCGAACATAGACCAGCTGGTGGACAACTCATCTGGGTACAGGATCTTGTCGTTCATGGATGCATTCTCCGGGTACAATCAGATCGCAATGCACCTAGACGATCAAGAGAAAACGGCGTTCATAGGCGACAAAGCCAACTATTGCTATAATGTCATGCCATTTGGGCTCAAGAATGCGGGGGCCACATACCAAAGGATGATGAATAGAGTATTCGAGTCACAGCTCGGACGAAATATTGAAGTTTATATAGACGACATGATAGTCAAAACTGCGAAGATCAATAAGCATGTCGAGGATCTTGAAGAAACCTTTGGCCGACTACGCAAGTTTAACATCCGGCTCAACCCGTTAAAATGTACCTTTGGGGTTGGGGCCGGAAAATTCTTGGGTTTTATGTTGACGCACAGAGTAATAGAAGCTAATCCGGATAAGTGTCGTGCTGTACTGGATATGCAATTCCCGACCAACAAGAAAGAAGTTCAACAGTTAACGGGTAGAATTGCCGCCCTCACGCGTTTTATGCCAAAATCAGCAGAGAAGGCATTGCCGTTCTTAAAGATGTTGAAGAAACAAGCTGTCATAGAATGGAATTCGAAATGTGAGACCGCCTTTACTGACATGAAGAAATCTATGGCGTCGCCCCCAGTATTGTCAAGGCCGGAAGCCAGAGAAATACTAGTCATGTACTTGTCAGTAGGCGAAGAAGCCGTAAGTGCAGTACTAGTAAGAGAGGTGGGGTCCACACAGAAGCCGGTATACTTTGTAAGCCGAGCATTGCACGATTCCGAGTTGCGATATCAAAAGTTGGAAAAGTTTGTTTTCGCCATGATCGTCGCCGCCAAAAAATTACGTTCGTATTTTCAGAGCCATACCATAGTTATACGGACAAACCAGCCAATTCGACAAATCTTACATAAACCAGACTTGGCAGGGAGACTGACCAATTGGGCAGTCCAGTTATCCGAGTTCGATTTGAAATTTGAGGCCCGCCACGCGATTAAATCTCAAGCGTTGGCGGATTTCATCCGAGAACTCACCCCCCAGGCCTCGACATCCAGCGAGTGGTGGACTCTATACGTGGACGGATCCTCCAACAAGAGAGGGAGCGGGGCCGGAATCATAATTGAGAATCCGGAAGGAGTAGCAACGGAAATTTCGTTGCAATTAGGATTTCCAACGTCAAATAACCAGGCTGAATACGAAGCATTGATAGCCGGGCTCGTACAGGCGAAGGAGCAGGAAGCCAAGAACGTGAAAGTCTACACAGATTCACAGTTAGTCGCGTCTCAAATTGAAGGCCGATATCAAGTGAAAGGGCCCTTGCTGGCAAAGTACATGAGCCGAGTAAAAGAATTGATATCCGAATTCGACGAGGTTGTGATCAATCACATCCCTAGAGAAGAAAATGCTCGGGCCGATATCTTGTCCAAGCTGGCAAGCACTAAAAAACCCGGGAACAATCGAACCGTAATTCAGCAACAGATGTTACAGCCGTCGTGCATAATGATGATTACCATCGACAATGATTGGCGGAGTCCCATAGTAAGTTACTTGGAGAAGGGGACATTACCAGACGACGAGCTAGAAGCTCGGCGTTTGATATGAACGTCGCCTATGTTCGCGATCATCGACGGGGAGCTATACAGAAAATGATTGCACAGCCCTTTGTTAGTATGTGTGGCCCCGGATCGAGTAGGATATATCCTGGCCGAAATACATGAAGGTATTAACGGGCAACACATGGGGGGCAGAGCACTGACAAGAAAGGCACTCCGAGCTGGATATTACTGGCCGACGATGAGCACGGATGCCGCCAAGCACGTGAAGTCATGTGAAAGCTGCCAGATGCATGCTTCAAGGGTATTATCCCTGCCTGAAGAATTGCAATCCATTTCGGCTCCATGGCCATTTTATAAATGGGGTATGGATCTTTTGGGTCCGTTCAAACCGGCGGAAGGACAGATGAAGTGACTGATAGTCGCCGTAGACTATTATACCAAATGGATTGAGGTGGCTCCTTCGGCCACAATCACTTCGGCCCGAGTGCAAAAATTTTTTGAGAGGAATATAATCTCTCGATTCGGAATTCCTGGAGAAGTAGTCACTGATAACGGCACTCAGTTCATGGACAAAGGATTTCAAGAGATGATGGCTAGTTTTCATACCCGACACCGGTTTGCGTCGGTAGAACACCCTCAATTGAACGGCCAAGCAGAGGCTGCAAACAAAACAATCCTGGAGGCTCTACGGAAGCGAATGTATGATGCCGGGTCGACCTGGGTGGAACAGCTATATTATGTCCTATGGGGGATCCGAACCTCTGTCCAGTCGTCAACCGGGGAAACTCCATTCCGGATGACTTATGGAAATGAAGCCATGATCCCAGTCGAAGTCGGACAACAGTCATGGCGACGGAGTCAAACGCTGCGAGATGGAGAGGAAACAAACAATGAAGTTTTGGCATTGGAGTCGGCACTCAGGCCCAACAAAGAAAATAAAATTAAACAAGTAAAAACCGGCATCCCGGCTCTTTAGTTTTCTGGTGAAGGCAGGGAGTCGGTAGCGGGTTGAGGCGAAACGACTTCGGAAGCGGGGTCGCCAGCAGAGGGGACAACATTCACGGGAATAGCGGAAGAAGGATCTTCCGTTGCCAAAGATTCCATTGTAGTAGCCACCGCTGGATCCTCGGACGAAGGCGGGGGAATGAGTTGCCCATCTTCAACATACGCCAAGAAATGCATTCCGGCAGTAGTCATCTCCACCCACGGATTCAAAAAAGTAATCTGCTCAAGGGCGTTGCTGAAGCCGTCCTCGGCAGCATCACGAAGGGTTGCCTTCATAGCAGCTAATCGACCTTCGTAATCCTGGACGCAGGCGTCTTTGTCGGCCTTGACAGAGTCAAGTGATGAAGTCAGGAGGGCCACCTTCTGGTCGGCAGCTTCAAGGGAGGCTTGAGACCGCGCTAAATCTACTCACAAGGAGGCAGAAACGGCTTGAGATTTAAGCAACTCCTCTTGTAAAAGTTTAAGCTCCGTCGTCGACTGCGTTTGGAGGGTAGCAAGTTGAGCCTTAAAGGAAACCAGTTCCTCACAGGCTTTATCCTTTTCCTCCAAAGCCTTGTCTTTTTCCTCCACCGTAATCCCGTACCTGCGACATAAACACTTAGAAATATATACACCAAAACAAGTATAGAAACAAATGTCATGAGGAGGACACATACCTCTCCCGAACAGTGGTAAGTGCTCGAACAAGAGAAGCACAGCAAAAGCATTCTCCTCGATCCGGACCAGTTCGGCCAGCTCTTCACCCACCGGGGCGCCCGGTTTGAGCATGTATGAAGGGGGTTTGGTCAAACGAACCAACTCCTCAGTAACCCCTTTCTTCCATACATTATCCGAGCGAACCCGCACCTCAAGGTGCTCGGAATCAGCAGTAGGGGTGGTGCGTGGACGGCCATCCGCCATGGTAAGATCCACGGTTTCCACCACCGAAACCGAGGTCAGGGTTGTCGAGGAGGGAGGCAGTAGAGCAGTCGGAGCATCTGACGTCGTCCTTTGAGCACCTTCGTCGAACAATGCCCTATAAGGAGGCGCACCACGTTTTTTGGACGGAGCACCGAGCTTGTCAGTTGCCGGCCTCTTGCCCTTGCCCTTGACCTCAGTTGGTTTGGAAATGTGGGCGACGTCGGCCTTGGCTTTAGGAGGTAGTCGTGATCCCATTCCGGCTACAACCAGAAAACATCACAATTAATACAAGTACAATTATAAACTATGAGGCAATGTAGTTACCAAAACAGACCATGTCGACGACCACCGCCAATGTAGTTGGAGGTTTTAGGCTGACCATGAGTGTTTATAAACTCAGAAATCACGAAGACTGAAGAGGCATCCGAGTCGGAAAGATCCTCTTCGACAAACCGGTAATTGGAATGGTCTTGTTTGTAATGATCATCCGACCAGTACAAGGGAAAAACCCATTCTACATCAGATGACTCGGGACCGGACAAGAAGAAGGGTTGACGATGAGGTTCCGCGACAACCTTAAAGTATTTGTCTTTGAATCCCCGGGAGGAGTCTGAAAAGGGATCGAAAAGTTTTCGTTTACTCTGACTACGAAAGGAGATCCACCCTTTCCGGTCAGAAGGTTCTTTACCCGTCCTAGGGGTATGAGGAGAATAATAGTAGAAGAAGAGAGGAACGGTGCAGGGGATTCCTAAATCCGTACAAAATAATTCAAAAGTACGAATAAACCCCCAGCTATTTGGATGGAGTTGGGAAGGAGCTACCCGGAGATGATTTAGAACTTCAATTTCAAAAGAAGAAAAAGGAAAGGTAATACCTATCTGGGTTATGACATCTTGAAAAAAGAAGAAGTTGGGGTTGTTACCCTCCCGTTGAGCACAAATGGGCTCACCGGGTAAAGGAGCTTGAAGGGTGAACCCATCCTGCTTTCCTACTGGAGTCGACACTATGCTAGGAAGGTCGAGGACAGAAGAAGTTCGAAGTATTTCATAAGTGACCCAAGGGAACTTAGACGCTAATGCCGGGGGCAAATCTGAATAGGACTCTACAGAGGCAGATTCGTCCATAGTTTCCGGAGTAACACCCATTATACCTACGAAAGTGAAGTGGGGAAATAAAAGTTAGTAAACGTACCTGGAGGTAACGCATTAAATTCACAAGAAACTGAGTCTGAAACCCCGCCAACGACAGAACTAGTATGCGATCCCGGTTGCAAATCCTTGAAAGCAGGACGCAAAATGGGGTTATGACGACATGACCTAAAAATCGAATCGGCAATGTCGTCGGAACCTATTTGAACATAATGAATGGCCTCGGATACACAATCCATACAGGCATCATACTCAACCTCCATTACTTCAACCGAGGACGAAGATGATTCCTCATCAGAAGAAGGAGAAAGGCTAACTTGAGGGTTAGGGTGATGGCGAGAGAGTTCCAAAGAAAGACCTTGTGGACTACCAGTACCAATTGTGGGCCCAAGAACCGAAGAGTCCAAAGAAGACAAAATTCTAGAAGGGGTTGGGCCTAAGGTTGGGCCTAATGCTTTTGGCTTAGGGTTTACAGGAATCGGAAAGGGCGGGGGAAATAAAGGGGCTGAACCGCCAGGAGCGGCGGTGATCTTTCATTTTCTAAAGGACGAGGAAACTCTGGTATGACGGCGTAAGGGGTCACTTTCGCTTTCCCCCGCCGGAAGTGGAAGACCGAACAACAACCAAGCGGCCCTAGGGCCAAACTTTTTTCTTATCTCTGCCTCCTCTTCAGGGGTCATTTTTAGGACAAGTAAGGGAAAATCAACAGAGAATCGAAGGAAAAGAGAATGATATGCTTACCAAACGCGAAGAAAAACCCAGAAACCAAGAAAAGTCAGAAAGAAAATATGATGCAACCCTAAAAATCCTGATGCTGACAGAGTCACGGTAATGCAAAAACAACAAATGATACAGAAAGAAAGGAGAAAGAAGGTACCTGTGGTAGTGAGGAATTGAAGGTTGATTGGAGGAAGAACGAAGGGGGAACTTGCAGAAAATGCGAGAGGATGCTCAAAAGGTTAATGAGAGAGAAGAGAGGAAGTAATAGCAGAAAATATGCAGGAATGACAAACACGAGAAAAAGTAGGCACGATTACGGGATTTTGAAGATAAAAATTTGAAATGTGATGATAACTTGCAGTAACCGCCAGACGAAAGAAAACGTTTCAGTCACCACAACGAAACGACGCATAGGGGTACCAGGGTAAAAGCATGTCCAATTATGAGGACAAGAAAGTAAAGTCGCATCAATAGTAATCATTATCAGGCGAATGAAGTGACAGACCCTTTAAAGACATTTATTGCCATTAAGGGCAGAAAAAGTAATTGACTTGAATCAGGAAGGTCAATAGCCGTTTCAGATACGTCATAAACAACCCGGGTACATTACTCGTCCAAGGCAAATCCGACCACAATTATTTGGATAAGCTCTGTCGAATGCATTTACATCCAGCCGGACCCGGACGTCCACAAAAGTCTAGTCGGAAATGTTTTTTCTATCCGAATAGTCACATGATTTCGAAAGTGGACAGAACAAAGCATAGTTATAGGAGTATGTCTCCGAGACGTTCGGATAATTGTATCCGGATAAATGTAACCAGATAAGTTGTCCGGAGTATGATGGACAGGAGATGATATCCAAATAGTATTTTGCCTGGAGGAATCTGATTAAGGGTAGTCGGATTAATTGTAGTCGGATTCATTTGATATCCTGAAGATTGCAAATCACTTGATGCATCCCGGCTACCAAGTATACTTAATAACCGGGCTGGGGGGGCAACTGTTATGGTTGTCGTATTTAGATTATCATAGACGTTGTAGTTTGGGCCTGGGCCCAAATGTTATTAATAATCATGCAAATAACTCATCCATAGAACGTGAAGGCTGACTCGGTCCATACTGAACGTTGAGAACGTGCTGCATGAGGCTGAGAATCCAGGAAGCAGTTTTCATACCCGTTACGAGGTAATCCGCCTATAAATACACGTTAATTCCTGGTGAAAGGTACACACACACTCTAGCTTTCTCTCTTTCAATTACACAGAGCACACACCCCACGTCAATTGGTGTATCTCTGTGATCTTCTGCCTCAAGGTATCACCTTTCATTGATATCCTTGAAGCTGCAGAGTTAGAGTGATCAAACAGCAACTTCATAGCACTTCGGTACATTTGTGTTCTAGAAACAAACAGAACAACTCCCATTATTACCTCTCTCTCTCTCTCTCTCTTCTCTCTCTGTGTGTTGGGTTTATTATTTCCTCTTCGTTGCGCTTTAAGATTAGCGTCCTCTACTCAAACGATTCACAACTTTTGGCATCGCCACTCAAGTCATTGTTGTGATTGATCAGAGTGTGTGCTCGCGCTCGCGGCAAGGTTTTTACGGAAACAAACTTGGGGGGAGTGAGTGAGTAAAGGGAGGGTGTTGTTAGGGAGTTTTTTTTTTAGAAATAAATGGGGAAAGCAAGGAATAACTTGAATGAGAACGGGTTATTTATCAGACAAATGTTCAAATGTTGTATTGGGGTCATATATGTGATTTTGCTTTAAAATTGGAAAAAGTTACTTATATAAATAAATATTTTTTATAAATTACTTAATTTTATATTAAATATAAAAGAGAAATATAATATTTATTAATTAAATAACTTGTTGATAAAAATATTTATTAAAGAAAAATTAATTAAATTATTTAGGTTGAAGTGGAAAAAATTGAATTATTTATATCAACAGCTAAGCTAACTTTTCAATTTGATTTTTTTTTTCGAGGGAACTTTTCAATTTGATATTCACTTTTTTTTACCCATTTTATTTATTCCTTTAGGCTTTAACGATATATTATTAACTGGTTTTATTTTTTTATTTTCTATTTAATCTATATTCTTTCTTTTATTTCTTTTATCTTTTTTCAATTGCCAAAAATAATTATTGTAACTAATAAATGTGATTTCTATTTTTCTATTCAATCTTTCACTATTTCTTTTTAATGATATATCCATGTTTACTTGAAAGAAAAAAAATTAACAAAGGCACTGAGTACATTACATGTCTTGCACGGGTACGTGTCAGTGTGGGAGGAATTAATTTCAGAAGTTTGCCAAATGGACACTCGGTTTGATAATACCTGAATATCTAGCTCTACAAACTAACAAGTGTAAAAACAAAAGAACATCAACCTCCAAAAATTAGGTAAGAAATGAATAACAAAAGTCAGAAGAAGATAAATCATACAGCAAATACAAGTATTTATACAGCCTAAAGTTAATACCTACCCGTCTAAGGAAACGAAAGCATCAATATATTTCTAAGTGTTGGATTTAATCTATAATGGTTCATATAATCGTCTATGTAATTTTAAACTGCTGATTTATATAAAAAATATTTAATGTGATGATTATTAAATATGAAAGGATAATTAAATAAGTGGATTAATTTTAGAATTATTAAAATTATTAAATGTGATGATTCATGATTGTTGTAAAAGATTGTTACGAGTAGTTAAGGAGTTAGTTTAAGCAAGAAATTTGCTGAAAAGATTAAAGTGATCATCAACAACACATTATGAATCCCAGTAAGTTTTTAAAACTTTTTCATAGTCATTATAGAATATAATAGATGTAAAAATTATATTATATAAGATTTGTAGTATATTTTCTTGTATGATAAACCCTACACCCTACACATGATAGGAAAATTATGTCAACATATGTCCTCACAATTAAGTCCATGTTTGGATGTCATGTCAATTGGAGAACTTTAAAATATTTTTATTTTCAAAATAACAAATTCATCACAAACGTGTATAAGAACTCTGAGATGTGTATTACTTTTATTCAAATATAGCCTAAACTGTGTGAGGGATAATGATAAAAATTTTACTTGTACAGAAACGATAAGCAGCAACATGTCGACAAGTTACAGCGTTTGAGCACGTGTATGACCTTTTACTTTTCCTTGTATCTCTTGAAAGGTAGACAGGGGCGGTTCTGGGCCCATGCAAGGTGCCCAACCGCACAGGGCCCAAAAAAATAAGGGGCCTCAAATATTAAGTACTGCAACATATATTCAATATTAAAAACTAAAGGAGATGGTAATGTCTATTTTTAATAACCAAGAGGTCCAAGGTTCAATTCCTACCAATATAGTGGTTCCAAACTATATGCGTTGTTCCCCCGTTTGCATACTCCATACACAACCGAAGTTGTATAAAACTCCTTCACTGAATGGATGCACTCTTTCTAGAAATTCGCCCTGTACATCAATGAAATGTGCTTATTGGAAGATGTCCCAAAAAGATAGTTGGGAAAAACAACAACGACACATATATGTATTTCAACAACCAAAAAAAGAATCAAATTCCTTCAAAAATTGATCTTTAATGATAAGGTAAAAAAATATGAAATATATAATAAGAAAAACACCAGGGGACTAATTCATCTAACTTTGATAAGGAATCTGTCTTCTCCATACAAGTTCATAGCCATAGGTAATCTAGTTTGCCAAAATAAGATAACTACAGAAAACACAAAACAGCAGTTCTAGCTATGTAGAACCAGACTATACAAACAACATCATGGAGACAGAGAACCAGAGAGTAAAAGAAGAGAAAGTTCGACATTTTATTTTACATGGTTAATTTAGCATAACAGAACTTCTAAGACTTATATTAGAATCAAGATGGAAATGGAAGTAAGCATAGTCAGCATCTCCCAAGTCATTCCACTATGCATTTTTTTTTAAATCCCTCTGCACATTATTTCTATCCATAATCCATTTATTCTTGACTTTGAAATTTTAAAATAGGTAGAAGGATAGGCTGGGGCAGAATGTCTCTGAAGGTCAGGGGTGTTGGATTTAAATTTATTTCCTACTTCGAGCAAATATTTTATGGGCTAGATAGATCTCATTGGTCTTTATAAGACAAAATATCTGGTTTCCTTGATCCCAATATCTGGGCCAAAATGCCGTAGCATCAATGTGATGGAATGAAAACGTTCAAAACCAAAACATGTGGAACACCAGAACCACATACAGTAGTATTTGATATTTCAGGCACATAGATGAAAATCTAATAAATGGTAACACTGGTATTATGACATAGAACCTCCTCCCAAAACCTTACATGCAAGGAACCAAGGAAAAGACCTATATGAACTTTTATTTTTATTATATATTCCATATTTTACATTAAATCATTTAAGATAAAAAAAAAATACGGAATTTGATTCCTTTTTTGGTTGTTGAAATTCATGTCTGCGTTGTTTTCGCCAACTGTGTTTTTGGGATATCTATCATAGTAAGCACATATGTTTAATGTACATGGCGATTCTAGAAATAGTGCATCCATTCAGTAAAGGAGTTGGTAGAATTCTATACAACTGCTGTGTGTAGTAACACATATAGAGCTTGTTTTGATATAAGGCTAGAAGTGTTTATGAAAGCTTTCTTACTGAAAAAATTCTATATTTTCAATAAAAAAACTCTCAAAAGCACTTATATCTTGTATTCAAACAGATTAATAGTTTGGAACCACTACCTACTTCTGAGAGAAGATACAGCAAAAGTCAAGGCCATGCATGTGCCAAGTGCTGTAAGTCAAGATATTAGTTTAATTGTGAGGACATAGTAGTATGCTGATGGCTTGATGCATTCGTTTGCTTAGAGGGGTAGGTCTTAACTTTATATTATATTAGCTATATGATATGCAAGATGCAGAATTAGAGAAAACTAATTGTGAGAATTACGTATTACCTATGAATTATTAGAATTCAGAGGAGTAGAAAGATGAGAGAATCTGACAGAGACCCGGAATGATCATGGGTAGTATCATGATCTCATACGTAATACCGCTCAAAGTTAAAATTGCTATCTAATTTTATGTTACAAAAATACAGATCAGAAGAAAAATTTGACTATTTTCGTTTTGTTTATGGAAGCACTAACAGATCAAAAGCTAATTAAAAACTGCCAATATTAATTCAACTGTTTCTGTTCTCGTATGTGTGTACATTGACCACCAAAGTCAAGCCAATAACTTTTACCTTCGTATCAAGACTGACCTAATTTAAGATTTGTATAAAAGTGGTCTTTGTAACATCCTCACTAATTAATTAATTTATTTGCTTATTTTGAATTTATTTATTTTATCCTTTTGTCTTTTATCGAGAAATATAAAGTATAGGTAGAAACAATAGAACTGAAATTTTAAAAGAAACGAGTATCAATAAAAATTCTTCATTATAAAATTTACAAAATATGAAAGACTGATACATTAGTCCCTATTTCTGATACCAAATGTATATAAGTACAAGTCTCTTTTTCAAAATCCAGCATAGTACATGGCTTCTCGATATATTAACCATTCTCCAGCTCTGACCATCATTGTTATCTAAAAAAAATAAATAAATAAATCTAATGAGAAATAAATTTCTCAGTAGGCAGGTCTAAACCACCGAACAAGTTAGCAGGTTATAAAATAAGACAAATTTATCAAACCTGTCAAAAGGTTAGCAAATAAGATAATTTCTTTCATCAGATATCTTTAGTAAGATTAGTAAATAAGACAAATATAATTCATCACACACACTTAAGCAATTTAGTAAATAATTCAATAAATATGAATGCATGAATGTATGAATGCATGGGATGAAATGCAATGGTCACAGGTGCACATGGCCTCTACATGTGTACATCATGTAGGAATGCCGCGGCCGTCTTACGCTAATCATGCATGAATTTCCATGTATTAGCATCTGATCTCTTATCATAGGCTCGGTTGTCACATTCGAGTCATTCTCATAAAATCTCTGGTAGTAGCATAGGCCCGGTGTTCACAACTCGAGTCATTCTCATAGAATCATAGATCCGATTTCTCAACTGAGACTCGGATAAATCTCAAAAATTCATAATATAGAGAAGATATTATTCTTCTTACAAATAGTTAACTTTTCCTCCCTTGCTCGTAGGATTATTCTATCTAGAATAAAATTTATATGTAAGAGCTGCAAGCTCAAATCAATGCTTCGATATTCATGAATTACTGTAGATATCTATCTATATATATATAGATATATATATAGTCAAAACTGGTCTTATGATATTGTATATATACATTAATTACTTTACTTATCAATTTATTAGGCTTACCAAATTGGTGACATTAAAATGGTATTATTTTCTTCTACATTTTTCTAGAGTTGAATATATTTAAATCAGAGTATATAGTAATAAGTTGATTTTTAATTTATATATATATATATATATATATATATATATATATATATATATGGTTGGGGTTAACTAATAAGAAACTAGAGGAAATATAATTAAGTCAATGGTCTTGAATGCGTACGTAACTCAGTTAGAGATACCCTACCCAAATATAGATATATATATTTTTTATATAAACTGAGAATAAAACTGTGATATATATATATATATATATATATATATATATATATATATTTGCCAATATACCGGGGTATTGTAATGGTACCAAGAGAGGAGTATATAAACCGACAGAGTTGGTCGAATTGGTTTACATGGATGGCCGAGTTGGTTTACATGGATTAGTCGAGTTTGCTTAGCATGTTTATGAATGGTTTGTGATGGTTACATGCTGGGGTGCAATGGGAATGTTGTGATGCCGAGCTGTCTGAGGTCGGTCTCATCCTATAATGATGTAGTGCATATATAAAGTGGGTGTTTGACAGGTGAGTGTATCCGGTGGTATAGTGCATAAGTGGTTGGATACGTGAGTGAACTCCGCAGTGCCGAGGTTGATTCTCGGCCAAGCTGTGCATATGATAGTGTTAGTGTGGATGCCGGATTGATTCCAGGTCGGAATCGCCATTACCATGGCATAGGCACGGCCGGGTTAGTTGAATAATGACCGAATTGAGTCTGTTCATGGTGGCCGGGTTCGTGGTGCATGAATGGCTAGATTCTTGGGTGTAGGCCTAGCAGGCCAGGTTCATGAATGGCCGAGCTCATGGATTGCCGACGCCGAGCTCATGTATGGCCGGTGTAAGTGCTGGCCGGGCTGAGTTTATGCCAAGGCGTTGCATGCATGGCCGGGTTGATTAAGTTGGTTGCCTGCCGGGGTGGTCTGGTACCGAGGTGAGTGCTGGCCGAGGTGTTGTATGCATGGCCGAGCTCCATTGTGCGGAATGGCCGAGTTGGCCGAGTTCATTTGGCCGAGGTGCTTGGCTGATGTGACCGGGTATTCATGGAGGGTGCCGGCTTCCATGCTAGGTGCCGGGCTTGGTGAGTGGATGCCGAAGTACCGGGTTGCCATGAGTATTTTACATGCCGGGTAGAGTTGATGCATAGCGGCCAAGGTACATGTTTGTCATGCTGGCCGGGCAAGGTATAAGCCCAGTAAGATGCTGGTCGGATAAGTATAGTCCGGGGTAGATGCAGGCCGGTTTCTGTGGTAAAAACTGAGTTAGTGATGGTGTGACCCTGATGTGGTCCACTTATTTTGTTCACTAATGATAATTGATTGCATAATGGAGGTATGGGAGATAATGGGTTGCTGCTTAAAGATAACGCACTTCACCTTATCTCTCTATTATCATCTGCAATGATAAACCTCATCTTCACCTACCTGTCTGCCATCATGATTAAGCCTACCTTCAGTGCACACTTGAACGACCTCTTGATGGAAGAGTCTATAAAAGGGTGCAGCTTCAGCTTCTTGAGTCACTGAGCTCATTCTACATACGGAGCTATACACCATCTAGGCTGTAGAAGAAGAGTTTGGAAGGCTTAACAGAAGAACCACGCATTAGAGTTTGCAGTCTTCATTCATAGCTACAACAACCATTCAGAGCACATTCAAGAAAGCAATGGCGGGAGGTATTTATGATATTAATATTTCCGCATAGATCTAATTGCTGTTAATGTATAAAAACATGATTAGATCATCAAGAAAATTAGAGAAAACTTACAGTTTCATCCTGCATGGGTAGCCGGGTATGGGTGGTCGAGGTTGTGTGTATGGAAGCCGGGGTAGAGGGACATGGTTAGTGAATTTATCCGGAAAACCGAGTTGCTGCAGGGAGATAATCGGAAATACAACGGTGCCGGGTAAGTGCTCGTCTCTCGTCATGCCATTCTTGCATGGTGCCGAGATACATCGGAGCTGGTTGAAGCATGGTTTCCGGGATGATTATATAAAGCTAACTGGATTTGAAATTACGTGAGAAAGTCTATCGTCTAGAGCTACTCTTGATCGGAAAAATAATAACTCAGTGACCAGCTCGTGTATGGATCACATGAATAGTTCTATGGAATATTTATATATGTTCTCGGAGTGTTGGTAAGCTGAGAAGTACAAAGGCTGGAACATTATTTTACTATTTTCGTATTGTTAGTGATGCCGAGCCTAGTACCTAGTTAGCCCCTAACCAATATCCTATTATTTCAGCCTAGAATTTACGTATTATTCATTCCTGCTATCTTCCTTTTAATTCCACAATTATACTTAACTTATATAGATTTCGTATAATCAGTATTCTTAATTATATATGCATATATATATATATATATATATGTATATTATAGTCCCTGCTCCTCTAGAAATCACAGCATACTATTTATAAAATTTACATTGTAAAACTTTAAATTTTTAATTAACTAAAGGCTAAATATAGCTAAATAAATACATAATTTAAACCTAATAAATTTCAAATTTTAAGATTTAAGCCTAGCCTACCTTCAGTAGTGTTGGTGGATAACTGCTAGAATAATTTTACGTAAAAGAAAGGAAGAATAGTGGAGAAGAGGTGGTGAGGGGAAGAGGTTCAGAGGTTTTTGGTGCAGAGAGTTTTGAAGCTTCCTACCTATTTATAATGCTTTAAGTAGGTTAAAATTTGCTTTGTTGGAGAAAATATCTCATTTTCCTTATCTAATTATTATTCCTGCATTTAAGGATGTGTGTAACTTGAAGAGCTACTGAAACTTGTTTACTTTTCCTAATGCCACCTGGAAAGGTTATAAGAAAAATCTGCAAAGATATTTGGACAACTTAGATAATTTTTACGTACCGGAGGTTTTGGTTTATAAAAGCATAATTTTATTTGTTCATTTTTAAAGCCTATGATTATAATTTATATAATTTGAGGTTATTATATTTATAATTTAAATATAACTATAATTATTTATTTAATTATATATATATTTATTTTCTTAGGATGTTACAGTCTTAATTTGTACAAGAATAGTCCTGCATTTATAAATGTTGGGTACATTTTTTTAAATATTACATCATCTTATCAATAGTTGAATGATAGCTGAATCTCTTATTTTTGTTGCTACATAATCTCTTGATTAAGTATGTTGATAATGATTTAAATTCCAACTAGACGTATGAAAAAAGATTATTATATGGGAGAGACAAACCTACTTCAATAAATGCACTAAAAAAGGTCTCGTTAATCTTGTTCTTATAATATTTATTAAAAAACTAAAACAAAATATATTTATTGTGCAGCATCATAGTAAAGCATAAAAAAAAGATATGAACAATATAATTTTACATATTTCAATAAAAAAATTATTTTATTTTCTTAACCAATATTTTTAAAGTACTACTTAGTTTTTGCCTTAAAAAATAACTTTTAACGATCAATTAGAAAATTCAATTTATATATTTCCAAAAATTCAACAGAGGACCACAGATCAACCACCTTATTGTACAAATCCTCATATATACGCTATTGAAAAGTTGTAGCACTACAAATCCTCTTATGTAATTGCTGAAACATGACCACAATTGTGGTACTACCCCCCTCCCCCTACAACTGTGTATACCATTCTAAGAAAGGATTTGATGACAAATGAAGATTTTACATCGTTTTCACTTTAAAAAGTTTGGGAGTTTCGACATTGTCCTAATTAATCAAGATATCGTACCAAACTCTTTTGCAATGTGAACCTTCGGCTATGAAATATACAAGACGCCGCAAGTCTATAGGCACAATGTTGTCTTTAATACCACAAAAGTATTTTGACAACAAGGAATCGAAGAAAAATTCATTGAGAGAAATGTGTTTATACTAAGATATGTTCGAAATTGATAAAAGGAAATTGATTAATAGTACCAAAAAAAACTTTAACCCAAACGGTTTGACGAAGATATTTCCTAGTCTTTTTCCTATTTGTCAGTTGTTTGGTATATTACTGTTTGTCCAAAAACAAGTGGCCAGGTCATCAATTGGTGCTAGATATATAATTATTATTATTTTTATTATGTGCTAGATATATAATGTTATATATTGGTACTGTAACTTCCTTATATAATGCTGACATGTTATTCACTACAAGAAGAACATAGCTACTAACATCTTTACAAGGCAGCACACCACCACACGGTAGTTGAGAGTTGAAAGTCATATTTCCCATGAGATGCATTTTGTTGACCAAGTACTCATTTGTTACATAAAATGAATATTTTAGTGCTAAACGTGGGGACCACTTCCTATGACTAAAGAAAATATCATGTACTAAAGTTAATATTAAGGCTGTACCAAAATTCTTAAACCAATAGCTTGAAAAGTATCAATTCTAAAAATTGTATGTGACAAATATTAGAATCTTATATATATATATATATATATATATATATATATATATATATATATAAATTGGAATTCATATTTTGTATGAGAAAAGTTTTAAGAGTTGTTATTTAATGATGGCATTTTTAGAAAATTGTCTTTAACGAAAACATTTTTAGAGATTCTTCTTAATGTTTTATTTTTTATTCAATCTATCATTTTCATTTTCATTTCTAAATTAAATTTCAATATTTAAAAAACTATCACTAGTTAAAAATAACTTTCTATTACAATATAATTTGTTTATCATATATTTAAAATCTAATTTACATATTTTAAAATATTTATTTAATTATTATAAATTTTAATTAAAATATAGTTTATATATCTAAATTTATTTATTTATTATAAATTTTAATGATATAACATGACAGATTAAACTAGTTGTAAAATTGATCATTTCATATTATTAGATTGGTTCACAACTACTTACAGATTAGCAACCAATTTTATTGGTCAAACTCGCCGTTGAAAATAAACAGTGCTGAGCTCACCACCAACTTGCTGCTTAATCAATACTGAAAATTCCCCTCACCAACCTAGGTGGCTATACTTTGATATATTTAAGCCGGTCACACAAAGTCTCCTAAATAATGCTTGCTATATATCATTCACTACTATTCCACACACGTTTCTACATGGTTAATTTGAGCCATAATTGGCATGCTTATTAGATTGACCATATATGTTTCGAAAGTGATTTTATTTCCACCATGTCATTATTAAATTAAAATCCTAGACAAGGACTAGTTTTATATACATGCACAAAAACTGTACACGACAAATTTATATGTTGAAATTAGTCAAAAAAAGTAACGTGGAATTATTGATGGTGCCCCATCCTTTCACAATTTTGTATTGTACCACACCCACTATATATATATCCAAATGTTTGTGAGAAATTAAGAGCAGCACACACAAGCTAGGAGGAGACAGCCCAACACAAAGTGCAAAAAAAACAGAAATTAAACACTACTAGTAGCTAGCTAGGGTGAGAGAATGGGTGAAGCTAAGGAAATATGGTCTGCACCAATAACCCCTAGAACAGCTTCAGTGGTGGGAACACCTGTTGTGGCATCTCCACCTGTGTCATGTCCACCCTCTCAGCTTCACTCACCATCTCTAACAAGGTCACCTCTACTTCAACCTGAGGATGGACATGGATCACGTCCTAAAACATCTAAGACTCCAAAGACTCCAAGAACCCCTAGAACCCCAAGAACCCCACTTAGAATCTCTAATTTGACTCCAAAGTTCATCACCCCTTTGGGAAGCCCTATGAGAAAAGCTCTGAGGTTCACCAAGCTTGATCCTCAGGATGCTTGGCTTCCAATCACTGAGTCAAGGAATGGTAACAAGTACTATGCTGCTTTTCACACCCTTTGTTCTGGGATTGGAATTCAGGCCCTTGTTCTCCCTGTGGCCTTCACTATTCTCGGTTGGTAAGTCTTCATATATAATTTATGGATCTATATATGTTACTTATGTTATCTTTTTATGTGTGTATAGTATATACCTCCCCATCAATCTCTTCTATTCATTTTCTGTGTTTGTCTTTGTCATTTTTCTCTCTTTATTGCTTCTCAATTAGTGTTGTTTGTTTTCATGGTAAAAAGTATCAAAATTAATTTTGCATCCTATCAAACTTAATTTTAATAAAAATAGGAATGTTTGGTTATTGATGGTGAGTAAATTGTCTCCAACGCTCAATTTAACTATAAATTAAATGATAAAAGGAAGCTTTTATGTTGACTTGAAGAACTTGTTTTTAAGGTAAAAAAAACATTCAAATTAGTTGTTAGACTTGTTGTATGTATTTGTAATTTATCAAATTACAACTGAACAGGGAGAAGTATAGTTGGAATTATTATTATTAAAAAAGCAACCAGAATAACAACTTGTATAATATAAAATAATAAAACTTTATTATAACATTAAGTGATCATTACTAATAACAACCATAATAACAACTTGTATAATATAAAATGATAAAACTTTATTATAATAGTAAGTGATGTACGTTTCATGGGCTCTTAATTATTGGATGAATGTTTCTTTTCTTCTTTTTTTGGGTAATTATTGAATGTTTCTGGTCTAAGCTCAATGATTTGATTCAAATAAAATAACAAAACCCATATATTTTATGCCCAAGTTGTGATTTCTTTACATGGAATTGTTGAATTTTGAAGTAACAAATATTTTGGCGGATTGCAGGACGTGGGGAATCATAACTATGACTCTGGCGTTCATATGGCAACTTTACACCTTATGGCTGCTGGTCAACCTTCATGAGTCGGTAGAGCAAGGTGTACGCTACTGTCGATACCTTCAACTCTGTGGAGCTACCTTCGGTATAATTTCTCCACGTGTCCACTGTATTTTCTTTTCAAAATTTTAATCCTATTATTCTAAATTCAATAAAAAAAATTAGCTGATAATTTAGAGGAGCTTTTGTGTAAGCTAAATGAGATTTTGTGAATAGTTATAAAAGAAGAAACAAATTTAACTTTTTTATAAATTAAAATCAAGTCACACATTCAACTTTTTTTAAAATTTATCTTCCTAACTTTTTTATTTATAATACATTTACTTAATAGTATAGATTACTACTTCTCTATTTGCTTTCAAATAGAACGTTTAAAGTTACAAATATTGTGTGTATTTTAATATAAACCAAATGAATAAAAGAAAAATAAAAACAACCAAAAAAAAGAATCTTAATTCTTTGACAAAATTTTGTCTCAAAAGTATTTTTTTCACTTGAAAATCAGATATGCACATATGTTAAATAAGTAATGAAATGCCAAAATCATTTCCTAACTAATAAAGTGTTGGCATGATGTGTTGCAGGGGAGAAACTTGGGAAAATCCTAGCCTTGTTCCCAATACTGTACCTATCAGCAGGGACATGCACCACATTGATCATCATAGGAGGATCCACAGCAAGGACATTTTACCAAGTGGTGTGTGGTGAAACATGCAATGCCAAACCTATGACCACTGTGGAATGGTACTTGGTGTTCACCTGTGTAGCTGTGGTGCTATCACAGTTGCCAAACTTGAATTCCATTGCTGGAGTGTCACTCATTGGAGCTGTCACTGCTGTAGGGTATTGTACTGCCATTTGGGTAACCTCTGTGGCACGGGGTGCCCTACCGGATGTGAGCTATAACCCTGTGAGGACTGGAAACAGTGTTGAAAATGCCTTTAGTGTGCTCAATGCATTGGGTATCATTGCCTTTGCTTTCAGGGGCCACAATCTCATCCTTGAAATTCAGGTACGGAAACATTATATTATCTGTTTATTTTCCTATTGCCTTGTTGAATTTTATATATGAAACTAGTGAAAAATTGAATGTTGAATAATAAGAACAAAGAACATAATAAATTGTGGTTGATTCAACTGTTAGTTACTAGTTACTAGTCAGAGTCAGACAGAGTTACATAAGCAGCGAGAATTTGAAGTCTCTTTGCCTTATCTTTTGACTTGGTAGGTATGAAATATGTGCATTGCTTAGTTTACTATAGTCTAAAGTACTGCTTTCAAAGTAGACATTAAAGTTGTTGAAAAACTCAAATAGAGAGAGAGAGAGAGAGAGAGACCGGGTCAAGCACACAATATTGAAGTTAATTAGCTGATGACTTTTCTTTTTGTATTAATTAGTCGACATTGACGTTCAGAACATAGGGGGAAAAATCATAAATTCAGGATCAGTATTGAGTACTCAATTTCATTAAATAGAAAGACAAATGGTTAATTCAGTTTTACCATCCAAATCTCAATTTTTTCAATGAATTGAGCTAAGCTTTAGATATTTAATTGGGTTTAACTTGAGCGTTAGCAAGTCACCATCGCTATAGTGGTTCCTCTATCTCTTGAAAGGGTCTTTCTTTATTGAAATTAAAACATTAAATTAATTAAGTAAAAAAATATTTCTTGTTACGTGATCAATGTAAAAATACTTCAAAACTACTATAGTAAGTTTAGTGGTGAAAAGTTTAAGTAGTTTGTATTAATAGTCTTCTTTTTACTTTCCTTGCAGTCTACTATGCCTTCAAGCGAGAAGCATCCATCACACGTGCCAATGTGGAAAGGGGTCAAGGTTTCTTACACAATCATTGCCGCATGCTTATTTCCCATGGCCATTGGAGGCTATTGGGCTTATGGCCAATTGGTATGCATCTTATAACTCTAAACTAAAAATTGTATAATGAACCTAACATTAGGACCTTATATAATTAATGGAATACCATATAGTATAATAGTATATTCTAATTTATTATATGTAACTTCAAATTTACAGATTCCTGCAAACGGAGGAATGCTCACTGCCCTATACCAATTCCACTCTCGCGACGTGTCAAGATTCGTGCTAGGGTTAACAAGTTTTTTTGTAGTGGTGAATGGTTTGTGCTCGTTTCAAATCTATGGCATGCCAGCATTCGATGACATGGAATCAGGGTACACTACAAGGATGAAGAAGCCATGCCCGTGGTGGCTGCGTGCATTTATTAGGGTGTTCTTTGGGTTCTTGTGCTTCTTCATTGGAGTGGCTGTTCCGTTTTTGTCTCAATTGGCTGGTTTGATTGGAGGAGTGGCGTTGCCAGTGACATTTGCGTACCCATGTTTCATGTGGCTCAAGACAAAGAAGCCAAAGGAGAATAGTGTCATGTGGTGGCTCAATTGGTTCTTGGGGACATTGGGAGTGGCTTTGAGTGCCATATTGGTTGCGGCTAGTTTATATGTCATCATTGATACTGGTGTTAATGTTAGCTTTTTCAATCCTCAGTAGTCTCACATATAGAATGGGAAAAAGTACTAGGAAAATGATGTTGGGAGGTAATTATTAATTAGTAAGAGAATTGCTAAGGTTTTCTTTCTTTCTTTCTTTCTTTGAGAAATTCAAATTTGTGACCCCACTTTGTAGTTCTAGGTTGATTTTCCCTAATAGTGATATTTGTATAAATATCATTAACTACATAAGGGGAGGGGAAGGTAAATCAAGATTGTATAAATTTCTTGTTCTGGAATTTGAAAAATACTTAAGAGTTTATTTGCCATACATGATATGATGGAGTAGGATATAGAATAAAATTTAATAATATTTAGATAATGTTTCTGTTGCATTGTATAAAATACTATACCATGCATTATATAATATAATTATCATTATCTTACGTCAGTTAATCCACTGTTAATATATATTGAATATGATAAGATGGTTCTATATTAAAAAAGCACGTAATTGAAAATATAACTCATTTGAAGTTGTTATGTTATACTAAATTTAGGAAAAATAAAAGCTTACAAGGCATAAGAGAAGCAAACTCGACCACTATATACATTATATTTAATATTAAAAAAAACAAATAAAAGCTGCGTAAAATAATTAGAGATTATCCAATTCAAAACTATAAGAGTTCAATAGATAATTTGTAATTTTTTAATTTAGTAGATTTTATTTTTAAATTACCTAATGAATCATTGTAGTTAGTTCCACTAGAAGAAAAAAATGTGCAAATTAATAATTGAATAACAATCTTAGAACAACAATTATATTCTCTGCAGTCTACTCTATTATTTATACAATTGACACACTCAAAAGTCTTAATGCTAAAAAAAAAATGGACACTCAATGCATTATTTGACATCTAGTGGGAAGAGAATAGAGAAAAAAAAATATAGACATATATGAAAGATGATTTGATATGGTAGATAAAGAGGGATATAAAAAAATGAAATGTTTATTAAGTATTTAAAAAATTAAGCTATTAAAAAATCATTGGGCTAATATTAATCACACACAAGGCCTGAATAATTTATTTATTATTTTTTTATACATAAAAGAAGTTTGAGAAATTAATGTGATTTAACATAATTAATAGATAATCTTATTAGTTAATCATAGAGTTATGGGTTCAAAATCTGACTCATATATGAAAAAACATTGGAGAGATAAACAATATCTTGATGGATAAATAAACTTAATACTCTCACTAAACAATTAATAGAATCATAATGTATTCGTTAACTTATTCTGTCAATCCTAATAATTCAGTGGCATTGTCATTAACTACATAATGTGGACTTGTATACTTATCCTTATGTCATGCTCAAGCAGCCCCAATAATACAATGGCATTGTCAAAGGCGATGAAGGGTTATTAGCAAGTTTTGAAAAATGCCATACAACATTTCAAAAGAGGGTACTTCAAAGGGCAACATCACAGTTGGTCCATGTTCTAGCTTCTAGAACGATGTTGGTGGCTACTAGTATCACAGACATACGTTGAGACGAGAAAATATATACTATTAAACCGTTAAAAATAAAATATATAGCTTCTTGTTGCACATGGTGTTGGATGTGAAATTTACTGACGCACCACTCTTCTAAACACGCTATAAATAAAATAGGTGAAGACTTTTTATAAAAAAAATATTTAGGTTAAGAGATTATATCATTCAAATATCTTTGAAGCCTAACAAACTGATTTATTTAAGAATACCAGACGAGCTACCATGCTGTATCAAATATTCAATGACGAGCTATCACTATAGACAACTACACAAGCAGTCCAAAGAAGCGCATGACCTAGGTATCAAATATTTCGGTTTCTGCTATGTTGTTGCATTGGAAAGAAAAGGCAGGTCAATTAGATTTCACAATAACCGGAAGAACGTAAAATAACGCTGTTATATAAGTGACATTTAACAAAGGCTTGTTTGTATCAACAATCTAATGGAATTACAGCAGAATTGAAAAAAACAAAATACTTTTACTAACGTCACTTTGATAATCGTGTACGTGTGTAACTCCTTGCTGAGGTAACTATGCTCTCTATTTTGGCCTTTCCTTTCTTTCAAGGCAAAATTGACATATGATGAGCTGTATCCTTCTACATTAATCAAATAGTAGCAAGCCCAACGCAATTTCATCGCCATCTCTTTAATGCGTGTTCGGAATGGAGTTGTAGATATAATTTGAGGATTTTATTTAACTCAATCATTTCTTTTATTACTGTTTAGAGTCACTTGTGGGCATCGTAGTTGCTTCTCCTACAAAAAGCAGTGAAAGAAGTAAGTGGAAGATTTATGCTTTGCTATTCTGCAAGTCCTCTAATAGTTTCTTTTGCTTTGAGAGTGATAAATTATATTGATGTAATGTTGTAAGAAAAATAGTTTCTTTTGCTTTGGGACCAATTTTTTTTAAACGTGGCCAGAGAAAACTCATGATAAGTTGTGGTGATGCCTACAACACTTGAGCATATTTGTCTTAATTTTAATCTCTGCAGTGTCTCAAACTTCTTTTTGGTCAGCCAATGGGAAATAGAGGTTATGTGCCACTGTTGACACAAGCAATCATGCATAAAAATGTTTGTGATTATCATAATTACCTCTTGGACAAGATCATCACAAGCATCCTGAAAATGGGTCCCAAAAAGAAGACTATTGATATGCGCCTAGCATATAAGGATTTTCCAAGCTTTTAGGCCAAGAATTGAGCATGAAGCATTCATTATTGCCCTCTTTGTGTGTGAATTGAGCTATCTTGATGTGTTGACAGGAAATCGATCAAAATACCAAGAAAAAGGCCAAATCAGAGGAGAAAGAACCAAGCTTGAAGAAGCAGCTAGCGCCATCAGCGCCAGGAGTGGCGCCGAGGGCGCCACCAGTACTGGAAGCTGGCGCCAAGGGCGCCATCATGGCGCCAAAAGCGCCATTCTCTCTGCAGGTTGGCGCCAGGAGCGCCGCAACCGCGCCTAAAGCGCGGCAAGCACTGGAGTCCCGCGCCCAGGGCGCCATTTTCCGCGCCAAAGGCGCCACCATCTCAGAAATCTGGCGCCTGGGGCGCCGTATCTCGCCAAAGGCGCCAAGAGCGCCATTTCCTCGCCAAAGGCGCCGCAGCCTCTGGAAGCTGGCGCCAGAAGCTCCAAGCTGGCGCCAAAGGCGCCACAGGTCGACAGCAGCCACAATTAGGGGCAAAATAGAGATTTATCATGTGGGGCTTTAAATACCCCAACCACCAGCATTCAATGAACGTTTTTGGAGGGAAACAAACACAAATTTAGGGTTTTAGAAGCTTGGGTCTCTTAGCTAGGGTTTTGGGGAAGTTGAAGGCACAAGTGGAGTTGCATCTCCATCTTCTTCTTCCTTGCTTCAGCTGGGTATGTCTATTTTTGTATCTCAGCCACTCAATATGAGGTTTGGCTAAGCTTTTATTGTAGTTAGGGCACAAGCACTTGATGTA
>PYAF01005424.1:362521-409926 GCA_007407185.1 Glycine tomentella | reverse complement strand
ATTATGTAGTTTATAAATTAGTTTTTTTTTTTCAATAAGTCCTACCATAAGTGCCTGGTTATTAGAAAGCTTTATTTTTTAAAACAAAATTATCATGTTAAATATTTTGTTTCAAATGTTATACAATACTCTTGGCTAAAAAAAAACTATCAACTTAAAAATTCTGTTTTTAAAGATAAAAAATAAGGATATAAAAATTGTGACATTTTTCTCAAAAATTCTGTTTTCATATATGTATTTTCTCTCTGTTTTGTTAAATTTATTGTATTTTGGGTTAGATGAACCCTATTGAATTCCTCTGTGTTTGAACCCTTTGGTTTAATAGAAGTTCTTGTTATTCTATTTTTAATACCATCTATCAACTAATCATTGTACGTTAAGATGGATTTACAATATGTGTATGATGAGGAATCATATATATGTATTCTTGATCTAAGTTGATTACCACGTACTGGGATGAGTTTAGGAATAGTACTTCTTGATGCACGTGTGATTGTGAATTTCGCACATAATGCTTGATTTGATTTTAATGGAATTACAAAAAATAGAATATTAGGGTTACTTTAAAGTAGTTTTGTACCAACGTTAACGAATGGGGCTTAACCTATCTTAGTGAAATCTCAACTTCTAATTCATGGGTATACTAATTGTATGGAATCTAGGTGAAAATATAAGGAAATTTGAATCTTTAACTACTCTGACCATCATTGATTGATATCTAAATCTTGATAAATATAACATCAGATTTAATTACTGCATTTATTTTGTTTGCACTTATATTCGTAACGGACATAATTTACTTCGCCTTTATGTTAATGGTTTGATTGAATTGATGTCTATTACACCAATCTCTGTGAATATGGTATCTGACTTGTCGGTTTTATACTAGCTTGTTGGTCAGTGTACTTACTAAAATTGAACCAATTAATCTAATTACCAGTTTTATATGCATCACTGAGGTTCAACACTAATCTATTCAACCATTCTCTTGGAGTGCATCCTGATCTACTAGTTTTTATTGTCATATCATTATTGGTCAGAGAATTTAAAGTCATATTTATAGACTCACGTATTGCTTGATTTCCACGTCAAATTCTCATTTTTATGGAGAAGCTAATACTAGTTGCTTCACAAAATTTACATCATGTCTAGCTCAAAATTGTATCCAAACATGCTATAAGGTAAGGAAAATTGCAAACGGAAATAGCAACCAGAAATATTTCAAGACATGCTTTCCACAAGAGTGTCACGTCTTTCTTTTGTCACTGTCCATGTTAATCTCACGAGTACTTAAATACCTACAAATACAACGTAAGCAAGAGTGGAAGAGTGTAAGAGCTGCCACTTCTTCAACTGCAAGCAACCAGAAGTGGAGCTAGATAAGTTCAAAACAAGTATGTGGGGGGAAAATAACAGAGAATTCATGTAACAAGTGTTGAGGGTGGCCAACGCCCACCATGAAATTAACAATGCCGCACCCCTGCATGCAACTAACTAAAATAAACTCTGTATTGTCTCTAGCGTTCGACAGCAATAATTGGTTTGATATCCAGGTCTACAAACTAACAAGTAAAAACAAAACAACACACTACCACTATAAGTGTACATCAAACATCGAACTCTACCTACAAAAATTAGGGAAAGAATGAAGAACAGAAGATGTCATGAAGCAAATTGCCTAGAGATAACACCTACCCATCGAAGTAATAATTGTCACGCATATGTAAAGTTACATGTAAATAACATAGCAATTATCTCATTCTTTCTTCTTTTAATACTTCTTTTTGTGATTAAAACGTAGAAATTTAGCTTCTTCTGAGCTTTTATTCAGTAGATGTTAAAATTAGTTGATTTATAAGGTGTTGGTTGTATTTTTTGTAGAATTTCACTGCAAAGACATGAAAGGTGGATTAAGGATCTGAAGCATCGCGCTCAGCGTGATAGACCCGTTTAGGGCACCAGGTCCGCTCAACGCAACCAACTCACTTAGCGTGTTGTCACTTATCTAATTGAACTCTAAAGGTGCGCTTAGCGCACTATCTCCTGCTTAGAGTGCGACCACGACAAAAGGGCTACATTTTAAGGAGAAAAAGGAAGAAAATGAAGGGAGATTGGGATGCTGAGACAAAAACAACAGCTAGGTCACGAGGAAGGCTTCCTCCACACCTCTAAAGCTTGCATCTCACCAATTGTTTCTCCATTTTCTTCCATTCCTTTCCTTTCCTTTCCATTGTCTTAACCATCCATTGTTGTAACCTCTCATGAGAATGAGAGGCTAAACTACTCATTATTGTGAACTCAACAACCAAACGTTTTGATGTAATGATTTTAACTATCTATTCAATGTTATTTTTGTATTATTGTTGTTTTTCTAAGTTTATTGTCATGTTTATGGTTTAATCATCCATTCACAAGCATTGTTTTAGGTTATATGCGTTGGAAAATGTTTATTTCCTTAGAACTGAAAAACACATCTAAGTGAGTCATTTCAAGGGATAGAATGGTTTCATTTAGCCTAAAATGTTCATCTTTAATTTTAATGTAAATCATTTAATGTAACTCTTAAGGGATTAAGAGTGAAATTAGGTGATTTAGGCTTTTTCACTTGAGGAATCATGACTAGAGTAAATTAGTAGATGAAGATAATTAGAAAATAATGTTGAATAGTGAAAATCTTTAATATTGCATCAAGGATAGTTTCAGTTAGTTGAGCCGTCAACATTTGTCGCATCTTGTATCAACCATCACTACAATACTCCAAGTGTTCGTGTCTCTTCCAATGTACTTGTTTTGTTTCATAGTTCACATTAGGTTGAATTTAATTATATGACGTTTTACTCTACAAAATCAATTTAATTCATTAATTGCTTAGAAATATACGTATATTAACTCTGAATATAGTCAAAGTCCTTATGGATTCGACATTCAGACTTACCATTTTATTATTATTTAGACAATTTGGTATGTTTGCTAAAGTGTTAATACTAAGCAAACGAGTGCATCGACATACTTTTGAGTTTTCACAATTAAACTATTGGATGCACCGGCGGAGCTACATATAAATGAGGGTGGGCAGCTGCACCCCCTCATTTTAATAAAATCACTAGTATTTGTTCTAAAATAATATATTTTATACTCCATAATTTTATATTTTGCCCCTTCTAATTTTATGTATTTGAAATTCCTTACCTGTTCACATGTAAGAATAAGTAAATATACCATCTTATTTTAATAAAATACAAAGAAATATCATATTTTGTACCCCATAATTTTATATTTTGAACCCCTTAATTTTATGTATTTGAATCTTCTGATCAGTTTACATGTAAGAGTAAATAAATGCACCCTCTTTTTTAATAAAATGCAAATATTTATCTTAAAACTTCATATTTTGTTTATCTTATCTTCCTATTTGAATTCAACTATTTCATATAATAATGACAATTATCAATTTTTATTTTTTTAAATAAATTGTCCCCACTGATCTAAGGTCCTAAATCCGCCACTGGTTGGATGGAAAGACTTTTACTTATACAAAATCCATCAACAACATCGACAAGTAACAACATCCAAGCATGTGTACGGCCTTGATTTTTCCTCTATCTCCTCAGAGGTAGGCAATGGTTCAACTGCGTATATGGTGCTCCTTGCACAACAAAAGTTGTATAAATTTCTACGAAGTCCTCTACTGAATGGATGCATTCTTTCCGGAATTTCCCTGCAGATTAATTAAATGTGTTTATCATAGATATCCCAAAAACATGGTTGGCAAAGAAAAAAAATCACAAACCCGGACATGCAACACCCAAAAAACAAATCACATTCTAGCAAAATGATTTATTTAATGATTTAAGGTAAAAGTATGAAATAATACAAAAACATCATGAGACTAATTTATCTAACCTTAGATAATGAATCCGTCTTCTCCTTGCAAATTCAAAGCCAGTCTGATTTGTTAAAATAAGATAACTGCAGAAAAGACAAAACAGATGTCATATTCTAACTATGTTGAACCAGGATGCCCAACTATACATTCAACATAATGGAGAAAAACGGCCAAAGTGTAAAAGAGGAAGAACAAGTTCAATATTTTATTTTACGTATGGTTATATTGGCAAAACAGAACTGCTAAGATTAGATTAAATGCAAAATGAAAATAGTAGCAAACTCATTGAACATCTCAAAAACCAATGAGTCATTCCACTATGCATCCTTTATTCAAGCACTTCACACATTATTTGTAGCCATTTATTCTTAACTAGTATTTTTTTTAATAGGTAAAAGGCTAAGCTGGGTAGGTTGTCTTTCAAAACCTCCTAAATATCATAAATTGGATTCTGAGGTCAGGAGTACTAGATTTAAGTTTAACTCTTCCTTAAAGCAAATATTTTGTCATCCAGATATCTCCATTTAGTCTTCCTTAGACGAAATATATGGTTTCTCGACTCCAACTTTTTGGAGCATCAAGGAGGTGATGGAATAAAAACATTCAAAGCTATAAAACCAAAACGTATATTGTATAGCACATAGGATGTTGACAACAAGTACCACATACAATAATATTTGATATTTCACAGTTCACACACATTGAATTAAATAAGTAGTAAATGGGAAGCACGGACACGCTGAAATACAGGGCGGGTCGAGTCCGATACGCACCGACACCGTGTCCAACACACGGTCAACAACCTCGACAAGTTGACCGTTTTCGATACGCGAATTTGACCGTGTCCGACATGGTCAAAGGGCAATTTCGTGAAGAAAAAAAATTACATATATTAAATTTCACTCATTGTTCTACATGGGGATTTTCACGACCCTTCACGGTTTCTCGCTTCACACTTGTTCACGCTCACCGCCGTTCGCTTCTACCTCCATTCGTCGTTCACTCCGACTGCCGTCAACCCATCGTTTGCGCTCACCAGTCACAGGTAAATGCTATTGCTTTACTCTGACCTCTCACCCGTTCGCTTCTTCACCTTCTCTCTCTCAACCGCTATGCTTCTGCACCTTCTCTATGTCGATCGCCGTTCGCATGCAGCCCTGCACCCAAACGGGCTCGGGACCGGACATCACTCACGAAAGCGATGAAACCCCCAAATGGGTTTTCCTTTTCACTGATTCACTCTCACTCTCACCACCAGTCACTGTTTTAAATTTTGTTAGGTTTTTTCTTTTTATTTTTTTAAAAAAAATCACTAGTGCTATTACTCTTTAAACAAATTTATATTTTTAGTTTTTTAGGTTCAAATTTATCTTTTTTTAGGTCCTTTTTAGTTTTTTAGGTTCAAATTTATATTTTTTTTCATTTGATTGATATTTTTGAGTAATCACTTGGCTCTGTTAATGCGGATGATGATAATCATCTAGTATTTTCAATTGAAAAGATATGACTATTTTGCTATTGTTAAAATGTTCAAGGATTTTTATTTTAATTCCCTTATTAATGTTGTTGTTGGTTGCAGGTGTGACTTTGGAGGATCCCCGCACTGAAGATCTTAGCCAAGATGTTAGAGGATTCATATTCTCTAAAATTCTGGTTTGTAAAATCTCACGTATATACTTTTTTTTTTCTTCAGAAATGTGTTAGAGGAAAAACACTATTATTAGTTATGCTATTTGTATCAAATTAAATTAGAAAGAGGTGTCTTATGGTGACAAATTTCTATCTTGTAACAGTAACATACACTATCATTAGTTCTGTTATTTTTGTATGTCTTTTATACTAATTATTCATTAAATATATGTATGTATGGGACTGAACATTATGGCTTGTGCTATCTTTATTTTTTTAGAATGGATTCAAGTATTGGAAGTAGTGGAGATGATAAATTTTTAAGGAAGCCATTATGGAAATATATTACCAAATTAGGTAATTGAACGAAAGCTGGAGGAAATATAACTTGGAAATGCAATTTTTGCTCAAAGGATTTTAAAAGTTCGTATACTAGAATAAGGGCTCATTTGTTAAAATTATCAGGTAAAGGAATTGCAAAATGTTTACATGTGCAGACAAAAGACTTGCTAGAGATGGAGAAATTAGAACAAGAAGCTAGTGAGAGATTGAAGAATAATGCACCCAAAAATGTGCCTTTACCCCCTTCTAGTTTTTCCATGGTTCAAGCTCAAAAAAAAAAAAGAAGTGGAAGTGAGAGTGTAAGATCATCTAGAAATCCTATTAAGAGGGCATTCAATGTTGGAGCGCGGGAAGAATTGAACCACTTGATTGCTAGGATGTTTTATTCAGCAGGATTGTCATTCACTTTAACAAGGAACCCATACTTTCAAGTTGCCTTCACTTATGCCGCGAATAATAATAATGGAGGTTATTTGCCACCAAGATATAACTCCTTGCGGACCACTCTTTTACAGAAAGAGAAGGAAAATATTGCTAGGTTGTGTGCACCTATTCGAGCTGGGTTGAATGAGAAGGGTGTTAGTATTGTGAGTGATGGATGAGATTCACAAAGGAGGCCACTTATTAATTTCATGGCAATATCTGATGGTGAAGCTGTGTTTTTGAAATCAGTTGATTGTTCAGGAGAGACTAAGGATAGACATTTTATTGCTAGGTTGTTACAAGAAGTAATTCAAGAAGTTGGGCATGAAAAAGTGGTTCAAGTAATCACGGATAATACTACAAATTGTAAGGGAGCATGGCATCTTATTGAGCAAGAATTTTCGTCTACTACTTGGACAACATGTGTTGTTCACACAATGAATTTAGCTGCGAAAAATATTTGTGCTACTAAAAATGTGAAGAATAATCAAATAACATATGAGGAGTGTAGTTGGATTTCTGATATTATTGGAGATGTTTCTGCAATAAAGCATTTCATAATAAATCATTCTATGAGACTGTCAATGTTTAATGAGTTTGTGGGATTGAAATTGCTTTCTATAACTGAAACCCGCTTTGCTTTCATGATTGTAATGCTAAAGAGGTTCAAATTGATAAAAGGTGATCTCCAAAATATGGTAATAAGTGAAAAATGGAGTGTGTATAAAGATGATAATCTAGGGAGAGCGAGATTTGTTAAAGAAAAGATATTGGATAATCTTTGGTGGGATTCAATTGATTACATACTTGCTTTCACTGCTCCCATTTATAATATGATCAGGATTTGTGACACTGATAAAACCTTGTCTTCATTTGATTTATGATATGTGGAATGAGATGATTGAAAAAGTGAAGAAAGCTATATACTTGCAATAATTGATGTGTGAGACCTCAACTTTTTATGACGTGGTCCATGGTATTCTTGTGGATCGTTGGACCAAAAATTCAACTCCACTTCATTGTTTGGCACATGCTTTGAATCCCAGTTAAGCTTTTAAATATGAATGGATGTAATACTTCTCTTATTTGATATAATCTGCTAATTGTTTTTCTTTTTTTTTCTTTTAGATACTATAGTCAACAATGGCTTAATGAAGATTCTAGTCGAGTTCCTCCATACAAGGATCAAGTGATTAATTAAGAAAGACAAAAAAATGCTTAAAGAGATATTTTCCTAACTTGGAGGACCAAAATAAAATAAATTTGGAGTATTTGGACTTTACTAGTACAAGTGGGGGCTTTAGAGATTACGATGTCATCCAAAATCGATATTCTATGGAGCCCAAAGCTTGGTGGGTGCTTCATGGTACTTGTGCACCTATGCTTCAAAAGATAGCATTGCGACTTGTTGCACAACCTTCTTCTTCATCGTGTGTTGAACTCAATTGGAGTACTTATTCTTTTGTATACTCTGTAAGAGGAATAAGATGACTCCAAAACGTACTGAAGACTTAGTTTATATACATAGCAACCTTAAGCTCTTATCAAGAAGGAGTCCACAATATACACAAAGGAAAAGTAAAATTAATGTGAGACATTGCTGAAGATATATTTGATACATTTGAAGATGTTGGAATGCTGGAAGTTGCTACTCTTTGACTTGATGAGCCAAAGATGGAGTCAAATGTTATTGATGAAAATGGTCCATGAAGGTAATCTCCATATTTTATGTTTGTCTATGAATAATTGAATATTCTGTTTTGAAGATTGAAATGCAGCCTCTTTGAATTTTTTTTCGGTTACATTGATGGGTATTATTAGTTTAGGTTAATTTTTTTGTTAAATTATTGAATATTAAATGAAATATACACTACATAAATTAAAAATATTATTTAATATTAAAATGTGTCCCAACGTGTCGAAATCCATAATTTTTGTAAGATTAACGTGTCGGAGAGTCGAGTCGTGCTACATAAATCTAGTATTCTGACATAGAACAACCCCCCCCCCCCCCCCCCCCCCCCAAAAAAAAAAGTTTTCTAAAAAAAATTACAGCAAAGAACAGAGGAAAGTCCTATATAAAAGCAATCTTATGCTAGATGCAAAAAATTGGGACACAATATTACGAAAATTACCTATCAAATAGCAGGAGGAGGAGAAGAAAGGCTAGACCAACTAACAGAGTGATCAAGAGAATTATCATGATTGCATCCTGCCACCTGAGAGCATAAAAAAGTAATGATCCAATTTCAGATTACAGAAATATAGAAAAAATGAGAAAAGGACTTTCTTCCTTTTGTTTATGGAAGACCTTGGACCGTTAGGTAACCTTACCTATGGGCCAAGAGCCCAAGACTCACCTAATCCTATAGGGGGTGAGCTTTGGCACAAAGGTAAGGTTATTGGCTTTGAAAGGTTGTAATCTAATCATAGAAATATACTCTCCATTTGTGAGGGTCTGGCTGCATACACAAGTCAGTACCCCCCCTCCCCCAAATATTTATGTGTAACTTTCCAAGGGAGGATTTTATAAATGAAGATGATTTTACATCATTTTCATAAGGCTGGGAGTTTAAATATTTCTCCTAAATAATGAAGATATCATACCAAACCCTTGTAATGTGAGCCTTCAGGTACAAAATGTATAAGACACCAGTCCAAAGGCACAATGCTGTCTCTTCAAAAAGGTACCACCTAAGTGTTTTGACAGGAAGGAAGAAAAAATCATAGTGAGAGAAATATATTTAGACAAAGATATACACGAAATTAATAAAATAAGTAACTTATTTCCTTGTACAATGCCGGCATATTATTGATTACAAGGAGAGCATAGCCAAAGTCTTCACAAGGATATACAAATAGCATTTCCTTAAATAAGCCATAAAAGTAATCCCATTCCTAAATTTCACAAGTGTTCATGCATAGTATACTACAATTCTTACACATACATAGAGGGAGCATATCAAGTGAGAATTGTTCTGATGAGAACAACTAATCTTGGTCATACACAACAATACATAAATGGTCAATATTAAAATTGAATAAATCCAATCTTAGACTTAGCCATTTGTGTACAATTGTATGATCAAGATTTGCTGTTCTCTTAAGTGAGAACAATTTCCCCCCTCCCCCTTCTCTCTCTCTCTATATATAGAGAGAGAGAGAGGGACTTTATTACTATCAACAATTTGCCTAAAATTATCTATAATTATTAAATCCATACAGTACTTTGTAGGACAGATAACTCAATCGGAAAATAAAAGTGCATGTGCAGAAAAATTAAATAAATAAGTTAAGGATAACATAATTAAGTTTCTAAATATGTTTCCGAGTTCATCCACTCATTTCTTGCAGGTCTATAATTAATATTGAAAAAACAAGACTAAGTGCACATTGAAACTAAAAGTGATTGAACAAATGTCAAGATAATGAAACAAACAAAAGACATTCTATGGCTAATTAGCATTGATTGCAATTCCAAGCCAATGATCCTTCATCTAAGTATCAAGACTAATTACAAATGAAATAATAATATCATTGAGCAAAAATTCCACTATTGGTGAAAGTGAAATTTCTCATCTAAAAATAAGATAGCTTAGATAAAGTTTACAATAGAAAATCTTGCTGCTAAAAGGCAAATTTTTAATTTCACATCCCAAAATAATTAACTCACCAAAATTTACAGTGATTACCCTGGCCAATGCAGTTACCAAGCCAAACACAATAATGATCAAACTAAAGAACACACTTGTCACAATCATGACAATGCTTTGCTCGTGGAGGCTGCATAATGATCACCAACAAAAAAATTGATAGTCAAAATCAAGAAATTAAGTCAAGAAGTTAAATTATTTGAACCCAAAAGCGAGGTCTCTAGTTTTCATAATGTGCTTTAAACCTAACAGTCATGTATATACCACGGAAAAAGCTGTTTATGATGTGTAGCTCAGTCCATATTTTCATTATCCATGGAAATATTGCTTTCTCATGCATCTAATACAAGCATCCAATCGAGAATTAAAAAATTGATTCAAGAATTCAGATCACAAATGACAAAACCAGAACTCAAAAATGCTTTTACAGATACAATACAAGATGTAGAGTGGCATCTGGGAAAGGCTAACAATATTATTATGATTGTACTTAAGCAATAATGATACTTCAAGACATGGCCGCATCAACACTTAGTTTCTTACATCCTTACAGTTGAATTATTATGATGCTGTACAGAATGAAATGTTGACCAGTAAAACCATCAAATGAATGCAACACCATCAATTGAAGAAGCAATAAAATATGAAATGACATATACAATAGCCATAACATAATACATAATGTCGAATGTCAGTCACAATACCTGCTCCACATTGCAGTAGGTGCATGTCCAAGTTCTACAAGGAGAGGTAAGCCATAAATAACTTCTGAAAATTTAACCAACAGTGCATGGAATTGGAGAAGCCACAGACGGTCCTATCTACCTCATCGATGCCGAGAAAGGATACAAGTCAGCCACCAACTTTGACCAAGATGATGAATAGCTTCCTGAACCATTTCTTGCAATCAGATTTCCTTCCGTGGAAATAGCATAGCTCCCATTTCTGCTCGAAGCCAATTGACTTTGCTTTAGCAATATAAAATCGAAAATAAATAGTTAGGTGAGACCAGAAACATAAGGTTACTTCACATGTTATTAAATCCATTTTCCTAATAACAAAATTTATACATGAAAAGTAGGGTGGCCTACTTCGATGTTTCTGGTGCCTTTCTGTTCGCTGCACTTTTCTCATTAACAGACCGCATGGCTTTAAGGACATAGCTGCACCAAAAAAAAAATCAGCAAAGGAAAATAAACCACATCAGGTAGATAAATAAGCAAAAATATCCCGGTCCCTCGCCACACTCAGTATTAATTTCATCACTGGTAAGCAAATGGTTTATTACCCTGGAGAAGAAAGAGAGGTGGCAAAGTATTGTATTAAAGTAACAACGAAGAGCAGCAAGTATAAAGTAGTGTACCTGACATAAAAGCAAGCCAAAAAAATAGAAAATCAGAAAAATCACAGCAATCATCCAAAACTGCTTGGAAGCACTAACTTGTAATACATGACATGCATAATAGTATAATACACATTACACAATGCAGAAAATGTAGCTTTAATTTAAGTCACAGAAGACACCAAATAAAGGGAAGGAACACTCACCACGGTTCCTTCTTAGTCTTTTCTATCAAATCCCCATCGAACAAGAAGAGCACGCCGGCATAAATCAGGTGAATCGTCACTAAGCACAACTTCAAGCACAACAAAGACATTCGACCTGAAATTCAGGTAACAACATTTACAACGAGGTAAAAAATAATTCAAAAAAGGAAATTAAATTCGGATAAAGCACACATTAAGGAAAAATTCAAAGAATAAAAAAGAAAGAAGAATTCCATACCAGGATCGGCGAGGCATGGAAAAATTCGGAAGCATCGATCCATTGGATCGTCCCAGGGGGAACGCACAGCGCGGCATATAGTGCCGATCGTCATCGAATTAAAGTGGAACGAGTCGCATCCGATATTCGCGAGTGTTTGTTTCCAGGGAAATCGATTTTCTCATGGAAACGAGTTTTCCCAACAAAATGACCCGCGAGGTTGGAGAGAGCGAAAGGAGTTGGAGTGTGATAAATGATAATGATTCTAATTTTTCATGTGAGGACTGATGAAAAAAATGTTAACGAAGAAAGTACTAGTAATATGTATCATGGTGTGAATAAATTAGCATAGGATTGTTGAAACTTACTGTAATTAGTAATTTCAAGTTTCAATTGTGCTAAATATTTGAATAAAATATGTTATCATTATTCTATCTTATTCAAATAGAATTATTTCTATAAAAAACAGTGGATGGTCTCTACTAAAAAAGGAAGTAATTTGTCATTTTATTTTATTTTTAAAAATGTCTGCTTCTGTTGCAAGTGACGTACTTTAAAGAATAATGTTTGAAGAACAACGTAAGACAAGTTACTTGCCAAAAAAAACTACATTTGTAAAATCCAAATAAATACCATAACCTAATTTCTGGTGAAAAAGGTACCGGTGTTTGTGAATCGGCTTGGATTGGTTTTGGTTAAATTTAGAATCTAATACAATCAAATATGATTGATTCAATTAGATTTTCATACGTTTTTTTAACTCAATCCAACTCATTCATGAACGGTTTGTTTCGGTTCGGGTCAACGGATTATCCATTTAAATTTTATCTTTTTTTTTAGAACTACTATTTTATATCATAATTTATCCAAATATCCAATACAATTAATACAATAGGATAAATAGTCATTTTCATCCCTCAATGTGTAGAGACATGACAAATTCGTCCCCAAAATTCAAATTTAAGTATCCCTTTTGTTTAGAGGGTTTTGAAAATTCTTATATGTTAGAATCAGTCTTTTTTGAGAGAGAAGTTAACACTTAACAACGTCATATATGCATTAATTGGTTGTTGTCCTTTGAGCTGATAAGACCATTTTTTAAAAGAAACTTTCTTAATTACAGATTAGAACAAAATCAAGTGTGTTGGTTCAATGGAAGAATTAAATTATATTTTACAGGTTAGAACAAAAAAAAGATGAAGATTAAATTATATTTTATCTTTAAATGAAATGAATTTTGGGATCTGACAAATCAGTCCAATGAAAATTTATTGACATTTTGGTCCAATGAAAACTTAATAACATTTTGGTCTAATATATTCAGTAGTCATGTTGACAACCATTTTTATGACATTTTCGTCTCTATGTGTCACATAAGTTCTTTCATTAACGATAATGAATGAATGAATTTTTTCACAATTTTTCACTTTCGGAGTCTAAAATTGAATTTCCATCTTTCGGGGACGAATTTGTCAGTGCTCTACACATTCAGGAATGAAATGACTATTTATCCTACACAATATTATCAAATGTTTGGAAGTAGTAAAATTGATTCATTTAATATCATTAACATAATATTCTAAAAATAGACTAATAAAAATTAAAACAAAATATTCTTTAACGATATTTACTATAATAGTCTGAATCACAACTATTTCTTACAAACTAATTTCTTGCAATAAGTTTGGTGCAACCAAATTTGTTGAAACAAATGAACAAAATATGATTCATTAATATTATAAACATTTGAAATTCTAACACTTGGAGTCCCAATATTAACAGTATTTAAAGTCAAACTAAACAACTCTAAAATTTTTGATCGGTTTGATCAGTTCAGTTCGGTTTTGATTGGATCTATAGATCTAAACCTATGACTCAATCCGTACATGAACGATTTTGATCTGTTCGGTTCGATTTTAACCTAAATACATAAATGACTCAATCCAAATTTTTCAGCTCGATTTGAGTCAATTCGAATTCGCAGATGACTCATACCCATAAACACCCCTCGATGAAATTCCTTGGCTACGTACATAAAACTTGATTATTGTTGTCTTTTGATAAAACTTGATGAACTTCAAAAACTATCGGTTTATACTATTATTAGATTACAACAAATTAGCATGCATGATACAAGAATTGACCCAATACCAATTGTTGACTTGTTGTACAAGGACAAGAAGTAAGCTTCTATTGTCTTAAGTCTCACTTTATGATTTGGAATAGGATTTCTTTATAGGTTGGAGGTCTTATATTCTAAAGCATAAAAGTGTATTTTATCTTTATTTTTGGGTGAGATATAGAGTAATAGAGCTTCATAATTATGATAAGGTCTAATTATATATTATCTCTATAATTTTCAAAAATAAGATATAATTAAATAAGATATGATTAAATATGATCAAGATATAATTATGATATGATTAAAATATAGGTTAAGTTATTACTAAATTCCCTAGGATTATGAATATTAAATAGGATGTTCATAGAGGATATTATATGGTCGAATTCTATATGTCATTGGTTGGTCGACTCATAATTTATAGGGTTGAATCTAAGGATTAGTCCATTAGACTCGATTCAAGGAAGATTAGATGATATAGTTTATTTAACTTTAAAAAAAAATAGATTATTTATTTAGTGGGCTTAACTTGTCCAACTAATATAAAATGGGTCTTCATGAGTTGGACCTTAAATGAATCGAATCAGTTTTTATACCAATCCTATAAACAATCCCATAAGGACCAGAGTCAAACCCATTTGGTATATATATAAAGAGTGTTCAAGCAATGTTGTGTTAGTCTTGAAAAACAAATTTGAGATTACGCACTTTAAGATATGTTGTATTTTTTATATTTTGAAGAATTGTAGTTATTCAAGACACAGCCTTTCATCTAATTAAACTAGTTGGTGTTTATTTTTTATTAACCATTTTGTTTGGCTTTTCTAATGCTAATAAGCTAGTTGTTGTTTTATTTTTTTACTAATTCCGACTGGACAAATTTTTTAGTTAACCAAGAGATCAAATTTGTAGACCAGCTCCCTAGTCAAGCTTTACACATTTATTTTCCAGAAATTCCAAAAGCTCAATCTAAATAAATAATATTTTTTTCTTTAAAAAAGACAAATGATTAATGCTTGGTATCGAAATTTATAAATAAAAATGTTGGTAATATAATTTGTTTTTTTTATACACTATTATTCGATGGAATTTTCAATGAATTAATTAAAATGATTTGAATATCATTTCTAGTTGAATAGGTTGAACTTCTTTATTAATATATATTTTTGTTATCCTTCCAATTCCAACGATATTTGTTATTCTAAAATGTATTTTCCAATTGTAACATTGTATAGTTTGATTAAGTTCACTATTTTTTTATAACAATGCTATTGATATTAAATATTTATCAATTTTATCGATTATTAATTTTTATCAGAAAATTTAATTGACCAGTTTTAATGAAACATCTTTTTGTAATCACAATTTTTTATTTATAATATTCAAACTTAACATTTTTTAAGAATACTAAATTCATTTTCACTCAAATCAATGCATGATTAAGCATTTAGTGAGAGATCAGTTGAATTAGTAAGCATCACATTAGAAAGGCAATCTTTGGGAGATCTAAGTTGCTCCTTTCTTCCCCATTCCCCCTTCCGGAGTTCTCTAGGCAACTGCTCCATTGTGTAATGTGGTGGATGACATATAGGTGTGGTATTATAGGTTTGTTCATTAATTGAGTGAGTCTTATCACTACATATGTGATATCAATTCAGGTGATTGTGAGGTACATGAGGCAGTGAAGGAGTCGCCTATACATGGAAGGATCCAAGAGTGTTTCGCCATCAAATTCATTGAAGTGGACTTTAGGATCTATAAGTATTGCTAGTGGTTTAGTATTAAAAAAAAAAAAAAAAACTATATCTTCAAGTACCTGCAATGTATATTTCTTTTGATAAAGGTGTATATATTGTTGTGATTTGGCAATTTTTCAGGCCTAGGAAATACTTAAGGTCTCAAATAACCTTTTAGCTAGAAGTGTTGTTTGAGCATGAGTTGTGTTTGATGAATTAAAGTTATATTAGGGCCAATAACTATAGTATCATTAACATATACAGACACCATCTTGGAAATGATTGATTTAATGAATAGGGAGTGATTAGCGGAGTTTTGTATGAATGAAGTAAAGTTGTAGAGCAAAACTTGTGGGACCATTGCTTGTCTTAGGACATAAAAGAGATTTTTTGAAATTACACACCAAAATCTCCTCCCATGATGAGATGCCCAAGGGTAATTTGCATGTATACTTACCGATAAGATAAAACCCACAATGAAGTAGGTTTACCTACAAGTTGAAAATAAATAAATGAATAAATATATAAAAGAGATTAAATTATATTAATGTAATTTTGACAATTATTATATTATTTTATAACTTTTAACTAAATAATATTTTATTAAAACTCACTATTGAATTGAAAGTTCATTTCATATAGATTATATATGTAAAATTTCATATTAATAAAAAATCATTTATTATCTTATTCATAAATTAAAATTAACGTAATATAAATTTTACAAAATATATTAAAATATGAATCATTTGATTATCCTTATTTAATTTAGATAAATTTTGACACAAATAATTTTGATAATATATAAATATAATTCAACGATTGAATTAATAAAAATTATATTTTATATTAAATTATAAAAATAATATAATAATTACCAAAATTACACTGATATAATTTATCATTCCTTTAATATATATTTGCTAAATGTAATCCTTCACGACAAGTTGAGCCTTGTATTTATTAAGGGAACCATCATCAACTTTACACCCTACTTTATACACTATCTACAATCTCTTATTGTCTTTAGGGACGAGATGGATGTTCAGTGTATGATTGGATTGAAGTGCAGTGAGCTACTTTCAACCATTGCTTGTCGCCACTTAGGGTACTTGACAACTTGATGATAATAGATTAGCTCATATATAATGGATACTTGAAGCACATACTTTGTAGGTAGAGGAAAGTTATTTTTAAGATTAAATTAATTTGGAATATTTTTAAAATTAAAAGTTTTAAATTATAATTTATATTTTATACATGTATTCACGAGCTTATATAATACGCGAATCACAATATACTACTAGTTAGTTTCGTTCAAAGGATATTATATTATAGTGGAGAGGTTTCGGTAAGATTGAGAAGCTTTTATTGGGCCTATAAAAAGAATAAGAAAATGTGAAGGACGGAAAGACCTATACCGAAAGAATATCAGAAGAATCAGCCGGTGGAATTCTTTTTAAAATATCATCTCTGAACTGAATCATCCAACCAAAGCTGAAAACGCTATTGGATAAGTATTAACACATTAGCAAAAAGACCTAAAAAAAGCGAATATTTTTCTTTTCATTTTTTTACCTTTTTCTTTCTGCACAATATCAACAACCACATAGCTATGGGTCCATTTAACTAACAGGTACCCCAGTCTACCTAACGCACAAAAACAAGAGGCCTGGAATCCTATGAGATGCACCTCATGGAGTAGGTGGTGACGTGTGAATCCATGGTTGGAGCACCACCGTACACTCTTGCGTGATCGCTCTCCAATCCATAATCCATCATCGGACGGTAATCCAAATCCTCGTCGTGATCAAACACAAACTCCGGAATCTCCACCTCGTTCCTCCTCACACTCTCCCATAGATAATCAACCCTGCTTACGTACCGCAGCTTTCCATACAGCCTATCACACGCAATCAAACCCCATCATGAGCCATCAAAATACCACACAGAGTAATGAAACTTACAACACGCAAATTAACGGTTGTAATAAATTTATTGAAACTAGTATTTTAGTAGTCTGTGCTTCGCATTTCAAAATTAAATACTGTATTATTATTTATATAATTAAAATTTATAATAAATAAAGAATAAATAGTGTATGCACCATTATATATTATATATGTAATTCAATCACCAATTATCATAATTGTTAACTCACAATAACAATTTTAGAAATCAAATTAATGATGATTAAGTAATTGATTTATACTAAATAAAAATTAAACTCATATATAAATATCTTTTTTGGGGTCCATAAATAAATATCCTTAAATATATAATTATATTTAAATTTATAACTAAAAATAAAAAGAGATAGTATTTTGAAATAATTGAGTTAGATTTTTTTTCAGGTTTGGCTGATAGGATACATATTCTTAAAAAAAAATACAATTAAAATGTCCAACTAATAACGAAGAGAGTGAGAGATATTTTTTTAATTCAGAAATTACAGCAGAAAAAATATGCAGTCAGTAATGAGAGGTGATGAGGAGTAAATCCTAAATTGTGCGGAATGCATGCATTGAATCATTGCGGTGAGCCACGATTTCACAACTATTCCTGAATGATAAAATAAACTAGTGAATCTGTAATATATACTACATACTAGTGGATCTACGATTTATTATTATTATTATTAATATTAATATTATTATTATTATTATTATATTTATATTGTTAAAAAAAAAAAAATAGGGAAGGATGCATATATACCCAGAGTCAAAGAGGAAGCGGCCGAAGGTAGCGAGGAAAAGGCGGGCCTGCAAGCCCGGGTGAATAAAATAAACGGCTTCGAGGTTCTCCTTCACGTTCGCCGGAATCGCGTCGTAGATCCACCGGAGGCCGGAGATTCCGGGAAAATTCTCGCTCCTCTGGACGCCGGTGTGCACGTACAGCACCGCGAATTTCCTCTTCCTCACCAGCTTCGGGAAAACCCTCTCCTCCAGGTACTTTTTCAGAACCTCAACACTCACCAACCGTGCTGTCCTCAATTCAAACAATTCCCGAAGATTTAAAAAATTCATACACATAACAAAATAATTAAAGAATTAGGGATTTAATTAATTAATCAATCTACCTGGGAAGAATTTGGCGATAATGCGAAGGATCTTGCGGCCATGCTTGTCCCTGCCTTTGATCTTGAACACCTCCAATTTTTCGAGCAACTCTTCTTGTTCCACTTCGGATATGGCAGCGCACATTTTTTGTTTTAATTTAATTAAGAGAGAGTGGATAAAGAAGATTGATTGTGATGGTGAATGCTACGCAAATAAGTCTTATAGGGAGGGAGGGAGGGAGGGGGGTGTGTGCAGAATTGGATGAGGGACAAAGAGAACTTTATGGGCAAATTTCGAGAGAAAACAAATAAGGAAAAAAGGATAAATTGGGTAAGGTAACTAAGTAAGGACTCAGAAGCAGGGAAAGGTATGGAAGAAAAAAAAAATGAATGAAAGTAATCAAAGCATGTTGCAGTTGCACGACCATAAGGTATATTCGAAAGAATCTTCCTTCTGTGGGCCCGTTGTGAGTCCCATTCTCATCTTGTGTTCATTATACACACGCCGTCGTAGCCGTACGTTCCTTCATCATGATTCATGGAGGAACCTCTCTTTGCCCGTAATCATCGTTGATGGTTGATTGATGGAGTTTCACCAAAGTGATTATCCATAATTCCATATGATGGCATCCTCTCAAATATTTTAAGTTATTTTCAAAAAAATGGTAAATTTTAAATCATCTTTATATTGTTTATATTACTTTAAAAAATAGTTGAGTAAAACTAAAATGGGAGTTTTTATATGAAAATATAACATTTAATACTGTTTAAATGTATAGCTATGATTTTTAATAAGGTTTTCTAGTATTTTTTATAAAAAAAAATTGATTGATGAAAATGATGATAGAATAATATTATTTTAATAAATTCTTTATCATAATTGGAACACACAATAAAAAAAAACATTTTAATTAATTAATAAGGTGAAACTACTGTGCTAATGAAACCAAGGTCGCTTTTATCGTGGTTTTACTGATTGCAATTATTGTATTGGATTGGCGGTGTGATTGTCTCTTGCGTAAACTAATATACTGCATTAAACTAGCTTATCCTGTTTATTAGTATCTCTTATATTCAGCTTTTGACCTTTCTTTTCCAATTTAATACGTGGTCATAACGAAAAAATAAGTTCAAATGTTCAATATTCAAATCTTGAACGCAAGTCTTCAATAACAACAACAACAACAAATCTTGAACGCAAATCATGCGTCTTGTTTCTTTTTCCCTTTTCCTTTTTGGTAACTGAATGAAAGTGATTATCGTGTTTTAGGGTTATCCACAAATCACCAAAATTTATGTTTGTATTTCGTTGATTTTTTCTTTATCTTAAATATATTTTTCCTTTCACTCTTCTTTTTGTTTTCAAAAAGAAAACTTTATTGTGTACGTCAATCTCTATTTAATCTTAAATTTTAAATTACATCAAATAGACATTTTTTAAAAATTGTTTAATGATTTTGCTAATATATAATTAGAGGATAATATTTTTAAAATATGTAATAGGAGCTTGACGAGCCTTATTTTCTTCTTGATGAGACTTGTTGAATATATTATGGTAATCTTTAATAGATAAATTATATTTGCTTGCTTTATATGATGCCGGCCCCGTCGATCGAGTGGCGGTCAAGCATTATAGAAAGTTAAAAAACCCTAATTTTCGTGAGGGAGACAAAATAATTCATTTGGATAAAATAATTTGTATCAGAAATGAGTATTCTTTATTTTTTTGCCGCCCTATGTATGTCTTTCCAACAGTCCACAGTTTGCTTCTGCTTTCATTCTCGATTATTCATGAGATTTTATCATCTAACCCCTTTATATAATATAGAGAGTCAGTTTGAAATAAGAATTCTTCTAGAGAAATGAAAACTATAAATTATTAAATTATTAAGATTAAAAGAATATATATATATATATATATATATATAATTTGTTTTAAATGATCATATAATCACTGAATAAATTTTAATTTTAATTATTTGTGTATAGTCTTGTACCCAAAAAAAAACTCATTTTAAGTTTTCACGTTATTAAAATGAGAACTGTTCTCATCTAATATGACCCACTCTATATAGGTCATGAATAATGGGATATTAGACTCTCTTTTTCTTTGTTTAGCACAAATGATGGTGAAATGAGGAATAATAGATTAATAGACATGTGTTGGAAAGCAAAAACAAAGAAGTCCCACGTCTTTGGACCTTAAGCAGGTGGAACAAAGTAAAAGTTGTTAAAGTACCACAATGGAAACAGATCTGGGGTCTGGGTTTATATAAAAGAGAAGCTTCTGAGAATACAGCCAAAGCACGTATATTGTCGGTTGAAGACTATTCCAAACCGTTCTTAGGCTTTTTTTGAAGGATTCATGTGGTGTTGTAAGGGCTCTATAATTTTTCAATATTTTTTTTTAAATTAAATTATGAGTTTTGCAATGAGTTAAAAAAACGTTACCTTTATATATTGAGTATATTTTATCTTTATAAAACATGAATTTTTTTTTCTAGCTAAATAATGCCTATCGTATTTGGTATTGCTTGTTAAGTATAATTAAATATTTAAATTTCACTTTGACGAATGTTTGCATTAAGTTTTAGATCATTTGTTAAAAATTAACGCTTTGAAATATAGTGAAATTTTACGAGTAAATGAAAATACAAAAAAAAATATATATATAATTACTAGGAAAATTTAGATTTATAATAAAATGGATAAATATCATAAGCTCCTCAATGAATAAAAAAACTATCAACTCAATGAATAAATATTAGTTTTTAGGATCCAAAGCAGAGGAATCTAATGACACTAGAAAGAATAGGGAAAGTTTTCATGAAGAAATAAACCATGATATTAATGAATCCAATGACAACTGCTCCTGAAACCACGGGTGAAGATCTTACCGAGTAGTCATATGATAGTGAGTTCTTGATTGAAAATTACATTACTAAGTTTAATCCTAAAACCTAATCAGATCTTACACAAGTCATTCAGTCCCCAGTTCCACTGAGTTGACAACAATTTCAACTTTTCAAGGTTGAGAAATGCAATAACAGAGATCATGATGAATTTTGTTCCATTTAGTATTTGCCCATTGCAGGTGCTAAAAGGCCAGGATATCGTATCCATGTAACAACGTAAAACAAAAGCTTACTTTTTTAGATAAAAAGAAAGCTTTGCACTTGGAACCTTATACAAATTCTAAAAAAATACGATAACCGTCTATATAAGAACGAATTTTCAATAAGATATGTGGAGAGAAAGAAAAAGAGAATGAGTTTTTTTTGTCTTTTATATCTTTTGTACTTACAAAAAGTTGTGATTTAGAGTGTAATATTTTATGTTTTTGTTATCTGTGGTTCGAGTTTTCTTGTGTTGTCCCATAATTTTTTAAAAAAATCAAAAGTAAATCAAGTAGTTTTGTGTTGTCATGTCCCTTAAATGTGTGCAAATTAAACGGATTCATAACGTCACATATGCCTACAGAGGACAAACGATTCATCTATAAGAAGCTGTACAATGTATGCGCTACTACAAATTCTACAATGCTACATTTGTTACTTTCAGTCTAAGCCTTAAGGTTGAACAGATTCGTCGTATCCAGAAACTTGCCCTCACCACTTAGAACCTGCTGGAAAAACCATGCCAAATGCACTTAGAACGAAACAAATTTGGATAGAAAAAAGAGGGTGCATAGTTATTGATTATAATCACAGCTTACTGCCCTTTTACCTAGCCATTAATAATCCACGTTGGGAAACCTTCTAGTTTGGCGTCTATGCATGCCTTGATCATTTTAGTTCCTCTACAAAATCCATCGGGAAAGCATTCCACATAGTCCAACTACTCGGCTGCCTCACGCCCAAACATCTGTATCAGCAGGTTAAAGTGAACAATTATATGCTTGAAGACATGTTAGACAATAAACTGTAGCAAGGTTTGTGAACTGTTCATTCTGGACATTATCAAGCATAGAAAAATAGTATGAAAAATTAAAATCCAAAGCAGAGGAATCTAATGACACTAGAAAGAATAGGGAAAGTTTTCATGAAAAAATAAACTATGATATTTATGAATCCATTGGCAACTACTCCTGAAACCAGGGTGAAGATATTCCCGAGTAGTCATATGATAGTGAGTTCTTGATTGAAAATTACATTACTGAGTTTAATCCTAAAAACTAATCAGACCTTACACAAGCCATTCACTCCCCAGTTCCCACTGAGTTGACAACAGTTTCAACTTTTCAAGGTAGATAAATGCATAACAGAGACCATGATGATTTTTGTTCCATTTAGTCTTTGCCCATTGCAGGTGCTAAAGGCCAGGATGGATTGCATGATGGAATTAACTTCATTTCAAAAGTTACAAGCTATTTACTTAATTGAAGCACGATGACTAAGCCAATTCCACTCAGCAGTCCAAGAGTAGTATCCAATCCTCTCAGACCAAGACAAACATGAGAATGCCCTAATGCTCCTTTAGTGCTCTGTTTTCTATGGTATTTTTTGCTATGAAACAGAGCATCAGAGCCTGTGTAGTTACACTGAAAAGAACCCATGGCTCTGTTGCAAACTGAACTACCACACATGGTTGCAACCTTCTGTGGTGGGTTGATGGTACTACCCAAGCCTGAAACCTCCATTGTTTCCATCAGTTCAGTGCTTGGTTCTCCCCTCATGTCAAAAATAGAGTTTCCCTCAATTTTCACCTCCTATTTGCAACCCACAAATAAGGCCGTATCTATGTCATCTCTTCCACTGTAATTCTTAATCTCAAGTACTTCATTTTTGCTTCTGTCTTCTGGTTGCTTTTGTGGGTTTCTCCTAGTTTTTGTAGCTTTCTTCTATTCGTCTTTTGCCCTTCAGCCACCAGTTTTCTTCTCTCTAATTCTTCATCTCGTGTTATGTTTTCTTGCTCCCATTCATCATCAGCTTTTACCCTCTACTCTACTGGTCCTTGGCTTTCCCATTGAACTTTGATTTCTTGCTCCTCAGTTTTTTAATCTTGACAAAGTGACAAACCCAAGCTTCTGGTTGGAGTTTCTTGAGCACTATCTTCTGAAAAGTTCACCAGGTAGCCTTTATCAGTCATCATCCATCAAATCTTGTAATTGATCTTTGAGACATTTAATCCCCCCCCCCCCCAAAAAAAAAAATAATGCTCCAAGATCAGAACTCTGTTACCAGTTGATAGAAAGCACACAAGGATGTCACTTTGTCAACACAGATTATGATGATTTATTTTCCATTCAGTGTGGCTAAAAACTTTGAAAGGGATTATAAGTGACCACATACCTCTTTTTTGTTCCTGACAGTGCGAACACCAGAAAGCACCATACATTTTAGCTCCTATGGAGTGCAAATGCCTTGCACGAGATAGTGCAAAAGGGCTTGACGGAGTTGTAATCTCAGTTGCAAAGTATGAAAGATCATTTTCAGCCAGGCTGTTAGTAAAAATAGACAACAAAAAAGTTGAGGATTTCAAATTGTACGTTGCAAGCATAAGCATTCACCATGGTTTCATCTCGAATGGGAGTAGGAAAAAACAAATAAACAAACATATAGCTATCCAAGGTTTATTTGAAAGAATAAACCTAGCCTTCAAACAAAAATTCTACTAGTAACCACCAAGTAAACAAAGCACCCTTTTCTTACAGTTCCACATTATACTGTTATAACATTATACAAATTACATTGTCTAAACAAGGGCTGCTACTTCCATTTGCTATGAATTTGAGCTGAAATCCTAATCTGCTGGTTTTGGTCATATGACAGACGGGGAGGCTAATAAAACTGAAGCATCTAAGAAACAGAACCACTAAGGAAACATTGGTCATGACCTGAAAGCCAGAAAGTAAAATTTTATGGGGAAAAAAGGCATACACTGAACAAGCAAACGTTGGCAGACAGCAAGCAAAGGCAGTAGAAAACGACAATTACAGATTAGTTTTTCATCTACTTTTGTTCAAGCTTGTGAAATGGCAATGATTGATATGTGATAGCAGAATTACACATTTGTTCCACATCTCATAGACAAATGGACTAGACAAATTAAAGTGATCTAAATGTCCTAAGCTAGTTGCACAAAGAGTAACATTCACCTTGAGGAGGCAGATTTAGAATTGCTAATAGGATGTGTTCAGCGTGAGAATCACTAAGCTAGCAACAAGCAGTTGCATACACAGTTGTTTAGACACCTCTTGCAATCCAATATCCTATACAAAATTCAAAAAAAGAAAGTAACAATTAGGCAATAACACGGAAAAGACGCATAAACACATATAAGGTTTTAAAAAGGTTAACATAACTAACCTACCTCGAGTGTAACAGAGAACAAGGTGAAGGACAAGAAAGCCGAAAGTAAACAGTAGGAGCAAGACGAGTCAGAGAATCTGGTGGTTAGAATGTACAATAAATACGAACTAGCAGCTGCCATGGAGGTTGTGGATCCAAGCAACACTACTTGAGCAGTTGATTTCTCAATCCCAAAACGGAAATTCTTCGAAGCCAATTGAACACCAAGTGCAGAACCAAGCCATACGCAGCCATCCCAAACAAGGGAAGAAAAATACCTAAAAATTGCAAAACGACCATGTCGTTCATAACACAAATTCTAATAGCAATTACTTACAATTCAGTTAGTTATATAGTTATATCAGATTTCCGTTAAAAAAAAAAAAAAAAAGGCAACGAAGCGATACCGAAAACGACGGCGTAATCACTGTCGAGTATTTTGGAGCAGGAGCCGCCGCCGACGGGGTAAAAGCGTCTGCGCCGGTGAGCTTAAGGTAAGTGAGGTACGAGGTTTCGAGGAATCCGATGCCGGCGATACCGGAGATCAACTTGTGAGTTTGGTCGGAGGGAGGAGGCATGGCAGTTTCCGGCCCCGAACAGGAGCATTTGAGAGGCGGCAACAACCTGATTTGGTTCGGAGAACGGAGGTCGCGAATCGGAGCGCAGCCAATGGTAACACGAGAAGACGACGGTAGTGACAGTGTGGCGAGGGTGAAGAAGGTAGTTGCCATTGAGAAAGCTTTAACCGTCTCCGGCTACTTCGCTCACCATCCCCTTCGTTCCTTCCTTCACAAGTCACAAAAGACTCAAAGCAAAATTGTCAACGGTGTGGATCTGGATCACTTGATTGGGCCGGTTCGTTTGTCTTGATGAGAATTATGGACCTCATTTAAAGCCCAATATCACTGTCCGTATGGGCCATGTTTTTGCTTGAGTGAAAGGCTTGCATCTCCCAGCATGTACTTCCTAAAAGACTTCAACGGACAAAAATACCCTTTTACTCCATACCCAATTTTTTTTTTCTTCCAATTTTTAATCTCCTCTCCCTTTTTTTAATTTTGGAATCGAAATATCTAATCCAAATAATCAAAAAAATTAACTCAGAAAGACTATTTTGGAATCAGATATTTTTTTAGAAGAACTATCCTGGAATATAGTTTTTCGAATTTTGGAATACCTAATCCTGAGTAGGTTTCCATAATGGTTATCTTATTCCTTAATAGCTATTCCAAATTATGATTTTCGTGTTATGGAATAGTTATTCCAAAATAAGATAAGTACTTTGAAAATCTACTTCGAAATAGGTGCTCCAGAATATGAAAAACTATATTTCAAAATATTTTTTCCAGAAAAGTATCCTATTTTGAAATAGTCATTTTGGAATAGACGACACGATCCCCTTACCTCAACCGCATGAACCTTCCTCCCTCCCGTTGTACAATGATCAAAGTGCGACACTCGCTTCTTCCTTGTTCCCTTTCACCTTCAACAACCACTCACTTCGACGCATCATACATCGTGGCTCCATTCGTTGTGGCATTTGTGCAAGTCAAAATCACTTTGTTGCGGCATTGGGCACAAGTTAGGATCAAAACTTGTTGGTAAAAAGGGGTTCTTAGGTGGTGGTGGGATCCAACTGCGACGCAGGGTGGGGAAGAGGTCAGGGCGGAGGGAAGTGCAGGGGTGGAGGGTTGGTGAAGGGCAGGGTCGAGGTCACTGCAAGGTTGGAGGGTTGGCGTGCAAGGAAGAAGATAGAATAAAGTGGGTGGGGCATTTTTGTCCATTCAGCTTCCTTTGGAGGTGCAGGGTTCAAATGGCCAATGTAACTGTCGGTATGGGCCCTAAGTTTGCTTGAGCGAAAATATCTAGGTCCAATAAAGAAGATCCATAAGTTCCTTGGGAGGTGGGATATGTGGTGCCACGTGTAGAAGAATCTTTCCAACCAAATCCGATGGGCTTTCTGAGGTGGAAACTTATCCATGACCTCCAGAGTCGTGGATGGTGGGTCAGCACTTTCTTAGTTTATCTCGAAGTGTGTTACTAACTCATCTGACAAGATTCTATCCAAAACAAAAATGCACCTCTCATTTATTTCACAAATTTCTATACTATAACCTAAATTTACGTAACGTGTATTTTAATTTGCAGATTTTTTGCCATTTTTTCGGACAAACAAATTTCTTTGACAAATGAGGTTATTATTATTAGTATCTTATATAAAAATGGATCCGTGATAAAATCATCATAAATGAAGGATTACCTACGTGATTTTATTTGATACTACATCAAATCTTATTGTTTATTAACTATTTTACTAAAATTGCGATTTTTGTATAAAATTTTCCCCGGAGGCAGATAGATTGTTACGCATATCATACAAAATAAGTAAAACAAAATGAGCAAGTCTAAGAAAATACTAAATCAATATCTGTGTAATAATGGAGTTGGATTTATCTTAAAACAAAGAACAAGAAGAAGAATCCCGAGCAGAGTTGATTGCGTGGACGCCCATTACTGGTCTTTACGAATGATTAAGATGTCATTGTCTCCTTTATGTTATTGTAAATCTTTAAATACTTTTAAGAGAGATATTAATTTTTTTATATTAATCACATCAATCATTTTACTTCACATTTTTTTCATCATAATATTCATATTAAATAATTTTATTGAAAGTTATGATTAATTTTCAACAAAGATCATAAATATACATAGAATAATTATTTTTCTTCTTATTTCATATCTAAAATTCAATTAAGATTCTAATTTTGTATAATTTATTAAATGACCCAAGTCTTTAGTACTTGTGTCATCCGGTTCTTCCTTTTCATATTATTAGACAAATTCTCATATTTTTAATTTAACATAAACAGCTCTAGAATATTTGGAGCCAAAAATAAATAAAAATTTCTGCTCTTGAACATGAATAAATTATATGTGTGGGGCCAGTGGTTATGGTGCACTCTTTCAAATGTAGTATTTGGCTTGGGAGCGGCAACCTTATGCATAAGATCAATATTAAAGCTAACCACTCGTTTGCATTGAGTAGTAGTATAGTATATCATTCCAAGAATCTCAGCAGCAGTAAACAACAACCATGAAAACAATGACAGCAACAACAACAACGTTTGATGTCTCTGCCACTTGCTTCCGTGCCCCTCCTCCTTCATGCTCAATGAATCCATGCCACACCAGGTCAAATAATTTAACCATTCTTATATACCAAAATAATACCATATTGATCTTCTTTTTCTAAAACTTCAAAAGTGTTGTTACGTGCAGTTTTTCAGTTATAAACTCCCTGAATCCTCACAAGGGACGACGGATAAGCGTTGCTGTTCCACCCCAGTTTCCAAACTTCCGGTAAGCGTTAAGAAAGGTGTTTAATCGTGATTCATAAGCTTCGAGAAGCGAGTGTTTTGTTTTTCTCCTTCAGTGAGTGGAATTAAATATTTAATTATTAGATACACAAGTATGGAACATAACGTAATATTTTCGTAATTAAATAAATAAAAAAAAGGGCCCAGTACTTATACGGTTATACATCATACCCTGAATAGAATAAAAAGATAAGCATAATATGGGTCATGTTCTAATTGTGGTAGCTAACGTGCATAAGTCAAAACAATAGAATTTAAATATATATTTTTTTTTACCTCTTGATCAATTCAAACGTAACACGGGTTGTGATTAGTAATTAACTAACGTGTGGTGTTATTGAAGGAGGGAAGCATCTCTGCAGGGGAATTTGGAGGCTTTTAGAGTCCCAACTTCGGTGCCTGTGCGTGTAGCATACGAGCTTCTTCTAGCTGGTCATCGATATTTGGATGTAAGGTAAGAGATTAAGAGTCTCTTTAGATATAAGTCTAGAATTTTTGACGACTTCTCTACCGAAAAATGTTCTATATTTTCAATAAAAAAGATTTAAAAAACACTTTTGACTTTATCCAAACATATCCAAATTAGTATCACCAGTAACGTATACATAACATAACGCGCAGAGCTTTTCTGGAATATGTTGTAGAATCAGCCTAAAACCTTATCTCTTCTTCTTCCTCTATTTTGTGTGCAGGACCCCGGAAGAGTTCAATGCTGGACACGCTCCTGGCGCAATTAATATACCTTATATGTTTAGAGTTGGATCAGGTTCTATTTCAATTCTCAAAATTGTATATTAAATTATAAATAGTATCATCTTAGTGGCAATTGTAGCTGCTTTGTTGATTCCTAATGCCTCCCAAAACAAAGATAGCTACCTGATATAGCTTGTTCTTTGGACTTGGGCTCTTCTATTAACTTGTTGACATTTTGGTTTGGGAAAATATTTTCTTGTTTCTATGTTCAAAATTTTATATAGAAATTACTCAAAATAATTTTTGTTATTTTCTATTCTCACTATTTCCTATATAACTACTTGGCCAAGGCATTTTATTTTCACTATCTTATGCATCCAGTGAATCCAACCCAATTGTTAGTTTCAACTTCAAGATGATGTCAATTGTGACTCAATTTTTCCTATCCTTAAAATGCAATTACTTTTGTTGAAAGTTCAAATTAAAATATCAATAGTGGTTACTTGCAAGAGAGGGTTATATATTTCGTGTTAAAACTAATACTCTAATATGGTAAAGTTATATACAGGGATGAGTCTTGTGGTCCTATGTATTTTTTATTTTGTCTAATTTGTTAATATATTCTCCATTCATGTATTCAGGGATGACAAAGAACAGCAACTTTATTAGAGAGGTGTCTTCACAGTTTAGGAAAGATGATGAAATTATTGTTGTGAGTGCATATCTTCATAAAACTCTTGTTCAGTCATTAAATTTTGTTATTTTTAGCACTCCTGCTTAATTTAGATGTTGACTTCTGGTTTCCCAGGGGTGTGAGCTTGGTAAGAGATCTATGATGGCCGCAAGTGACTTGCTAGCTGCTGTAAGCATTTTTTTTCTTCAATGATTTAATTTTGGAATCGAAAACAAGCATCCTAGTTTGTTTGAAAGTCTAAATAAAGTTTTATTTTTTCAACATCAAGACATCTTTCAGGGCTAGCTGTATACAAACTACATTGACTATTTCAGCCTTTATAATCCTCTTTCAATGCTTTAGAAACAATGGAATAAGGTGGCTCTAGATTAACTTGTTTCTAAAGTTAGTTTTGTTATTTAATTTGAAGTGCACAACATCTTAAGCCATTGAAATTTATGGATGAGTACAACCTTTATCTACTCGCTCTAAAGACGATCCTATTTAGAAGAATTTCTTCTTGGTTTCTTGTCATTCATGTTTCCTAAGAATAGTTTGATGCCTTACCATCTTGCAATATTTCTTCATTCTGCAGGGGTTCACTGGACTCACAGACATGGCTGGTGGTTATGCTGCATGGACACAAAATGGACTTCCAACAGAGCTATGAAGTGTTTCTGTTGGAACTTCAGCTGTAAATAGAATAAGTTTTGGGAGGAGTCCCATGCATGGAAATGCAGAAACACTTCACCAAGACAGTGACAATCTGACACTGGTAAAACAAAATCTATAAATGGAAAAGTACATGTATTTGTCAATATCAACAATAAATAAAATGTTAATATTTATCCAACTTTGCAAAAAAACTCTTATTTCTTGGCTCAATATGTGTTGTTAATGATGCCTTCCCTTCCTTCCAATTCGAACGATGATATATTATTAATGAAAATTGCCTAGCCAAAACTTTAATTCAACTCTAAGTTGATATCAAGTTTTTTTTTTTCCAAAAGAGAAAATTGTTGTGATTCATAATAGAGTTTCACGGCTATGTCAACTAACCAGCCTTCACTCTTCAACGCTGAACCATGAGCTGTAAGGTTATATTTATATTAAGAAGTGTTGAGTAAACTTTGGGATTTATCAAAGTTAATAGGACTCAGCTCTCAGTTTCAGCACCCGATGGTTTCAATATTCTAATTTCAAAAGTTGGACGCACATGGTAAATTTTCTTAAGATCCTTCAATGTTCGAGAGAAGAATCACTGATAGGCACAGTTGAATTGTTCAAAGTTTGTCTTTTTATGTCAGTTAGTGGAGCAGTTTATTAGGGGAATGGGTAGATGATGGCTTGGAGATGGTTGTTATGACTAGTTGTTACAGATTTGAGAATGGTGATGGTTCATAGTTGAAGATGGTGTTGGAGAATGTAGACCGAAACTTTTTGGTAGAGTATCTAAAACAACAGATTTTATAAAAACTGAAGAAAAAAAATTATAGTTAAGAAAATAATCACATGTTTGAATAATACACAGATAAATCACTCGAATGAATCAAATTATCCCCTCACCTTATAAATAAGTTGCACTCAAACAATACAGCTTGAATTAATCTTTTTTTATTTATTCGAAGAATCATCCTCAACTCCAATGAATTTAATATATCTATCTTTACGTGAACAAATTTCCCAATCAAACATCAATGAATCAAATTTCTTAATTTAATATTCAAAATATGCACTCAAGTAATATCAGTAAGAAATGTTAATAAGAAACTTTCTAATATATGTTTTTATTATTATTGACTGAACTTTATTAAAATTATGCAATTTTGTGTGTCTTATTTTCTTATTTATTGAGACTAATTCATGATTTTTAATTCTTAATAATCTTAAATCAGTTCCATTTCCATCAAATCAAGCAAAAGATTAATCTAACTGATTGTCTAAAAGGATATTTAATGAATTAAAAGGAATAAACAGTTAAAAAGACATCAAAATATTCATCAAGTCAAGTCAAACTGCCCAAAAAGTAGAGAATGTAATGTTTTTAGTTTCATTCTATTTATAATATAAATTTTATATTACTTTTTTCATTCCAAAATTACTGTAGTTTTACCTTTTGAAAAAAATTCCAAATTCATTATGTTCTTATTTTTCAATAAGATATTCAAATATTTATTCTAATTTTATTCTTAATAAATAATATTCTCTTGAAAGACTTAATAATAAATTTATTAAAATTAAGAGAAAAAACAAGGATATTTTAATAAAATTGTCCTCCAATAAACGTTAGTTCTCTTGGAATACTTATTTTCTTAATTAATTTGTGTGAAAAAATATTAAGCATAAGTCATTTTGAAATGAAAAAAAAAAAAGTAGATTTATTATTAAGGATTCCATGAGTATCATCCCGTCAGAATTAGTAATAATGATATTTTTGCATATTATAGCTTGTAAAATATTATAATAATGATATTTTTGCATGTTATAGCTTGTAAAATATTTTTGCGTTGGGTCAAATGTTTTACGTCATGTCATTTAATTTTAAAATTTTTATTAGATATTTTGTATCCCAATAATTTTCCTGCTATATAATTCTTGACTCTCCATGATTTTCCTGATATAATCTTAAAAAGAAACATTTGAATTTTTTTTATAAATAAAGATAAAAGAAAATGAATTAAAAGGATGTTAGGAAGCTAATAACTACCTACATAACCTAAAAGACCACCGCTAAAGCTATAAAGAGAATAAAGATAAAAATTCGTATTTTGTTATTGATACCAGAAGGGATCCAATTTTATAACCTAATTGCTGGCTATTGATGACCCTACAAGGCTACAAGTAAGGCTGGGCAAAAAAATTCATATCCATAAAATAATCTATATCTAATTCAATCTAATCCATTTTAAATTCATTTAAATGGATTAATTTCATATCCAAATCCATTTTTATGGATTTTAAATCCAATCCAATTAATTGGATATGAAATGGATATGGATTGGATATTTAGATTTTTAATTTTTTTTGTCAACTTTGTTTGAGACTATTTTTTTGGTCGACATTCACTAATAATGATTTTAAGTTGTTATCGTTGAGCCTATTTTTCGGTTAATGTTAGTGATTTTTTTTAATCAACATTGATTAAGACTATTTTTTGACCGACGTCAGTCGATGCTATTTTTATGCTGACGTCAGCTAAATTTTTTTGTTGATGTTTGTTGAAATTATTTTTTATCGACATCAAGTAGGTTTTTCACTCGACGTCGACTATAGTTTTTTTTTTGTCGACGTCAGACAAGACTATTTTTTGGCCGACATCGGTTGAAAAAATCATCGATCGACATTACCCAAAAAAACCTAGTTGACGTCGGTCAAAATATTTCTCCAATTGACGCCGATCGAAAAAATCCTAGTTGATGTCAACAAAAAATATCCCTAGCTAACGCAGCCAAAAGAAATAGTCATGGTTAATGTTGACCAACAAATCCTAGTTGTTTCCAACAAAAAAATTTAGCTAATGTCGATAAAAAAAATCTTGACAAATGTTAGCAAAAAAATTATCAATGATCGATATCGGCAAAAAAAAACCTTATCAATGTTAGTCACAAAAACCCTAACCAATGTCGGCTAAAAATTAGTCATGATCGATGTTAATTGAAAAATCCCTACTCAATATCGGCCAAAAAGTGCATTGACTAAAAATTCTGGTCGACCTCAACCAAAAAGTAACCCTAGCTAAGATCGACCAAAAACATCATTGACTAATGTCGACTGAAAATGCACTTACTAATGTTAGCAAAAAAATAGTCTTGGTTGATGCTAGACTAAAAATGTCTGAACCGATATCTGTCGAAATTGCTTTGGTTGAGGTATGTCAAAAATACACTAACCAATATCGATAAAAAAATAGTTTTGACCAAGGTCGGTTGAAAATAGCTCTTCAATGGACTTGTACAAAATTTTCACTTTTTAGTATTTAATCACTAAAATTTGTAAAAAAAAAATCTTATAACATTTAAGTGGATATAAATTAGATATATCCAAATCCATATCCATTTAAATGGATTGGATCTTAAATCTAGTTTGTTTTTAAAAAAATATGGATATGAATTTAAAATTCAATCCATTTAATTAGATATAAATTGGATATGGATTGGATTCTTAAAAATCCAATCCACGCCCACCCCTAGCTACAAGTATCGTCATTGCAGCTTAAGAAATTAGACATAAAAGTTGAATAACACAATAGATAATATTTATATAAAGTTTATATTATTTTAGTTAAATAAAAATCAAGATAAATTTTTTAAAATGTAATTTATCTATTTCTACTTTTTTTTTAATTCAGTCAAATAAGTGAATAATTGTTTTTACACAATCTGAAACTTTTTAGCAACACCACAAAAACATCCTTTCTCCCTCATCTTTAAACTTCACCAGTTCTCTTTGAAAAACAACCGCCATTGATGATCTTCGAAACTTCGAAGTCGAACTAATTGTGATGTTCCTTAGTTCGTTGCTGTCATAAACGTAGGGAATTGGAGAGAACTAATTCACAAAGTATAGTAAATTAGTACTATTCACGATTCGTTAGGGTGAAAACTGAAAAGCAAGTTCTGTTTCTATGGTCATTAATACTTTATTTATTTTTACCTTAAGAGTATGTTTGGATATAAAATTTTAAATGAGAAAATTAATTTATCACATAATTTAAATTTTTTTAATTTAAAATTTATTGTTTGGATGTTTTTATTGAAAGAATTTAAATTTTTGAAATTTTAAAACAGAATTTTAAAGAACTAAAAATGTGGAATTTTAATTTTTTTAAAAAATGTGAGAAATTGAAATTCTTTTTTATCGCTAACGTCCCAAATGTCGCCACAAAGACTTGATGTTACGGTTGCCACAATGGGACACCAACTTGGCAATGTTGTTTCCTCTGTCCCCATTGACGGTTGCGGTGGCGATGCAGCATGTGATCTCATTCTCAAAGCTGGAGAGGCTAAATTGCATCGAGAGCGTGAGCGGCAAGATAATGTACAAGGTGGTTCACCACACCAGCGAGCGTGTGTATGTGCTGAAGGTGATATACGATCACTATGAAGAGTCGTTGCGGTGGCAGATCCACCGAAAAATCCAGATCCTCCGTGATGTGGACGATCCGAACATGGTGAAATGTCACAAGATGTACGATTAGAACAGCGAAATCCAGGTGCTACTGGAGTTCATGGATGGAGGGTCTCCTGCAGCAGCAGCAACTGACAGATCTGTCTCAAAGATTCTATGGGGACTGACTTACCTCACTGACAACACATCATGCACAGGAACATCAAGCCCTCGAATCTGCTGATAAACTCGTGGAAGCAGGTGAAAATCATCTACTTTTGGGTGGGTCGAATTCTGAATCAAGACGAGAATTTAAAAATAAAGAAATTTAATTTCTTTATTCAAATACAAAATTTTGAAAATGAAAGAATTTCAATTGAAGCATTTAAAATTCTTAGAACTTAAAATTCTTAGAATTTTAAATTCTTTAAAATTTTAAATTACCTCACCCACAAATAGTGATTTTTTATTATTTGACAATATAATAGTTTTCAAAGTCTAATGCAAATTGACTGAGCACAATCTTAAAACAAATTTATATATTGTCATTAAAAAAAATGATGACAAGTTGTGTCTTAATACTTTTGGAATCAAATGGCATAATGACATGCCAATTTTATTATAGCTAAGCCTTGTACATCTGAGGTCTCAACATGTAACGCCTCTACTAGTCTACTTCAAGGGTTTGGGTACAGGAGAGTCATCGAAAAAGCATGGAATACAATTGTGAATTAGCAAAGAATTAGTGGGTGAATGATACCTTGAATTTTGGACTTTCACTAAACTTGTATCCATCCTATTCACGGGCGAATAAGTTGATAGACAAAAGGGAGAGAGACGCAGATTGTTACAGAAATTTAAGGCAAGCACAATACAATGGAATCTTTCAAGAGTATTATAAACAACCAACTCAATAGATATTTGGTCAGAGTCTGACTACTATACAGGAGCAAAAAGGCTATACCGTCGTGTAATACTCTTATATCAATATCAATGATGGGCCCGTCTAAGAGCTGAGAGAAAGCCATGGGATGATTTATCTTTGTGATCATTGACCTGGTAGGAAAAAAAAAATGAAACTGAAAATTGCTTAACAGGTCCAACTTTTAGTTGGTGTTTAAATTTCAGCAATAGTTTACCTCTTTTGCTATCTGCTGAAGAATTTCTATTATTTCAGAGAAATTTGGTCTTTGCGTTGGATCTTGTTGCCAGCACAGCTGAAGAAGTTCAGAAAGTCTTGGGTGCGTATTTTTGGAAATTGTAGGCCGTAGGCCCTAATAGCAATTTAAGCCACATAGAATCATCATGCATAGACAAGAAGTTTTGTTACAATGAAATTATTTATAAAAAGAAAAGGAATAGAAACCTTCTGCACCACGCCAACTGCTGCTTGTAATGGGGTCAAGCAAGAGTAAGGCAGCTGATTACAAAAAATAGTATATACAATGAGATAAGATTGGGGGGGGAATAAATGATAAAGCAGCAAAGCCCACTGCCTGGCATGAAAGTACTCACTTCTCCAGTTAAAAGCTCCCAAAGAGCTATTCCAAAACTGAAAACATCTGCCTTCTGGTCATATGGTTTGTGTTCAATGACCTTCAAGTAAAATTCAAATCAATAGAGAAAAGTATTAATGGATGGATTGGATGGATTTTTTAATCAAATAGATTGGATAAATATTTTTTACTAGATCAAAATGCATTAATGGATTATTTTGATTGATCAATTAGGATACAGATTAGGATTGATCCAATCCATCCGTTTGTCACCCCTATTATTAACAGCTGACTTTTAAAATAAAATCAGCCAAGCAAAGCAAATATGATGATAATGTAACCACTTTCAAGTCCAAATATTAAAGGCATTTTTTATGAAGATTAAAATAATAATGGAACTGAGGAATAAGCATCAAAGCACTGAATGCTTTGTAAGGATATATAGCCAAGAAAGAATTAAAAAAAGAGGCAAGCATTCCATCTAACTTTATTAATCTTCATTTTGAAATTAAAAAATAAAAGAGATAGAATTGAAATATCATCATAAATTAAACACCCAAACAATAGAAATTCAAAATCAATATGACAAAAGATTAACATAAACAAGTTATAGATTCAATACAACTGACAAAATATTAACATCAACCTAACCCAGTATTTTTTTACTAGGTTAAAATTCTGCTTCACTATGGACAGATATTTCAATGGTAACCAAGAACATTAACTCAAGTGGATCAATTTCTCAAGGATTGATTGACCTGGAACTGAATCCCACCTAGGATTCTTTTCTTACACTTAAGCTCACCTTCCCTTTCACCACACAACCAAAATATAAACATAAAAACCACTGTTCACTGTTTTCCCTGTCCATCGTATTTCTCACTTTTCAAACAGGCAGAACATCAATGTGTACCATAAACAACTACTGATCCTGACTTAGTATTGCACCATGATCAATGATGTCACCAAAAAAATCAATCAGGAAGAAACATTGAACTCCAAGAAAATCCATACCTCAGGAGCCATCCACCGGTATGTTCCAGTTTCAGCTGTCATCACTCCAGACTGAGTTTGCACCCTTGCAACCCCAAAATCAGCAACCTTGACCACCTGTTGAAGAACAAGATATTTTAGTGATCTTTCCTCTCATGTCTGTATATGTAAGCTCATATTTTACTCTATGCTAACAAGAAGAGTCCAGCATCACACAATTACCCATCTTAAACTTATTTATACAAAACTATCAACTATAGTGGTTCTCGTGATTCAAGATGACAAACAATTTTCATTCATAAATGAATATAGGACCAAATATATGCAGAGTGCAGAAAAGTATGAATGAGTCATTGGGGAGAGACAAGCACAAGGCAAGTAGCCTTTTAGATTCAAGCATTTGGCTCCTCTAAAGAGATGTAATTGTACCCTAGAAGTTGAAGTGCAGTTATAGCTGTTGATATGAAAAACAATGGTTGAGATATGTGCATGCATTTTATCACAATTTCAACCATTGATTTTTTAATCAATGACTATAGCTGTTCTTTATTCACTAAAGTGTACTTCCTTACTTTAAAGGAGTTAAATCCCAAATTCAACATATCAAACCTTCAACAGGTAAACTAATCTCTTTCCTTTTGGGGCAAGCATGAAAGATTAAGAGGAGTATCATGGAATCTCACGATAATGAAGTAGTAAATTCTATTATAAAACCTAAATATTATACACAGCAGAAAAAAATAGACCAATAACACTGAAAATGCAACAGGAAGTATCAATGTGTGCATTCATGGAATCCTCTTACTTCATTTTCATCCATCAGAAGATTGGCGGTCTTGAGGTCCCTGTGAATTATATTATTTTGGTGCAAATAGTTCATTCCCTTGGAAACATCAATTGCTACTTTTAGCAAAGATGGAAGCTTAAATACACCTCTTTGTTTGTGCAGAAAGTCATATAAGCTTCCCCTAGACATAAACTCTGAAAAAGTCATAAACATGAGCACATAAGCATTAAAATTGCATTATCAGGTGACTGAATAAGGCACCCAAATCATCTTATAATTACTTGATAAAACATATATAGGTAAGCAGGGATATTATACAGATTCTAAGACAAATACAACTTAAAAAAATGAACTAGCAATATGAATATAAAAGGAAGGCATGTGCACAAGGCTTCCATCATTAAGGGGTGTGGGGAGGGTCAAAATGTATGTAGCCTCCGCCATAAGCAGAGAGGTTATTTCCACAACTAAAATCCATGATCACCAAGATGTAAATGCAGTAAAATTATCATTAAACCAAGGCTCACCCTCTAAACAACAAATTCCATGAAACATAAATATACGACATCATAAATTCTCAGGATTCTTTCTTATTTACCAGTAACAATACAAAGATTTGGGGGCCTAGTACATGCGCCAATGAACTGAACAACATTCTTGTGTCGAATCTTCCTGCAACCCAAATATAAATCATAGTTGGTAAAGGAAGAATAATTACTCAGGACTACAAGGATACCATATCACCAACCAGTAATACCCACAAACTAGGATAAAAATACAGCTACACAAACTAGTGAAGCTGTTAGGATTGAAATATTATTATTTTCAGAAGCATTTGATGCAGTGAATATCTGAAATTGAGATATTGTTTTTAGTTAATATATTCCTTTCCAGAATGGTTTAGAAAATAAGTCAGTCAGTTTCTCTAATAATAGGTTAATGTCATGATTGTATTTAAGCCAAAATTCATGAATCTTTGATCAGATATTTTAACTGTCTATGATGCCAATTTCAGGGAATTGAAATCAAATAACTGAAATGTGGGTTTTTTTAGAACCAAAATAATTAAGTTACAGCATGCTTCACTTTAATCAAGCAGCAGTGTAGGTAGCACAACTTTGCACGTGTATCAACTATCAAGCTGCCAAGGTTCGTTGGTTTTCAAACTGAGATATAAATAATAAATAAGACAGAAAAGATCTAACCAGAAGTATAATGTCCGACCAGTTCATATTTTCAAGTCTGGGAATAGTAAGAAGGCATAATCCTCAATAGAAAATAAGCCACTAATAGCACAATATATCAAGATATTTATCAAACAACATAAAGTCCATAACACCATTCCTCCATTGTGGAAACCAGATTAGTATCTAATACAATACAGAATTAAAAATTATAAACATGAAAGAGGAAGCAACAACACAAGACAGGAAAGCATGAGAGAAACAAATATCTCAGTAATTGGAAATACAAGCTCCACAATTACATTTAATCATGCAAACAAACCTCATGATATAAACTTCCTGTGCAAACTCCCTCAGCATATCTGTACTTATGCGCTCAGGCTTAAGAACTTTGATAGCCACATCTTGACTACAATATGTACCTCTGTACCTAAAGGATTACAAAGAAATGCACAGAGAGAGAATCAGCTAAAAGGATATGTAGAGTTCAAAAATACATCAAGCAAAAATAACTCACAAGTCACCAAATGACCCAGAGCCAACTCTGTTTTCATATTTCAGCTGGTAGGTATCAATCTCCCAGACATCAGCTCCATCAGATGGTATTTGAATGCAATGAGGGGAGGGTTCCATCCTTGCCTGGTATTGTTCATTGGTAGCATAATGTATACCCTGATTTGACATATTTTGCTCCTGCAAAGAAAATAAGAAAGTTAATATCAACAAGTGTTTAGCACAAGGACAAATGAAATTCTGTGGTCTGCATGAAGTGTATGTGCAAAGAACAATTTACTTTTAACAGATGTTGCCATTACTTAAATGTAGTCCAAATTAACATCAGTTCCTTTCTTAAAAAAATCCAAACTACAATAATCTCATCTTCCCTGCTTAATCTTGAATAGGTGCCATTGTATCAAAGTTCATAGCAATTAGCAAGAGAATTAAGATATTTCCAAAAAAATATATAAAACTTAGTAATTTGAAATAGTCATGAGCTCTCTATCCCAAAAAGTTAAGTGAAGATTCGCGAATGGTTTTCATATTATATCTCTAATAGAAACAATTAAAAAGGAGACTATACCTTAACCTTGAAAATTTCCTTTTCCAACACACCTTTCAGCTCCTCAGTTTCCTAATGGCAAAAAGAAAATACGATAGATACAAAAAGTTTGGATATATAAATTCGAAAATACAGTCGGAAAAGCAAAACAACAATACAAATAAAACTCAAATACTTCCTCTGGTCTCGAATATAAGCAACAAAAGTTCCTTGTATTTTGGTCTCAAATATCAGCAAAACTTAACAAAGTTATAGTAGGAAATAAGAAATTAATTAGGCATACTATTCAATAGCATACCCCACTATGTTCTAAATGTAAAAAATCATCATATTTATCTATTTATATCCGTACAACAAGATTGTTAGAAATGCCACAGAGACAACATAAATAATCACATATTATCTACTGAAATGAAAAGGTAAACATGCCATGAAGAGATGAGAAGTTTAAGGTATTATATATCTTTTTACAAATTCAAAATTACAAACCATACTCATAGCAACATATTGATCAAAGCATACATAAATAAAGTCTTTCTGTTTCCCAAAACACTTGCTAGTGATTTTATGAGGTCATTGTTTAGCTATTTTCGTCCTACCTCATTAGGCCATCCCTCAACAACAAAGACATCCAGAGAAAATCCATCAGTGGTGGAAAATGCATGAGCTTCTTGAATATTCAGTCCCATCTCACCAAGTATTGCTGTTAACTGAAATGCAAAGTAAAGGGTGACATACAGCCCATAATATAAAATGCAACTGTTCTATTCTATCTTAGAATTACAGAATTTAATTTTAATCCACTGTTCATGCAAAAAGTTTTACATTGTCACATCATGTAATGAATTTGACACCTCATGTAGTCTTAACATTTGTAAAATTCATTTAATGATGTGATAATTCATCATTAGATGACAATGCAAAACTTTTTTACATTGATAATGCATAAAAATAAAACTTGCTTAAGAACTCCAGAGATTTTTATCCTTGTGTGATGAATATCCATTTGAGTTAGCCACAGAATTTACAGTTTTGAACACAAGTGAAAGTATTAAAGAGATTAATCATCAACAGCCCCCCCCCCCCCCCCCCCCCCCCCGCAAAACCCACCCAAGCCTAAAAAAAACAGTTAATGTAAAACACTCCACTTTTGCATTGCATGTTAAACAATAAATTATATATTTACAGGAGTGCATTCGTATTAGAGATTAAAAAGTTATGATTACAGAAAATGTTAAGAGATGACAACTGAAAAGATTATGATATTCATTTGTGCATGATTTTCTTATTGCTTATACATTTGTACCTACATAAATTCCGAATCTAATCTGTGTAGAAAAAATATACTTGGGCAAAATGACAACCTATAGTACTTTCAAAGAAAACACTCAACATGAAATTTTAGTTTGACAGCATTGATAGCAATTGGAAAGAAATTTATTCATAGTTGATAAAAAGACACTGTAAGCCAGAACTATTTCCTGCATAGCATTGCGAGAAGTGCTCTGACCCAATTGATGGCCAAGAAAAGCAAGAGATCTTTTTATTATCATGTTGAAGGCTGAACAATATAGTAGAAAAGAAAATATAATGAGAACTATGTACAATAATATCAAACAATAATTTAGAAGACCATTTACAAAAAGCATTACAAATTTTTTTAAAATAAAGTCAGAATTAACCACCTGACTAAGGAGTTTAGGCTTGTCAACTGTTGAAAAGGTAATCTCGTGCATGGGCCTAACATAGTAAGTAGAAAGATTAGCACTAGTTAAAATTTTAAACATTAATATATTAATATATTTATTAACTATTAATATATTAATATATTTATTAACTGCTAAAACTAATGGAAACAAGAATGAATGCTCCCCCTAGAGAAATTCAATATGCAAGATCTTTACAATCTGGAGTGTTGGCATTCACAACATTGTCAACACCAACACAACACACAAATGGAAACCTATTGACTGATTTTACATTTTTTTTTTCTATACATCATATGTCAGTGATGGTCACATATTCTCCAACATCTCTCTCAAAAACTTGGACAAAACTAAAAAACCAAGAGACTTTCACTTGGAAAATATTATCTTCAAAGTGTGCGATATTATCCTAGTCTATATATCAACCTCATCATAAAAATACATGTTTCTAGTTGATCAATATAAGACACTCTTTAGCAATACTACCTGAAGCTGAAGAGAGCAAGCCCATTCACAATATATTTACATGAAGAATAACAGCCCAAAATAGTGCATTTATTACCGGAAATATGGTGTTACACTCATAGCACTTCCCCCATCTTCGATGTTATTTTTGGTTGTTTGAAGTGCAAGAGCTTCAAGATTAGAGGATGAACCAAATGTAGGTGGTGGATGAATTCTGTTTTGCCAAGAGACAGACAAAGAAATGACATTACAAAATAAATAAATGGCACAAATGAAAACATAAAAACAACAAAAAGGATTGTGCATATTGAGCAACAGCAAGGATGGAAATAAAACTGATATGAAAATACATGAGCCATACCCCTGCTTTGAAGAATAGTTAAGAGAACTTTGTGCATCTTCTTTCTCAGAAGGATCTAAATGTATTGAATCAGCATAATTTGCACCACCAAAAGGATATACCTGCATTAAGGATGAAATTGTTACGAATTAATCTATACGTAGCACTTCTCTATACTTAAAGTAGGGGCTTATAAAGTCACTGATTACACAGTTCCAAGTTTGATTTTGATGTCAATAACAGCTAGCAGTTATCAACAGTGCAGTCAAGGAAAAAACAGTTCAATGCATCCTTTAGAACAAATTTGATGGGAAAACATTTGGCCTTAGTCAAAACTAGTAAAATTACAAACTACAGAACTTCAATTACCTTATATTATTAGCGCTTTATTTATGTTTTTTTAACTACCTGTACTAAGCGAACTTGAAATGCAGGTCGAGAAGCAGGGTCCTCCGCCAACTTAAGCAATCTCTTATGAGCTAAAACATCTTCTGCCCTCTCCACATTCACATCCAACGCGTACCTATGTAGTAGCAATCAGAGTGACCAACCACGAGACTCGAACAAAAACCACTCTGGCAAATCCACTTACAAAGGTAAAGTTAAAAAAAAGAAAAAGGCAAAAAAAAAACACAGCTATTTTCTTCTTTCTTCAATTATCTTCTCAATTCTCATCACAAACTTAAAAAACAACACGAAAAACACTTGAATTGCATAAATCAATTAAAGAAAAAACACAGACAATCAGGAATATACAAAAACACTAGTCTCAAATTCCCTGACCAATCATTTTCACCACTTTTTAAAAAGTAAGAATCTAAATCTAGAGGAAAACATAAGAAGCGAGGTTAATTAATTAATTAATTAATTAATTAATTCGGAAGCATCGTGAAAGACCTAGCGGGAAGGCGATTGAAGTGGAGCCAAAGCTGATCGTCGAAGCCGGGAACATGCGCCTCCTCGCAATCCGATTCCTGAATTCGCCGAAGCACCTCATTGTACACCTCCAGCTTCTGCCGGTGGTGCCGAGGGTGATGCGCGTGCGAAGATTGAATCGCTCTGCTCCCGCAGCTCTCAATGTCATGCTCGATCACCATGAGCGCACGCGATCAGCAGCACCACAAAAACGAGAGAGAGAGAGAGAGAAAGTGGATCGTGAAGAAATGAAGAAGAACCAAAAGTGAGAGAGAAGAAAAAACACGAAGAAGCGAAAGGGGAGAAAGGGGAAAGATGATGGAGATTCAGTTGACGGAGAACTCTTTTTTGTGTTTAACCTTTTGCTTGTTTGTTTGGTGGTGTTCTCTTTCCAGGTACTAATCAGTGTTTTTGCTTCGGCGCTGAGTGTTTGTTCCCAGCTATCCACGTCAGAGTGGGGCCTGCATTCCGCACACACAGCAAATTGAAACTTTGTTTATTGGATAATTTTAACACTTTCTTTTCCGTACCTGGCCTCAAATAAATAAATAAATCAAGATGTTTTTTATTTTTTTATTATATTATCTTATAAGTAATGATTAATTTTAGTGGAAGATCATAATTATGAGTATTTTTCTTCGACATGATCTATTTTATGCATAAGGTATTTTCCTCTGCGCAGAAAATAATATATATATATATATATCATAATTAAAATATATAATATATAAAATATCGAAAATGGGGAGAAAATGAAGTAAATACAAAAATAAATAGCATTAGGGGCCCACGGGACTCTGTCTAAGGTTTATTCGGAAATGTGGGCTTTTTTTTTTAATCCTTAATCCTTATCCTCTCAAATTAAAAAATGTGGGCCTACAAAACCATAGAAGCTTCTTTTTTGATCGCACTACTACTACTACTATGACTAGGGGTTCTTTTGTTAAGAGCACCACGATCTGTAATGGGTAGAATAAAAAACAATGAACATTAAACAGTAAAGAAATAGCCATGAGAGTCAGATATACCTTCCTATGAGGGTTTTTCATTTACTGTAATGCATTGTTTGTTTGTTTCGAGTTGATTGTGGGAGAAAAAACGAGGTGAGGAAAAGGTGAGAGGGAAATAATTTTCTTTTTGTCTGAAAAAATGGTGGGTCACATGAAAAGTAAATAATTTTATTATAAATATATATTTGTTCATAATAATATATTTATATAATAAAAACACAAAAGGGTAAATACATGATTTTAATTTTTTGATGTGTCCCACCATTTTTTAAAGGAAAATAATATAACAAAATTAAAACTTGTAACATTTTAGATGTAAGACCTTACTTTTGGGGCTTAAAAATGCTTACATATGACATTTTGTTTAAAAATAATCAAATATATGTAGTATCGTGTAAATTAACTATTTACTATTTAGATAACTTTTATTTGGAGAAATGTAACTATATTAAAAGAATAATTTCTTGAAAATGATACAATTAACAATGTTATTTTTTTAGGTAAATTAATAAACATGTTTAGTTAGAGTTTAGTATTTATGAAAACATTTTTGAAATTTTTAAATGATCGGAGAAAATTGTAAGAAAAGAAATGAAAGTTATTAGTTGAATTATATTACAATTTAAAGTATGTTCACGATAGGTTAACGTACTTACCTTGACCGTGAGAATAACAAGTAAATTAAACATGATTAAAAAAAATACTTTTTGGAGAATTAAAAAATAACTAGAAATATGGTTCTAAAAATTAAAACCAACATTAAAATGTCATATAACTTAATTCGCATTCTTAAAAATAAATTTTCGAAGCTTTAAATAACTTTTCTGCCAAGAAAAAAAAAACTTTTTGAAGTTTGAAATAAACACACTTTAAAATCATTCCTTGTTTAGAATCATCATACTTTAGAATATCATCTTTTATTACCATACTTCTCAAAGGAAAATCCTATTTTTAAGATTTTTATTTAATCATTATAATTAGAGTTTTTGATTTTTTTATAACAAAATTCTCATATATATTCACAAATTTTTGTCCTTTAAACTGATTATATGACTAATCCTCAATCTTCTTTGTTTACTGTTATTACAATAGTATTTTATTCAATTGATGCGATTTACAACACCCAAGTGTGCCAAAAACACACGCTTGATATGATGAGAGAAAAAAGTTTACAACCATTACCATTAAGGATGTGCTTGGATTCATGTTTAGCATGCCTCAACTTGAGTTTAAAAGAGTCAAATATGATTTTTTTTTTCATTGGCCATGATGTTTGGCATTGTGTTGACATATAATTTCGAATTTTAGACGAAATTAAGTTTTACTAAAATTAGTAGAAGTAGTTTTTGCATTGACATTAAAAAAACAAGAGTCAGATTTTTGTTTCGTTTCATGTATATCCTTAGTCATACCATTTATTCCAAATATAACTTTAGTTAGACTCAGATTTTTTACAATTGTACCCACAAAATGACAATTAATTTTAATTGTAAGTTTCAAAAAATTATTATGTTGAAAAAAACTCTAATATTATCCAAACAAAAAATACGTACGTCTACTTAGAATCATTTTTATAAAATCATCTTGATTCAAATCTAATTCTACAAATTACTATGCATGCAGCATGTTTATTGTTTAGTCGAGTAAAAGAATATTCAATGAATATGTAGAACATGGAGCCTTTTTTCTTGCTCACAAGTCACAACATCAAAGCTCATGCAACATTTAGAGTCGCATATAGGTTTGAAATGGCCAAAAATGACTCTACATACATGCCAGAAGCCAAATCACGAATATTAAAGAACATATTAAAGAAAAACAGAAAGTAAAAGTCAGCTCTAAATGCATGCTGATCAAGTTAAATGGTTGGCCACCAGAGTTATTAACTGCTCAACTATGAAGCTATATCAAAGAGGGAGAGAAGTGAAGAACCATGTTATGCAACATATTTGTCGCGCAGTTTGTGAATTGTGATCGAGATAGGACAAATTTAAACACGTTTTTACACATTTTTAATGTTATAATTTATATATTTATAAATGTTTTCAAATTATGTTCTTGTAACTATTTTCAGTTACAACATCGTATTAAACCAAATACAAAACATGGAACAAGGTTTTTTTTGAGGTGAAATATGGAACAAAGTTACAAAGCCCTAAATTTTAATTAATTCTTAATGAAAACAGTTTGTTTATTGTCATTATTTCCAAACTTACTACATTATCACAATTATATATGAATATCTACGCAATGATTGGAACGTAATTTGGAAATCCAATTTCACATCTGGTTTTTTGAATAATTTCAAATATAGAATTTGTAAACTGAACCTATTTTAAATTTATCAGAATTGAATCAAAATCAAAATTATAAACTACAAATCTAATTATTATTTTTTTTTCACAAATATTTTCAGACAAGCTAATTCTATTTGCCACACTATCAAACACTAAATATGAGTATTTATGTTAATAAAGATTCAAACTTTCATCAGACTGTAAGATTGTGTAATCCGTGAGTTTTCCATTAGCAAGGGTGTCAATAAATACATGGTTGTACATGATTGTTATGCTACAAGTTAGGCAATAATCAAGCTACCTGTCTAGCTAATTACAAGGGATTATGATTGACTTTCCTATACACAATAACTAGCACAATAACTAATTGATATGCCAAAGGAATATGCTGATTAT
>PYAF01005424.1:318057-362421 GCA_007407185.1 Glycine tomentella | reverse complement strand
ACAACGCAGCCCAAGAGTGATAAAGTGCCTGTTCGTTGTCTAGTGTGACGGGGACAAGCGACTTCACATTAGAGATGGTGAGGGCGGGATGGTATTTAGGTTGTTCGGCCATGGTAGAAGAACAAGAGAAGGAAAGATAGAAGGAAGGAGACGCAGAAGTAATGGAGGTCAGGAAGAACCTTAATCTGATACCATGTAAAATTGTGTAATCCGTGAGTTTTCCATTAGCAAAGGTGTCAATAAATACATGGTTGTACATGATTGTTATGCTACAAGTTAGGCAATAATCAAGCTACCTGTCTAGCTAATTACAAGGGATTATGATTGACTTTCCTATACACAATAACTAGCACAATAACTAATTGATATGCCAAAGGAATATGCTGATTATATTCTAATACAGACTAATCTCTATACCTAGCTAGACTCAATTTCCATCGATACCATAATAATATTCCATCGTCCAACCATATCTTGAGTGAAAGGATTGGGATGAAAGGAAAAAAAAATACTATCAAACAAATTAAGCATAAATAAAAACTAGAGATTCTTTATATTTAATATATTACAATATTGCAAATGACCTATAGGATGATGTGTAAGCATTAACTTAAACATTCAGGTGCATGAGGGGCATGGTCCCCTAATGTGATTTGGAAAAAAAAATATTTGTAAAGATGTCTTTGATGAAAACGAAAAGAAAAGAAAAACGTGGCTTAATTATATCTATTTAAAGTGTTTATACCGAATCAAAATGTTTGTTTTTTCATTTGACCCCATTATTTTTAACTTCACCTAAACAAACATTCAAGAATGTTGTCCTTAGTTGTTGGTTATATTATACCTAGCCTGTCGAGCCGTGGTTGACTAAAACTATACTTATCCGATTGCAGTTGTTTTCTTCTAAAATACGGTTTAAGATTAACTAGTGCAATGAGCTATTTTGAGGGTGTTGACGCAAATTGCTACAATTTTTTATAGGCAATTTTGATACGGGTTCAAAAGCAAAAAATTAATATGATTATATATTTTATTTCCATCTATGATTAATGATGATTGTGATCTTATCTGAAAGGTCCATAACCAATATCTATAATTTAAATATTGGAGTGGCAATTTTAATTAAAAAAATGGAAGGCATGCATCATGTGATGCCCATCTGGGTCTAGTCTCACCGACCAACAATTTCAGCACCAACAAGCTTACGTTATGAATTCGAGCAATACCCACAAAGTTATGCCCACTTCGGGGAACAGTATCGTAGCTTACTAGGAACGAGGGGAGCCATGGTTCCCTCTATTTTCTTTAATAAATATAGGTAACTTTTTTATATATGGCACTGCTAATGATTTTAAGCATATTTACTTAACCCCTTTGATCCCTTCAAAATATTTGGTCAAGATCCCATACTGTATTTCCATTATATTTTAGAAAGTTCATCCCAGAATGCAACGCAGAAAGTTTTAGCTTAAATTTTATTTTGCCATAACATCAAACCTTTGACGGTAACTAGATAATGATAAGATCAATTGGTTCATTCGTAATTTTTTTTAATCTTTTGGAGGGAAAAGATTTCACTGCAAAAGTATTCTTTATTATAATGAGCTTATTACAATGAGTCACGAGTTTATCTATAATATAAATGAATTACAATAGATATATAACCTTTGATAAATTACATACGATTTTTTCGTCAACAATATCAACACAATGCAAGGGGTCTATAATTTGGAATAAGCACAAATTTTGTATTTGCTTACAATTTGGCCCACACCTCTGTTTCATATTGTCAAAAACCTACACTACTACTATTTTATAGGACGAGTCCCAAAGTTTTAGCCTTACCTGGTTAACACTAACAAATTAAAAATCTAATTCTCATTTCCCATTGGGCTCAAGAACCATACTGAAAGCAGGCCTTTGCTTCCCACAACCCATGATTTATTACCTGCACCTCCTATTACTTTATTGATGACCCATTCTTTCTGGCTTCCAGCGTTCAAAAAAAACATTAATAATAACATATTAAGTGTTAAATATAAAAAATATTACTAAAAATCAGAATAGTGAAAGAAGGGGACAATAAACAGATGAAGTAACAACGAACACTTCCTAAGACTCCTTCATAAAGAAAATATTAGTGAATGAAAAAAAAAGCATTCAATGTTTTAGGAGCATAATATTAAATGAAAAAAAGCTGGCACTTATGAAACGCTACTTATCATAAAAGGAGTAGTAGTACTACTCATTTTATCTTTTTTTCATAAATTTATTTTTCCTTCTTTATAAGATTTTTTATGATTTTTGGATATATTAATTATGTTTTTTTTTATATACCCTTATTTAATTATTTTTTTCTCCAAACTTTAATGAAAAATAATTAAGTGAATAGAGAAATAAAAAAAATATGATTTTGAAATGATAGTACAAATAATTGACAAATTTAATATATCTTAAGGGGTGTGAATTAATTGAAATAATTATATAATTAGAGATAAAGGAAATAACATACATACTAGCATTCAATTTTATAAATTTCTAATAAAAATGTTTTCTTTAAATCTCTCCATTAGTGTTTTAATTAAAACACTAGTTAACATTTATTTTATCCAAAAAATTACATCAAACAATCAAAGATTTTGGTAATTGATGTCCTTTGAATGAATCTTGGATATACCATTTTAGATTTTTAGAATGTGAGTTTAGGTCTAACTCAACTCCAAAAGTTAATTTATAGGGTGAGGATTGTTCCTCACTTATATACTATATTTTGACACTATATCTAATTGATGTGTAACGATATAGGACTTAGGTTTTTTCCAATAACTAGTCCTCTAGTCACCGTTAAGGGCTTTTTAAGTTTTATTTATCAAATCAGTGATTTTATCCTTCTCTCACTCTTCATATCAGAAATTTTGAAAGAAAAAAAAAAGGTGAAGTAAGAATAATAAAAACTCCACCACTAAACAGTAAACACAAAAGAAACAAAAAAGATAAATGATAAACAAGTTACACCCTATAATATGTCCTCATACGTCATGTGCAATTAAAAAAATACTACAGGAACTAAAAATATTGAACATCCATAATCCATTCATAGAAATCGAATGGTGACTAGAGCTTGAGTCGTATACGTGGAAATTGGAAAAATACTCCAAGCTAAGTATCCAAGCTTACCTTTGCGTTTGGTGTGCTCATTCCAGGCGCAACCTAAGAAAAGACGAAATAGCAGTGAGATATTGGCACGACTCAATCAACGATTCAAAACGAAAACCACAACGTTGTGATATCGTTGTGCTGTGTCTGAGTGAACCGAGCCAATAGCACAATGGCTACTTCATGTTATAAAACCTGTATGTGTTTCAAAGATCAAGAAGCTTGAAGGAGGCTTTTTATTCAGGAAGGACGCAGAAGTTGAGGTGGGAAAGCAAAGCAATGTAAGTATATTTTGAAATTAAGTTGTGAGAGAGAATGTCGTTGAAGAGGGTCGGGTGCTGAAATGGCATTTAAAAGCCCCGACTACCAAAGCATAAAAGCATGGACAGAGCATTTTGGTCACTCCATCCCCACTTTCTGTTTTATTTTGTTTATGTTATTTGTGAATAGAAATGTCTATTAAGGATGTTGATAATAATTTAATATTGAATCAAATTCTCTCTTTAGGTATTTATATGAAAAAAATATCTTTAAGAAACGATCATTATTCTCTGAAAATATCTATTATTTATATTGCATTTATTTTTTGGTCAGTTGTAGATTTTTTGATAATCACGGCTTAAATCTTTAACCGTTAGATATCAATATCTTTGAAATTGTGAAGATCCACGACCCACACATTTATAGTGTAACATTTTTTCCCTGTCTTCACGGCCATCGCATTTAATGTGTTTAGTGTGTGTCTGATTTTTAGAATTTATTTCAAAACTAAAATTGATTTTGAATATATTTTTATAAGTTTAATTTATATTAGAGAAAATTTTAAAATTAATTTTAGATTAAAATAAATTTAAGTAATTTTTGTGTTAAATTCAAAATTTTGTATTAAATTTTACTTATAACTTAATTGTTTAATAAAACATTAAAACATAAATCATATCACTCTATAATCAATTTTAACCACAATCAATTTTACAAAATCAAATTCATTCAAAATCAATTTTTACAAATATCCATCCTAACAGTCACTTAGTCTCACTCTTCTAATGTTGCGTCTCTTTAAGAAACCACTCCCTTCAAAATGTTTATTTTAACCCTTCCATCATTCCTTCTGCCTCCTGCATGTATTGTGTGGGGGCACAACACAACACAACTATCCCGTGAGAATTCAATTGACCACGCATTTTGGTTCGAGTTACTCCAACTCCGAGTATTTATATAACACAGTTTCATAGATAGGTCTCACCCGAGACATCTGAGAATAATTCAATATCATTTAATTCACGTGTTTAGTGATCACTCAGTTTCTTTTCTAAATAATATTACTTCTTTTCTTAGGCATATTTTTTTTCTTCCTAAAAAACATTGGTTTATAGTATTCAATTTTTTTTTCTTTTTACTTGAAGTGCAAGGAAAGAGAGAGAGAACAAAGAAACGGGGTTGGGGTTGGGGTTGGGGTTGGGCATGATCGTATACTGGGTGGGTGTGTTGCAGAAACTAGAAACCTTAATTGGCAAGGTAGTACTCATTAGACTGCTTCAAAACTGTTACAACCATTTGACTCCATCCTACTAGTATTTCTTTTGAGGATAAGGATCCTCTTCCTCTCTCTCTATGTACCCTTAATTCTCAGAGGGGTTAAATAAGTCCTTTAAATTACTTCTCATTTACTAAGACAAAAAAGAAAGAAAAAAAAAAACTAGCAATTAATAGTAGTATTGATTTAATGAATATCATTGGATGAAATTAAAGTGATGAAGGGTAGAGTATGGGGTTGACTTGCAGTGGAGAAAAATCAATTTCGCGGCTTTATTTATGAAAGTCTTTTGATGTTTGCTCGATATGGCAAAACAGTGTCTCTCTGTTACAACTGGGAATCTTGTTTTATGGATGCCATTTTCTACAGTTTTTCTGCGTAGGTTCATTATGTATTTATGATAATAATTAATACTCATAATATCCCATGACCTTTTATTTCTCAGATGGAATCCCGCTGCAGACACTCTACGTCTCAATTTGCTTCCAAATTTATCAGACCACCACGCTTTCACATTACTGCATATCTGTTTTTGGTATCTTCTCTCTACAATATCAAATGATAATCTAACCTCAATAATTATATTAAAATTGTTATTTATCATTTCATTAGTAGAATTTTTTAGGTAAATGTTGACCAGTGTTCATTAAGATATTTGATTATGGAATTGAAAGAAGAAATTTTTTTTATTAAAATGCATATTCTCTTATGATTTTTATAATAAATAAATTTTCATTTTACTAAAAACAACAAATTTTTTTGCAAGAATGAAAAATAAAAAATACTAAATTTTAATAACTAAAAATATATTTAAGTCTTATTCATATAACTATCATTTGCTTATATACGAGAAACTTATGAGATCATATTCTTGTAAAAGAAAATAATACTAATTACATTATAATTTTTTTTTCTCTTTAATTAGTATTTTAAGGTTAAATGAAAAAATATTTATTAAATAAATCTCTAGAAAACAAGAAAAAATAAGCAACATCAACAACACATTTAACTCAAATATAGTTAAATATCTTAGAATATTATTTAACATTTATAAAAATAAAATTATCCCTAAGAATCAACTACTTAAAAATTTACCACAACTCATAGATTTGCTTAACCAACCACATTATAACCGTTGCTATAAATGAATAGTCAATTAATAATTTAATATAGACTTGCTATTAATATTTTCAATTCACTTTAAAAACAATTGTTCAAAGTTAGTAATTAACTTGTTTATTTTCATACTCGTTAGAACTTGATAGTCAATATTACGGGTTGCTTTGTCACTTTCAATTGGCACAGAATTAACTAATTGGAATGTATAATTGGTATTTTCAATTCATTTTAAACTGATTGCTCATAACAATAATCAGACCTTCTAATCTTTATTACTAATTCAACATGGAAAGCATTGCATCATTTAAAATATAAAAATAAACTTTACAAAGAAATAAAAAGTCTTGATCAGAACTAATTATTTGAGAAAAAAAAGTATTCATACATTATTACATTTTTAAGGTATTTCAAAAAAAAAATCTCGGGGGAGGGTGCGGGGATTGAACTTGTCAGATAAAACGCAGCGGAAAAAATAGATAAAATCTACAATTTATATTAATTTAACGCATAATATACAATAATAAAGAGAAAATAGATGGAAGAAAAAATGTATAATAATAATAATAATATCTAAAATTAGTATTTTTATATATTTTCTTTAGTTATCAAGGTGATAACTTTATTGATGGATAATTTATAAATATATGTAAACATTCTTTAAATATCTAAACATCCTAGAGAGTCGGTCAACCCAACTCACTATACTCTTTTCATTCAGAAAAAAATGTTTTCAAATAGAGACAAGAGAAATTAAGTTACCATATTTAGAATGTTTTACTAATTAATTATAACAGAATAAATAGATGCTAAGCTTGACGGGTTATTCAAAACTTGCTCACGGTGTTTAGCATAAAACCACCAACCCAACCTTTTCGAAAATTGTAACGTCCAAGAATCTTCCAATGTCAACCAAATGATAGAGTAGACTCGGAGTGCAACAGCATGTCTATTTATCCATTATATATGCGTTAGAACCTTAATCATGAAGATAAAATTAAGGTTTGTTTTGACCTCCAAACACAACTAGGAAGTGCAAATTCAATTCACACGTATATAAATAACTTGATTGCCACTGTTAGCTGCTGAAGATAATTTGAATGACATAGTCTCAATTTTGATACATAAAAAGAGAATCTCACAAGATCAAAGCGACAGGAGTTACCATCATAGGCTTCATTTAGTGTCCAAGGTTGTGTCTTCCCTTAATAATGAACCGTGTTTCAAACAACAAAAAAAAAAACAGGTTTGATTACATATATGGTTTAAACATATAAGTAGAACACATAATAGTGGTGGAGGCTTAATCAGTGGTTTGATTATCATAGAGTTAGTGGTGGTGGAGGATCTGTTCATTCAAAACGGCAAGGGTGCTTTGCCATGATAAAGGAGCATAAGTCCAGATTCTATATTGTTAGAAGATGTATACTGCTGCTAATTTGTTGGCACAAATACAAAATTATTGAGTAATTAGAGAGAAAGTGACAATTAGCTTTGTCCTTTATAAGGAAAAAGGTCTCGAATTTGATACATCAAAAGTTTTATTCTTTTGAATGAGTTCATTTCACTCGAATTAGAATAATATCAAGAAATTAAAAATTACTTTCAAATACTAAGATATTAGATCAAAGAAATTGAAGAGGACTTTGTATCATGTGATGCAATTTGTACATGTAATCATTCAAACTTTTTTTTCCTGATTTTATTTTTGGCTAAAAATTGTCTTTGAACACTAGGAAAAAATTGGGAAGTTTAAATTTGTTAAGTATGAACAAATCCTATTAACAAGATTCATATACTAACACGTTGTAATTTGTGACAAAATTCAATTAAAAAATTGTCAGATGTCTACCGTTTACATCATGTTTATTCCTTCACTTAGTTAAAAAATACATACGTCTTTCTAGAAGCTATCAAATTTTTTACACATAAGATGGGATTTTCTATACCTTACAGGGTGAGTCCAAACATATGCTTAGTCTACCACTTAGTATAAAATAATTTTATCTTTTAATAATCAACGGGTCAAAAGCTTCAACAAAGAGTTTTCCATCTCTTGCTTACTTTTTATTATATATATATATAATTATTTCTAATTCTTTCTAGTTTTTTTTAACCTTTTTATTACATCTAAAAAATACGTCTCAATAATCACTAAATGCATGAACTAACTAGCATAAAATTGTTTCAACTTAATTCGAACATGATAGTTTCCCATAAATGAGACATGTGATTTAAAAAAATAAAAAATAAACACGGCTCATGACTTTTTTTGGTTAAGTTTTTTTTTTATATTTTATTAATTATAATATAACACGGTTCAAGATGCAAAATCAAACGGAACAACTTTTATTGTCCCATTTGCCGTCAATAAAACACTTTACCATATAAAATTATTAAGAGAGAGGTCCAATTTAATTTCATGTGTATTTTCATATACTTTTTAGCTAACACTATTTTAGTACATGCATTATTAGAGCTTTGAAGAGGATGAACAAAAGATTTGTCTCTTTTTTTGATAGAGGGGGAATTCGAGACATATATATATATATATATATATATATATATATATATATATATATATGGCTCCATTTAATCTTTTTGAAATGGATAATGGTACTTTACTTAATGTTGAAATAGATAAAAAAAAAGAAATTGATTATGCTAGAATGCATTATTAAATTGAATTTTAATATTTTTATTTCTCTTTATGGCCAATTAGAAGAATTTAACCAAGTCCAATTGGTGTCGGTCCAATAATTTCACTTATTGCGTGTTACTAAAAGTTCCTACTCTGGGAGATTAAAAAAAAACATGGATAATTAATAGGATGTCTGCAAAATAGGTGATTATATAAAGTGATATCTGAATAAATAAATAAATAAATAAATAAAATAGCAATTTTAGTACTCATGAAGCTGTTGGCAGTGGTTGTGCACTTGTGCTTTCTCAAATGTTGAAAAATCAGGCCATGCATACGAATGATTGTCATGGTATCAAGAATTTTCAGCTACCATCTTTCTGCATAAAAATAATTAACTGTGATGCTTTTATGATCTCATCTTGCCTCTGCATTTGATATCTGCTTTACTAGTGGAGATGTAGTTTCTAACTGCAGATTTGGTTGATCTGGTTACATTTTGTATTTTGGCTGCCTTTGGTAACTTTTCAGATATCACTTGGATTAAGAAAGAAGTTAAGATCTTCAACATTATATTAAGAGCAGGAATTAAGATATAATAAGGATATTTGGAATCATCAAACTATGATTATAGTTGTTCTTTTGGTTCTTTTCGTTTAAAGTTATGCACTGTGAATCGCCTCTTGCAGTTCATATAAAAATACTAATGATTAATTAGGCCTGAGCACTAGCAGTAGGATGAAACGATCGCATTAATATGGCCTTTTGATAATTTGATCTGCATCAGACTTCAAGTAAAACACCAGTTACAAGCTATACAATGAATGAGTTGATGTGAAACTTTTGGAATCCATGTGAAGGACCCAAACTATTTTGTAGTTACTGTGAGCATGTTTAACATAGAAAACGCCATATTAGTCAAATGGTCAGTAAACGATATCAATATATAACTTTGCACTGCCATGTTTACATAAATCATCTTTCTGTTATTATATTCTATTATTAGAATTTACATGGCAGCTCATTCACATTCCATGGTCTGCTTAAAAAATGTTATATTCATCCATTAGAGTGACAAGGTCATATTAAGTATCCATTTGATTTAAAGGTTGATAGTATTGACTATTGATTTTTGAACTGTTAGATATAATTGAGACGTATAACTAAATTAATATGTACATATTTATATTATGTGACTTTAAAACAAACATGAGCTAATTCTCATTGATGATCATTTCCAGGATTGCATGCATACAAGATCATCGTCGTCGTTTCTGAGTATTGGTAGAAGCACGACAATCTTCTACAAGGTTTAGGACATTCAAATACATTTGGTGCACAAAGTGGGGTCGAGGACTATAATACAGAGCTGTACAACGCTTGATTTTGCTAGTTTCCTTCATTTCTGTAACTTATACCCCAATATACACCTGATGAAAAATTATCAGGAATAAGATACCCATAATTCCCCTAAATTCTTCAGAACGGACCCTGTCATCACATGAAAAATTTCAACAAACAATTAGACACTCAAACTACTATAGAGACATGATTTTTTTTTTAAACATCAAATTCCAAATGTTGAAATAGTCGGATATACCTAACAAGCTAATTAGAGCTCATGGGCTGATTTACGAAGATTAGCAAGTTTGTCTCTCCATATAGCTGCAAAAGGCAACCAACAAACTTGGATGATTCCACAACACTACCCCGCGTTAGGCATTCCATAACACAACGAAAATATATATGCAATCATATGTAAAAGATGTTTTACCTGCATCTTTAAATCTTTCCTGTTTGATAGCTATATGCATCTTATGCATCATACTTAGTTCTTGAGCTACCAAATCTGGACCATCTACAGCACTGGAGACAACATACAAAGTTTAGACTCATGATAAATAAGAATGTAAAGGAAGGGGTTCGATCTTGTGGTGACTCGTACACAAAATCTATGATGGCATAGATGACACATTTTACACAATAAGTCATTAACTACGCAATACCTGTCAAGCAATACATCATAAATAGCCTTTTTATTACACACTCCGCCCATTCCATAACCAATTCTGATAGCATCTGTGAAAACAATTTCTTTACTTACATATATTGGAGCCTGCACAAATCAACATTAAAATCATACAAGTGGATTTGTTTCATTGTACACAATGCATTTAACTAGGAGAGTAGGAGTTTTACATAAGAATAGATGTGCTATAGTTTTTGTTGATTCTTGTTCAAAACATAAATTTTTATAACAAATATTGGCAGTGTCACCATAGAATTCATACCTTGCATCTATTTGCAACATTAATGGCATCTGAGGGACGGGCATCCACACTGATAAGATCAGTTTTCCCTGGCTGAAGGAATTACTAACTTTTATGAGCACTTTTATGAATGAAAGAGCTTAAGATAGAGGTGTTTTTATCATTTATGAATTGAAAAGTTTTCAAAACCTGACTAAGGTATAATCTGGCAAAGTAAGTGCTGACTACTCTCTCTGTAATTCTCACCATTATCACCTGAAAGGGTAAAATGAAGGAAATACTTTTGAATTATTAATTTGACATTCAATTTGTATTTGAAGGAATTAGACCAAGCATGATAGAATGATAATGCTACATTGTTATTGTTTTAGAACTTTTGCACCAGGAATATGAAGACTGATCAGAGAGATTGCTAACTGAAATTTGCTCTTAAGAGGACTCAAATAACTTTATCCAAATAGTACTTCTTTCCTTTTTAGTATGATTATTGTCAAACAAAAACACAAAGATGCAAGACGTATTGATGATATGATCTAACCCAATAATCTGTGCTAAGGGATAAAAGATGCAATTAGACTAAAAAGAAAGGCCATTAGCTGGCGCAGAAAATCCTCTGTAGTATTCTATGATTTGGTGGAAGGTTAGAGATGCAGAATATTCTTTGTTGCTGCTATTTGCATAATATTACTCACTACACCTATGATGCAAACATCAGAATAAACAAAAATTAAAAGAAAAGAAGCATCGATTGATAAAACATCCACAGGCATCAATGTAATGCGGGAAATGCTTAGCTTCATACTTCATGGTCTAGTGTTCCAACTAGGTTTTCCACAAACTGGTACTGGTCAGGACATTCCTGCAATATCACCATTTACTAAGTACCGATCACAACGAAAAAAACAAAGTGAACAACCATTCGGATACAGGCTGAAAAATACCTCACTTTCTTGTTCAGATTCCGCATTCATAAGTTTCTCAATTGCAATCGGCCCTGCACCAACAAAGAAACAAAGTTAATAAAACCAAAATTTCCAAGAAATTCAGGGAAATTCAAACTATAGACTGGCACATACCTACAACAATGGGCAGAATATAGTCTCCATCGCAAGAAATCCTGAGAAAAATCGTAGGATTCTTGAAACGCTGTAAGAAGCCATGTTTCAATAAAGTGTTATCTGTTCTGGACAAGGGAATCGACGGCGTAGACGATTTCCATTGAAACTCCGGTTGAAATCTATGCTTCCACAAATGATAGTGGGAAAACGTTTCTGCGCTAGTTTAAGTAAATAAAATTTCAGGCATGGATCATACACATGGATAGACCTAAACGATCAAAACAACCAGAGTTACTACAACACACTACTACTGTAATACAATTAATCTTTTATAGTCATAACAAACTTTTCTTTTTCTTTTTCTTTCTTTCTTTTTCTTTTTTTTTTTTTTTTGAGGAAAAGGAAAAACACGAAGAAGCATTGTATTTAATACTTTATGTTATATAAACGCAATCGAGACGTGACGTGAGAGTGAGTAACCTGAGAGAAGGAGAGAAGCTTCGAGATAATCGTTGTTGTTGCCGTGAGACTCGCCGGAGCTGGATCTGCGGCGGGAGGAATCGCCGGAAATGAGGATGGATCTGCGGCGGCGGGACCGGAGCGGTGAGAGGTGGAGCGGCGAGAAGTCGACGGCGACGGAGGTCGGAACGGAGCGGGCGGTGGTGGCGGCATTCGTGTGATCCGCTGCGGCGGAGCCCACGCCGGATACGGTACGGACGCAGAAACGTGAACCCAGCATTTTGTAACGAAACAACGACGTAGAATGCTGAGAAGGGAAGAGAGAGAGAGAGAGCGGAGAGGTTTGTGGGAGTGGAGTTGATGTTATTATTGTAATTGTTTAATTATTTGGTTAATTTAATTAAACTAAACCTCATTTTAATTAAACTAAATCTCATTTTAATTGATGGATGGAATGAATGAGATTATTAGATTCGTATCGTGGCGTTGCTAACTATGCTTTGCTTTTATCACACTCATTCATGCACGAACATTGTCTGTTTCGTAATAATGAAATAAAAAATAAATAAATAAAAACAATTATCCTCTATAGTCCTCGTTGTTGATGTAGATAAGAAGTTGAAATTGAGTCATTTTTCTATGGAATCGAGGTGGAATTTATAATAATTTATATATTTTATTCAATTAATTAATTGAGATACACATACACTCCTCAAAATTGGAATTGAGATTTAGTTTTTAGTAAGTACTAATTATGATTTATGATGACACTACCATTGCTATTCTCTCTTCGTGAAATTAAATTTTGATTTTTATCTTTTTCGTAATCTAATTAAAATTTGGCTGTTATAATCATATAAAAAAATAGCTATTATAAAATTGGATCTGATCGTAACAAGTGTCTTTTTGCCAACAAAGATATTTTGACTCTGCTGATGCTGATATTTTTCTCTGTTTCTTTCCACAAGTTAGCGAACAGTTTGGAGAACAAAATATCTTGTTTTTTGTCCAATTAAATTAAATATGAATTGAGGCAAAAATAATAATAATTACACTTCTTTGTAGTTATCATATTTTGAATACCAAATCTTAATATTTGAAAAGAATCATATTAAATACTGAAAATATTATACTGCTACTTATATTAAACTTTAATTTAATACGGATTTATCTTTAATGTCGAGAATATGCCGCAGTGCATATTATATACCACTTGTACTTTTTTTATGACAGATATATACTTGTACTTCTTCTTAGCAAAAATAAATAAATAAATATTTATATTAAATAACACTTTAATTTAGTACAGGTTTATGTTTAATGCCAAGAATATGCCGCAGTGCATATTCTAGCTGGTATATATTTAATTTGTCAAGCTATTTTCTTCGCCAAATCAGGTAAGTTCCAAGAATAGATACGATTTCAATTTCAATGGCTATGGTCGAGGTATCGTAGCTGGCATTCAGATTTTAAATGACTTTTCAACAAAAAAGGTGGGGAAGGGGGGATGTCATTTTTCTTTCTTTTCATGAAAACATTCTTATAGAGGAATATATATCCATTATTCCCACCAAATTACTTTAGTTTATATCTTTTCAAAACTTTTTTTAGACAGCATTCACGCCCACATAATTAATGGATAAATATTACCCCATGTTCATTTTTACACTTCATTCAAATCCTAATTATTCATCATTTTTATATGGAACCTATTGATCCGATTGGATTTTAAAATTTAATAAACAAAAATTTAAAAAGTTGCCAAGATTTTCTTTCTTTATCTCTTAATCCTTACATGCACAAATTTAATTAACAAAATTTAAGTTTAATATCAATATTTTACTATGTTTTTTGTTTATTTAAGTTTATATTTTTCTTAATTCTTTCTCAAGTGAACCTATCAAACTAACTTAAAACAGGTTGGATTAATATTTTATAATTTAAACACGTTTTAAAAATATGGTAAAGTGAATCCAAATCTTTTTAGCAGGATATCAAGTGTATGTTGACCCACTTTGTCATCTCATCTTGGTTAAAATTCGGTCTTGTAAGACTCCCTATAGTGTGCTGTTTTCATGGCTAAAACAGTGCTACCGCAATTAAACAATAAGTCAGTCGTAACTGAAGAATGTAGAGATTCTCTTAATCTCTTCAACCTTTGTCTTTGTTAATTCCACGTATAAATTTTCATGTAGTCACTCATAATTAGCAATGAAATGATGAAATGGTACTACCCCTTAAATTTATTGGATCCTTTTTCCCTTTCAAAAAAATTAAATGGCATTGTTGTTTTACACTTTTACTGCAAAACCAATGACAACATTTTTGGGGTGACCTTTTTTAGACTTTATATTGCACGGGTTGTGCAGTGTTTTAGTATTGTTAATTATAAGCATCGATCCCAAATAAATATTGCATTGCACCATAATGTTTAAAACAACCTTATTCACTACAGTTTACATGTACAAACTTAGAACTAACCCTCAATAAGAGTCTCACCAGGCGCATAATCAATTGTTCTTATGTAAGCAAGTGAATAAAGCAAATTATGTTTCACAACGTGTCAAGGTCAACAACCAATTCAGAATTTAGAAAACCATTTTAAAGAAACATAATGCTTCATTATTATAAGTAGTTAAGTACACGTAGTCTAACTCATTAATAGAAGTCTATAATAGAATACGCAATATCACAATCCACAAAACCAATCGTTAATGTTCTGGCAAAAAACCATCATTGGATGATTGCAGAGGCAGAGAACATGACCGAAAGCTTCCTAAAACAATTAAACCCAACTAACCAACGCATCAACAGCTCTAAAATCTAACGTTAAACAAAGAAAGCCAGCACGGTGAGTAAACGAATAAAAAACAGTTTAATTTTCATACACTATCAATGTTCAATGTAAAGATTTTCGTTGCCATAATTAAATATGATTGAATGACAATATAAAAATTCTTTAATTATAGTGTTAGTGTATTTAAATTAAATTCATAAAAAAAAATGTAAATGACAGAGGTACAAGTTTCTGTTACATTTAGTTTCACAGACAGAACGAAAAATGACTTCAACAAAGACAACTTGAAAGAAATGTTACTGTCATTTCATAAACATGAAATTAAATTTAAACATCATACAGAACAAATATGAATATGATGCAACTTCCATCCATGACCTACTTCTTTTGTGGAATTGATAATCCTTACCCATTTATTGTTATTATATTATTTTAATAATTACAAACTGGTAGTTACACTATAGTTAGGCACAGATAATTACTATTTACTACCATCCACATCGACACGAACAAAACCAGTTCTTAGGATAATATTGTGTTTGTGTATGAAGCATCTTTACACTATCGACCTCATTATACAGTATGTTCGGAGTGGGCGTTCCGTTTTGCGGAGAATTTGAGGGATTGAAACTGGCGGGGAGCGGTGGCGGAAGGAAGGAAGATAAAGAGGGGAGAGAAGAGTCTGTGAGGTTTAGGATTGAACATAGTGGCTTCCATAAGTTCTATTTCCTGGCTGCAATGCAACTATGCAAATACTAACGTTCAAACTTCAAAGCCAGTATTTGGTTTCCCAATGTCTACTCTGTAACAAGGCCTATTAACAAAACCCAGCCTAAAGTTATACCAATATAACTAGCACCATACCTGTGAGTACGCATAGATAATACCACTCCCCACGCATTAACGAGAGAATGTGTGAGAGAGATGACAGAAAAAATATAATGGGTATTTAAGATTTGAAAAGAAAGATTGGGTCTACTTATCAAAAAAGGGTGCAATTAGCAAGTTGATGTAAGAAGACTAAACTAACCCCTCTTACACAGCTGTTAGTAAATAAAGGAGGCAACTGAATTGAAGTAATTTCCAGTCTACATTGTTTTATTATATAGATTGTTTTATGTTTTATTATATAGATAGTAGATAGATAGTAGAAGTAGATGTGTGTGGATAACAAAATTCCTATCCTACGAAATCATAGTAATACTATGAAATAAAATTATTTGATTTTTACTTTTTTTTATGAAAAAAAAATAATTGATTTTTTTCACCATAAATTATTCTAAACACACTAACTGTTTATTTTATTTTTTTATCAGTGGAGAATTACAAGACAAAAAGTAAAAAGAAAAACAATTAATCCCTAGAATAGGAGCCACCCCAAGCACCTGCCAACATGAGATGTCTCAACTAAGATGGACATTGTTGTAAGAACACCATGGAGTTAATTCATATTTAAGTATTTAATTATAATTTAGTACTCAATAATAATAGTTTAATAATAATTATTATTATTATTAAGGGAATTCTGAAACTACATTATCAAATTAAGAGTTTAAATCAAAATAGTGGCATTGACTTGAATTTCAGAAAAATAAATTTGGCAAGATAAGGATATTTGAGAATATCGTTTTTTTTTATAGTGGAAATATTGATTTAAATAAATGCATCGGAAAATGTAATTTTGCATAAAAGAAATTTTGGATAAAAAATATGCAAAAGTTGCAAGAGATACTTAGGTAATATTAAAGTAACCACAACTCTATCAACATTGATTAATTCAAGTAACTGGGATTTGCACTCTTTAAACATAAGATTAGGAGTTTGAATCCTAACTGGTACGTATAGAGAAATCATTGAGTTTAAAATTTTCAATGACCAACCGAGATACTCCTTTGTAATCACTCAAAATATTATCCCAAAGCAATTGTCATTTTTGTCTTCTAGATAATTGTTGAGACTCGTTGAAATTTCGTCAACAATTTCTCAAGAATTGTTGAATTGAAAACTTTCATTTCTCTATCTGTTGTTATTCTTCTGAAGTGGCGAAAGCTAAAGATTGTTATTTTTTTTTTTTTTTTGTTTTTCTTATAAGAATGATAGTTCTTTATTATTTTGGTATTTAACTACTAATTTTTATTAGGACATTTTTATTCATTCATCAACCTTTTTTTTCTTTTTTGTGAAAGAGACATCCAAATTTGCCCACCATTTTTTTTGACAAACAATTTTGCCCATCATGTCTAGCCAAATAATGAAGATCTATTTCATTGGTAAGTGCCACTTAATCATAGTCCCATGACATAAATCCAAGTTATTCCTTCACTAGCCATAAACCATACGAATTGGTATCCCTGAAAAAAGTGATTTTTTTCTTTAAAATATTAACATTTGTCTTTAACTTGCCCAGGGTTTCTCCTCTCAATTTCGAACGTGTGGTCATCGGTTTTACGTCAATCGGATATTTTAGTCCAAAATTATGACCTTCCGAAATTTATATACATCGTGTCGCAAAATGATTATTAATTTTCTTTTAAATTGTAATATTTTTATTTTTTTTTCCCTCGGTTACCTCAAGCTTGTCTGTTTTATTGCTGATAAAAAAAATATTTGATAAATTGCGCATTTTATATCCATGTGCCTAATTCAAACTATATTTTGAATGGTGAATGTTTATATTAACGCTTGCTCCCCTTATGTTAATCGCAGTATAGCATAACATAAAGAAAACATTGTGTTATCTCGGGAGACAACTTTAAAGAACTAATATCTTTTAATGAACCTTTTTTTAGTGTGTGTTTAGATGATGATTGAAAAAATTGATTTTAAGGTTATTTGATTTATATTTGTATATTTTTATTATAAAATTAAGTTAAGGAATAAAATTAAAAATAATTTTTTGTATCTAATGCAAAAAAACTCAATTGCTTTAACTCATAATCTAAAACTCATAATTAATTTTAAATTTTTCTTCAACATAAAATCAAATATTAAACTCAAAATTAATTATTCAAAATAAAATCAAACATATACTTAAATATTGAACTCTGATAACACCTTTAAGAGACAAAGTTATATGAAAATGTTATTACTCCTCGTTAGTGGATTCTACTTTGTATTTTGAATGACAAATAACATATTTAATTATGCATCAAGAGACATAATTGACCTGATTTTCTAATTCACAATTAAAGACCGATTTTAAATGTTCATGCTTTTTACTTGTTTGACTTGATTTTTTGTGTTACTAATGGATCTCAAACACACATTTACTTACATAATATAATTGATTTAGTGATAAGAAATTTGAGTAATTTGTATGAATTTTTAAGTTCAAAATGTTAGAAAAATATTATGTGACTCTTATTTGTGTTCGATTTGGTTACTTTATTATTACATTTAATTGCTTGATAATGAGTTGTTATAAAATATTAAAATATGCTATTACAATAGTTATAATAACATTTAACTGTTCTTAACAGAGGAACTAACGAGAGACTTTATGGTTTGATAATAACGAGGAGCAGTCAATATTTACTATAAATAATCCTTTGATATTTTATCGATTCACACACTTTAGAAAAATCTAAGATTAAAAGATTTTTCTCCTTTTCTAAACACGGCATTACTCTATATTTCAATTGTGAAAGATAATGTAGAATTGAACTTAGCAGCAATGATTATATGAATACGCTTATGCTGTTTTTTTTTTTTCCAGAGATATGCTTACACTTATTTAATAATATTATTTATATTATGAATTGAGGTTTTAAATTTTCTAACACTATTCATAGTCCTCGTTACAAAAGACTTTCAACGTATTTCCGGTTAGAGTATAAGATGATATGCATGAATAAAACCGATGATACTATCTTCTACATTCTTTTGTTATTTTGATGTGAATTTTATGTAGGAATGCGTTATTTATTTGAATTTGAATTCAAACACAATTCTCATTTAAACTATCTTTCTTGATTTAGAAGTAGAACTCACTAAAATATTGTTTCAAATTTTAGCTAATATTAAGTTATCTTTACAAGTACAAAATTATATATATTTCATGACTTCACATAAAAATCTGTTAAATATTATATTAATAAGCACATTTATATTTAAAAAGATTCAATAATTTAAAGTAGACCACAAGCTATGAAAATTTTAAAATCAAACTTAAAATAAATGATCCAAACTTGTGCAATCTTTTGTTTCCACGAGTCAAGCTTGATCATCAAAATGCTGACTTAATCAACTAATTTACACCCCTAGCCACGACTACCCACCCCCCTTGCAATAAGTTGGACACGTATAGAACTGAAGGAAATGAACTGTAATTTACTCAAAATTTAGTTTGCGACTTTTTATTTATTAGTACGAAGAAACGAACTAAAAAAAGATCAGAGACAAAGTGGAACTCTACCGAGTACTGATACGAGGTCATGTAGAACAATTTGACCAATAAATTATTTATAATTGTATAAAATAGTTAAATACCGAACAAATAAGTGTACAAAATAAAGCATAAGTAGTGCAGACTATTTCCAAAACATGGATACAAACTGAAGTCACGATACCATAATAGATAATTTTTTCCTTACCATCTTCAAACTTAAAAGATGGAAACAAGCTGGCAAAAGACATCACCTAGATCCACGAGCATACCTCCTATCTGGGCTACCATATGGAGAATAAGGAAGTGACCTGGACCTGTCCCTCCTAGATCTTCCACCATAAGGTGGTGGTGAGTGCCTCGGTGAATAAGCTCTACCACCTCGATATGGTGAGCGCCTTGGAGACCTTCCACGGTCACCACGATATCCATAATCATCACGACCAGATCCACCTCCTCGATACCTTCCATGGTCACCACGATGCCCTTGAGACAAATAGGTGGAGTTCAGTAAAAAATTTGATAAAACAAACACTTAAAAGACTAGATTCACCATTCAACAGGTCTCAAACTTACCATGGTCTCTAGTACTTTTCAGGCCAAGATAGTGTCCAGGTGTAGGAGTTCTTGGCCGTTTTCTTCGTGACTGAAATAAAATAGAAGCTCACAATCCATGGGGAATTTATTTGACAAAAACAAACTGCATAAATCATTCAAGTACCACTGGAAGCAAAACGAATTGGATCTCATGATATCCTTCTTGCCTTACTAAATTGTATTAACACTGACATATTATATTTAAGGGTGTCCTTTAAAAGAAAGTTTTATCAACATAAACAACCTAGCATATGAAAAAAGAAAAAAGTTGTATCCACACACGATTAATGCTAGGCATGAGATACCATAAAAGCCTGATTAGAAAGTTGTTGATAATGTCCGTTGATTAGTTGAGTTGAAAGTGAATGCTGAGGTTGTAAAGTTGTTGGACAATATAGTTGCTATGTTTAGTTGATCAGAAGCATTTGATTAGCTGTTTAAGCTTGCCATTGATCAAGCTGTATCACTAAAGTTGACATGGATGAACAGATCATCTTTGATTGCTGCCAAAATAGCTGATGCAATGTATTCTGAATATGACCACAAAACCTTCAAGTTAAGAAGAAAGAAAAGCATGATTGTTTTTAGTAACTACTAATAAAGTGAAGAACAAGTTACCCGCTCAACAGTGATATAGCGACCCTCTAAAACTGATTGATTGAGATATTTGATGCAACGGTTCGCATCCTCAACAGTATCCATTGTAATAAAAGCAAAACCACGAGAAATTCGTGTCCGAGGCTCCACCACAAGAAAACACGAAGCAACCTAACAAAGAAGACAACTATTGAAATCCATTCCAAGATATGGGGCTCACTAATGTGGGAAACTGTGACAATTCAATGAAAATGGAGAGGAAATCAAATATGATACTCACCTTTCCCTCCTTAGAGAAATGCTCCTCTAGGTCTCTCTCAGTGACCCTTGAAGACAGGCCAGTCACATAAAGTGTAGTTCCAGCATTTTTGGCCTCAGACCTGGAACATAATTGAACATATTATAAGCTCCTCAAACAACATCATTAAATCAGAACACACAAGCACAGTTGTCCCCTTCAGAAATACTTCAAAATATTATATTTTATCTTTCAGTGAGAGAATTATGAACGGATACAAGTAAAATAGAAAGTGACTAACCTTTCGTTACTTCTTGATCTTGATCTGAAGAAGACAACATCATTCAGTCCACAATGTAGGACAGAGTGCACAAAATGAAGAAGTATTAGACATATTAGAAGGGATATAATGGAAAAAAGAGTGGCACGGTCAACAGCCACAACTCTTGAATGATATCATGGTTGGCACTAACCTTCCACGACTTCTCGACCGGGATCTTGGCCTTTGTTTCTCAAAAGATCTTGACCGAGACCTAGACCTAGGCCTAGATCTAGACCTTGACCTGGACCTTGACTGAACCCTCCATGGGGAAGGGGACCTTGAATTCCTGAAATATTCAATCACCACCGAAGGGGCAAATGACTTCATTAACCAATAATCTCAGAGTGACCTCCACATTCCTTTAACCGTGAGTTTGGATAACGAATCTCATATTACAAAAAAAAAAAAAAAAAAAAAAAAAAAAAAACATCTTGTTTACAAACAAATTATTGAACAAAACTTGTTTGTCATAACATAATTAAGAATTTTAATTCTGGACCCTCCTGAATCCGGGACAAGCATCTGAGCTAGATCTCGGTTGTGGATCCTTCTGGACAAAGGCCAAAATGTGTAGTCGACTTCATGTAACCCTTAGTATTTCTCCACAGTTCTTTCACCTATGGCTCGAGACTGGGAGGGCTGTGGACCCTCCCAAATTTAGGTCGAGTTAAATCTCGGTCCAATACCACCCATAACTCAGCCGGAATTCTGGGATCCCCAGTGGATCTCCGGTGATCATCCCTTTGTTCTCCCCGAGATTGAGGAGATCAAATCCCAAATCAACAGCCTAGGGCAATACTACCACAAGCTGACCTACCTAGGGGGGCTAGGGGAAACACCGAACACAACACAACTAAATGCTTCAGGCATAGGTTATCTTCGGGACCTACCTACGAGGCTAAACTTAGACTGAAACAAACTCATTAGCAAATCATTTTCAATGTTTCAATTCATAGTACGTTAGAATTACAGAAAACATGAACACAGACGAAGATCATGTCAAATGCGACATGATGATCGTGCATCAGAAATATTTGATTATCATGATTACCATAATCTAAGAGGATTATGGGGTTTACCTTCTCGGTGGAGAATCGGCCTGCAAAATAATTGGGAAAAATATTAAAACAGAGAAAAGAAAAAAAAAAAGAAAAGAACAGAATATCTAGGTCAAGTCATAGAGAATAATCTGAGTGAGGGGAATGGATTGAGATAGAGAACTTGCCATTGCCACGAGCTAAGATCTTCAAGTGTTGACCCTCAAGCGGCAATGAAGAATCAGGTATAAGACGACGAAGGGTAAGGGTTTTGTCCTAAAGCAATAACAAAGTGACCTTCAATGCATATAGTGAGTTGTCATATGGGTCGGGTCGGGTTATTAAGATGGACTAGGCTTGTTGAATTTTTTGGTTGACAATGGACCAATTAAAGGGCTTTTTTATTCGCAAATCACTTTATACTATCTTCACACCTCAACATTTCTTTTGCTTTTGTGAAGACCAAACTACCCCAAAACACATCCTCACCTTAGACCAGCAATCCCGTTACAAGACCATGATAAGGATGAAAATGAAACTCAAGGAGTTCTGGTGAAGGTTCTAAGTTAAAATAAAATTACTTCTGGCTAAAGTAGAAAAAAATATGGGAGAGGAAATCCAAATTGCATTGTCATTCTTAGATTTCATAAAACTAGTACAAACTCTACAAACTACGTTTTTGGAACTCATTTTTTGTGGTAATATACAAGAAATATAGACAGTGTCCTTTTTATTCTGTTTGGCATTAAATGAGTTATAATTATATTGCTTAGTAATGATATATTGTATTTGTTCAAGGTTCATTCTAATCAAAATGGTTCTTGTGAAAATACAATAATCTCACAAATAAGGGAAGAGGATGGCATAACCAGAGCGAAAGCAAACGAGTGTTGGAGGGTTGGGGGTAATTTTAGTATAAGAGAGGGAGCTTCGTGATTATTTTAATTAAAAACTAATCTAATTCATTAATTTTTATCCATAAGCGTTCTCATTTTTTATAATAATAATTGTGTTCTTGCCTCGTATACTGAATACCAATTTAGAGATTTTGCCACTTTAAAAAAGTACGGGGAAAAAACGTACAATCTATGAATGCAGATTAGATTGCGAAAAACTATGATCAAATAAAGGACAGGGTAATGGATACAAACAATCTATAAACTGGTGATCCTTTCAAAATATGAATCAATTATGTGTGAAAGATTGACAAGTGATCTGAACAATCATTATTAAGTACAAAAAGCTACATAACCCCCAACTTCTTTTTCAGTCCTCTTTCTCAGGAAGGGGCAGGCAACACATCACACAATCCTTACAAATTTTCAACAACATGAATTCAGGAGTTTAAGTTGTTAGGATATCTGGAATTGTGGCGGAGTGAGCCCCCAATATCTTACCGCCAGCATCGGGGAAATTCTCACAGTCAGGTAGGGATCTAATCTTCCCATCGAAATCTACCTGTACAGGATACTTAAGAAGATGTCCCTGCAAAAGTGAGAAATCTTCAGAAGCGAATAATGTCCAATTGTTTTCTGCAATTTTATTCACTTTATGCACACACTCCAATCTCTCTGGTTCTTCAAAAGTTTCATCTAACATGCCAAGATGCTCTCCCCAAAGTGACATTCTGTAACCATAGATCTGCAGGAACAAAAACCATTAAATGTAATAAATATATAATATCACAAATATATTGACATGCAACAGCTAAGAGGTTCATCACACCATTAAGGCATTGATCAATATCCCAAGAGACATCGTACATAGAGGTACAGCCATACGACTGACTTATTGTTTAAACTAGCAATGATTTTTATTTGGTTACTTATCCATGAGATCATTAAGTAATTCAATAATTTGGGAGGAAGTCATTCACATTCAGTAAAAGATAAGGGTGATTTCCAGGTCTACTTATACCTAGAATCACTATGTATTATGTAATCAATTTAGATAAGATATGTGATTTCGAACTAATTAAAGTGCTCTCAGGTTGTCACATCACTCACATGTCATTTGCGGCTGGATAAATAGATTTACAATTAGAAAATTTGCTATAAGTATTAAAAGCTTAGAGATAAATACAAACCTGGCCATGTGGATGTCTTTTCTTTGCTGACCACGTGTAATGGGGTTGATATGCACCCATAGCTATCTCAGTATCTTTAGTACCAGCCATAGATCTTTGGTTTATATTAGCAGATCCAATTATAACATACTCATCATCGACGATCATCCCTTTAGCATGCACATAAATCATAAAACGGCGATATTTATATGCTGTTGAGACCTGACAAGGAAAATATACTCAACCCATTCTTGATCATTGTCTACTATGAAGAGAACTACATAAGTATTTAAAAAAATCGAGATAAAATTTGGATATAGATAAAAAATATATTCCCAACCTTTTTCTGAGATGTACCCCCCATTAAAAGAAACATGTGATTAGGAGGGGGGGAGGGAACTGTTCGATGATGTGAAAATATCTTCTACAGTTTGAATTCTAAGGTAAAATCTATCCTCAGTCCTCATGTATGAAATCAAGCAATCAATGCTTTGGACAATATATATTACGAAGCTTAGGGCAAAAAAATAACATTTTAGAATACATCATTTTGTTTGAGTAAGTGATATTACAGGCAAGACATTACTATTATTGTTGTCAATATGAAGAAAATTTCAACATCTACAGTAGCAGATAACTATGGTATAAAGCAACCACATATGGTCTAATATGTTAATAAACTTCATTTTAAAGAAGCTTAAAAGAAAAGAATTATGATATACTGAAGGTAAAAACAAGATGGTGATAATATTATTTTAGAAAATCACCTGTGCACCATTTGTGCTTGAACTATCTTCATTAAAGTGTTCCCGATTACCAAGGCAATAAAAATTGAGGTAATCTTGCGGGTGCACATCAGTAAGCTGCATTGATTTCAATTCTCTAGCAACAACATCATACATCATTTGCATCGTTTGGCCCTGTATACGGAAAACATATAATTGAGAATAAATATTTTATTTTTTGTTACACTTACACTTATGATCTTTTGAAGCACTGAACTTTAGAAAGATCCCTCTAACATGGAGGGTGCACTTAGAGAATAAATTCCAGGTTTGGTAACCTTAGAAGAAAATGGTTGATTTTGCCAAGATACAGCCACATGGACAAACAGACCAGTATTCAATAGGCTACAGGCCCATAGTGAGGTATATAGTAGGAAAGGAAAGAGGGTGCAGGGAACAGAAAATGAGACAAAGGATGTAGGTTCACGAGTGTATGAGAGGAGGAGGGAACATATTCCACAAGGGGAATTCGTGGGAGTGAGGAGAGAAAGAGATAACAGAATTGACATGGTGAAGAGGGAGGGGAGAAGGGGATACTGGAATCAGAAAGGGAGAGAGCAAAGGATTATATATGGGTGTCATAACCGAATAGGGGGTATGAGGAAATTGGTATCAATATTGGCTAGGCTGAGTGAGGAAGCCAGTTCTTCCTCAGGAAAGAGGTTCTCTAATTTCTGTTACAGCTTGTTTTCTATTGTTCATCTTGTAAGGAGCTAGTGTCCAGCCATTACCCTACTGCTATAGTTTTAATTCAATTCAATATAATATTACTTTAGTTTTTCATTCCTATTTTGGTTCCAATCAGTATTTGTGAGAACTCACTCCCTTGATTTGCTCATCAACAATTACTTACACTGTCTCCATAAAGTGCACTTTAGAGAAGCATAATCTTTAGACTTCACATTCATAATTGTAAATTTCCATAATTGGACAATAAACTTCAAAACAATAGACAATCAGATACCTGCCAAAAGAGGATTTCTTGCATAGCCCCAGTTTTAGGATCACCTTCTGGCCACATTGGTAAAACAATGTAGACAGCAAATCTCTCCTTAGCTCTAATTTTACTAGCAATTTTCAGTGCCAATTCCATTGGGATGAGATTATCAGCCCCTGACCACAGAAGACAAATGAAACATCTCATTGTCTTTGATTTTCTTTTTCTTTTGCTTTTGCAGAGAAAAGATGTACAGACAAAAGAATTTGAAAGTATATCTTATGAAAAAAGGAAGCAAAAAGCCAATTAGTTACTAAAGCAAATAAAATAATACCATTAATTATTATTTTTTAATCAAAGATGTTTCTAGGACAAAGAGAAAAAGATTAAAAAGAGTTGGGGGGGACAAGAGTTCTTCCCGACTAAATTAAACTAAATATAGTAGCATAATTATCATCATTTAATCAAATTTGAACCTAATTCACACCATACCAACAATTATTTCCTCTACCTGATCAAGTTCTGAAAGGGATATATATTTCAAAAATATGTGCATTCAACTCTTTCTTTTTTTTCAGTAAGATCAATGTAATCATTTTTACAGAATGTCCTTTTTCTGCAGAACAGAGAAAAACACCTCACTAAATTATAGACAACTATCTTGCTTTTTGAAACCATGAATTTAAGCCTAACCTGCATCTTTATAAGCTGGCCATGCATACGATGATCCAATGAAGTATTGGTTTTCAATATAAATAAAGTGTTGAGCAGATCTGATTGCTTGAATGTATGCTGTTTGAATGCTTTTGTCTATAACCAAATTTTTAGCACAGATAAGATTCTGCATCCAAAATTATGTTAACTAGAAAGTGCAGGATATGATTCTAATCAATTCAATATATAAGATTCTAAACTCAATATATAGGTTTGGTTTGCAAACTAGTATAGAGTTCACTTGACATATTTTAAGTTTTCTGTACAGAAGAAATAGGATGAACAAGCAAGTAAAATGCTAGTTAATGAACCTGGGACAGAGCAACATCAACACGTTTGGGAAATCCTTTCAGGGATCCTGAGTCAATGGAGCGGAAGATCTGTAAGAATTGGAAAACAACGTAATGAAAGGAATTATCTCCAAAATCAAGAAAAAATAGCAGGCAAGTAACGTCTACTCAAAACTAAGCTTGCGTTGTCCAACCTGAACATGCCAATTTTCAGGATCATCTTCACTAGAAACCCATACTAAAGGGTCATCCTCTGGAACAGTATAATAATCCGATTTATCCTTTAAGGTAGCAGCACCAGCAGGACTTAATATCCATGAGATGCGTTCTATTCTTATTAAAGCATCGTCATGCCATTGAGAGGATTTTTTGAAAAGGATCGCAAACTCTTTCCACTTAGTTGCTTTTCTCCATCGCTGCTCAAAATTAATAAGAACATCATATGCAGCAGGTCCATCTATTCTGCAATGCAAATCATGCCATGGTTGTCTAGGAACTCTTGTTCCAGACTACCACAAACAAAATATACAAGAGTGGTGAGAACTGAGAAGTAACAATAAATCAAAGTCAAAGTGTTACAACATTGTAATAAAACCATAAAACAGTACTTCCTACAACATAAAAATAGCAAAACATAATTGGCTTTCAACTGAGAATTGGTCACTTACAAAAGGAGAGCAAATACTTGTAATAATGGCAAAAGGACAACCTATAAGCTGACTCAAGAACCAAGACTCAGCTCTGGTGGACTAACATGAGGCACCCTTCAAAAGCCCACATGACAGAGACTATCTTTGGCCCAAAATATTCTTTCCTTTCCTGGATAGTGCAAATTTGCAATCAATGGTTGGGGGTGGGTGGGGATTTGGAAGGGGATCTTAAGTTGTGGTAACAAACCCCAACCATAGGAATGGTGTAACTCTTCCAATCCCACACTCTAGGTGCTTATGGGCAACTTACAAAATAAAAATTCTAATGGATAAACTTCAATATACTTGGTGACAAAACAAACAACATCTGAGTCTCTCAAGAGAGCTTTATATACAATCTTATCATGTATCTTTCCAAACCACGTTGGGGTTTCAGTAAGACATTATCAATGGCATCAATGATATTACATAATATAAATTCCATTCAGAAGCTACTATGAACTTGGCAGACAAATCATGGATAATAGATTAGAAGGTGTACACAGCAGTTTTTATTCTGACCAAGGGTTCAATCAAGACATTATGGATCATATAACCAAAAAAGATTCTATTGAAAATAGTTAAAACAAGACTTTCCAGATTTCTAACAAAATGAAAGAATAAGTGAAACGCTTAACAAATTTATATTCCCAATTGGGCTGAAACTTACAGAAAATGTAGGATTGTGGAAATCACCAGCAAATACATCGTCAAGATTACGAAACAGACGATGCTCGGGTGTGTCATAGCGACCATCACATAGATCAAGACCTCCTATAAAAGCAGTTATCTTCCGGTTATTACCAGCAGCCTGTGTGTCCACAATCACGCATTTTTGGTGGTGTGTGAAGACCGTTCCAACAACCTATATAAAAAACAACTCCATGACACTATTTGTCTCAAAAGACAGGACACCATTTAACAATAATCAATAATTTTACAAGCATAAAGGAAAGAGAAAAATGAATAAACAGAAACGTATCTGTTAACTTCAAACAGACAATTAACAGGAGAAGGTATATTTCCTATATTAAATTTTGCATCTACAAAATATATACCCACTGTTTAGAGCTTAGGCCACAAAACACAGGGCATTTCACATTTGACTCGAGTGAAAACTAGCTCACAGAATCCTATCTCCTGACAACATACAGGAGGGACGTAACAAGTCTATGAAACAACATAATACAAATGACGAGAGTAAAGAAAAAAACACACAAGGCAATAAGAATTGGCTACATTGGCAAAGCGGTAAAGTTGTGCCTTGATGACTTGTTGGTCATGGATTCGAATTCAGAAATAGTCTCTTTGCATATGCAAGGGTAAGGCTGCGTACAATATCCCTCCCCCTTACCTTCGCAAAAGGAGGAGTCTCTGGACAATGAGGTACATAATTTATATTATTATCTAAATCTAACACGCAGACACCATTAAGGCAATAAGAATTGGCTACATTATTATTATCTAAATCTAACATGCAAACACCATTAAGTGAACATCCACGGGTTGCCAAACTAAAACACCTAGGCCTAGTTCGTTTCCTGTTTTCAGAAACAGTTATCTGTTTTCTAACATCTGTTCCCACTACATTTCCATTTTGTAAAAGTTTGTCCGCTAAGCACTTGAGAAGAAGCGCATGAAAAATCACATCTCATCTGTTTCTGCAGTTAGTTTTTAAAACACATACTTTGGAAACAATTTTCAAAAATTGATTTTAGAGTGAAAAGGGAATTGATAGCTAAGTAGTGTGGAATTATTTTGAAGTGAAAAGGAAATCAAACCCCGAATGACCCCAACACTTGCCTGTTGCTTCAAGAAGCTCATCTTACTGCTGGCATACCGAGGCGACAGAACACACATAACAGAAGAATGCTTAAAAAACTTCCTGGTTTCCTCATCATGAGTCCCCATCACACCAGCCTGCACCAAAACCATCATCAATCAATCAGCAACAAATCAAAGGCAACTAACTATTGATAACAAAAACAAACAATGCAAAATGCCAACTAGAGCAAAACCCTCACCGTCTTGAGGAAAACCTTATCATGCGAAGTTTTATCATCCCAAACCAGCAACAACACTCTCACACCTTCTTGAGACTTATACTTAAGCAACTCGCCAAGAGTCAAATCGCCACAGCGCGGCAACGGCCTAGTAGGCTCTCTAACGAGCCTCACCTTATGGTAAATCGACCAACCCACCAAATACACCATGTGATGAGCCTCAGATATAGCATAACAAATATCCTCCCAACACTTCTCGTGTCTATAAACATTTCCATTCTCCAACTTAATCTCCGGTAACTTCCCTTCACCAGATTCGGTACAATGCGCGTCCTGGTACAACCTCACCGAACTCCCCTTCCTCACCGGAAAATACGTGTGCCTCACGCCTTTGTGTTCGGGATCCGCCGCAATGCCTCGCTGGTACAGCAAATTCTCCGACACTGGAGTGAATTGCATCTCCACGTGCAGCGCCGTGTGCGGCTTCGGCGGCTTCCCGGACGGCAACAGAATCTGGAACCACTCGGAAATCTTCGCTCCGGTGGCAATCCGCCGCGCCGGAACCTTGACCGTTCCTATGGTCTGCGAGCCGAAAACGTCGTCGTCCTTGACGTGAAACTCCAAATCCACCACGGGATGCGCGAGCGGGATGTTGAACCGTTCCTCCCACACAGGGTTCGGCGAGTTTTTCAGCACGCGCGTGCGTGCCACCGTGGCTTGCGGCACCAAAACGGTGACGTAAGGATCGCTCGTGATGATCCTCGGATGGTTGTGCGTCCTCTGGCCGCCGCCCCCGGCGTCGGCGGAAGCGTCGGAGTGGAATTTGATAGTGTCGCAGGCGGTGACGCAGCGGCGGAGACGCTCGGAGAAGATGTCCATGTTGGGCAAGTGGCGCGCCTCGATGATTTTCAAATCGAGGTCGCCGTGGAGATAGGTAACGCCATTGTCGTCGCCGCCGCCAGTGTCCGCCATGGGAGTGACTGATCCCGTGCGCAGAGTGTATAGTTTTGAATTTGCGCCCGGGAGCGAAACGGGGACTTTCAGTGTAGAAGAGAGAAGGGTTTGGTATAGCGTCAAACGAAGGAAGTGAAGTCACGTGGAAGTGGTCGTGTTGAATTAGGGTACGGTTTTTGTTAGCTTCTGGTTTTGGATTTGTGTTGTGTTGCGTCGAGGAGGAACAGATTGTGTTTCTGTGCTGGCGGGTTCACAGGATTCCATGTCATTTTCGCGACATTTTTTTGTAATAAAAGTTTCGTTTGAATTTACTACTGTAGTAGTCGTAGTCACATAACAGTAACGGACTCTGTAACCAAAAAAAAAAAAAAAGAAATAGAATAATTTGTCGAATTCGTGAATGTTTGAGACTGGTAAATTAATTCCTTCTAAAATGAAAATTTTAAATTTAACTTTTATTTTATCATATAAAAAATACGATAAATTTATAAAATTGATCTGTCATATTTTTTTATTTAAAGATTAAATTTATATTTTATTTTTTAATGATTAATTTATCATATCATAATTTGGGATGACGAATTTGATTATTTAAAAAAAAATACATTATATGGCGACGTGGAGACTGGAGAGTACACGAAAACACGCACGCCTAGACGGAACGGAATCGCCAACGCACGTGATGATGGCAGTTAAATTATTGGTTTATTGGTGGTACGTTTTCCTCGTAGTTGTTATTGTAATTAATTAATGTAATAAATAATTGATTCTTGATCAGATCTTTGCGCTTGCATGATGTTTCGTTGAAGAATCGTGGGATCATGAAAAGATTGAAATTATATCAAATCGTTCTCATCCTCGTTGTTTGTGGGCTTGGATTTAGGTAGTGGTGGCGTGTCAGTGGGCCTTATCGACGACATTCAACTACTAAGTGGGCCCTACCTTGGGCTTGGATTTCATTTTCGAGCAAATCACGTCCCTCGCGGAAATGGTAATGATTCATTACCTATAGTTACTTTCGAGCGTTTGTCTTTTTTTAAAAGTTTTTATATTTTTTTTATGGGATTAAAGAGTTAAAAAGTTGTTCTTTTTTTTCTCTTTTTGGGATGGGATCAGACTATTAGAGTAAATAAATTATGCTTTTTCTTTTTTCGGATGGGATTAAAGAAAAAAAAATTCTTTAAGTGTTTTTTTCATGAACTTTAGTTTTTAAATATAATAGGAATTTCTCGGTGGTGATCTTATAATAGGAATTTTTAATTTTTTTGATTTTTTTTTATACGTAACATCTATACGCTACTGTCATTTTTAACATGATGCAAAGATACGAAAACCAGATTCCGCATCCCTGTAAGCTGGTTTTTTTCCCAACATACACCACTTATTTGCCTTTTATTTTTTTCAAAGTGTATGACAGCTTTTTTGTCAGAAGTGAGCCATTTTTTCAAAATTACCAAATAATATTAGATTTTGAATAAAATAACCATTTAGGATAAGTCATAAATGAAACAAGAACAAAAGTTAGTAAATTCTGCTACTGACATTTGATTTTTTAAATTTCCTCGTAAAAGTCATAACCATTAAATCATAAATCATTATAAATATAATTTTTAAAATAGTTATTATATAAAAGTCAACAGTATTGCTTATTTTCTCATTTACTTTTTCAATTATATACTCGATGACTCCCAAAATCAATCTTCTTCTCTCGTCGTGCAAGACTGCATCTACTATAATCATATTATAGCATACCAAACCTTATGTTAGGACTCAAATCAGGGTGTTTTTTGGTTCAGTCTTTATGTTGTGCCCGGTTACAGGTTTAGTTACTCATAGTGAGGGATTGTTTAGGCTTTATGTGTTGTTATTGTTGGGACCAGAATATGCTGGGAGGGATCTAATGTATAATTTTCTTTATCTGCTTGTAACTCTCTCGTACTCTTGGACCCGTATTTTAATATATATTTTTCTTTGGCTGATAAAAAAAAGCTCATGGAAAAACATAGGGGTCTGATTTTCCAAAACAAAATGGTTTCAAATTGCTAATGGGCTGCAATATTGTGCCTGCTACATTGATTGTCTGCAATCACATAACAAGTACAATGCAACAGGTGAAATAATTGCATCCAACGAGAATTAAAAACAAATTCCTTATACAAATTTGTTCTTCATTCTTTTTGTGTCTTTACTTAATTTAAAGGGAATTTTGAGAAGTCAAGGGAGTTTGACAATCTTGGTAAGTTGGTAGCGAAGGAAATGTGAAATTTAAGAAGGGGAGCAAGAGCCAAGAGGTATGAATTTATGTTTTTTTGGGGGGGAGGGTGGATTAAGAAGTATGAGATCTGGAACCTGAATGTTGATCATAATTAATGTAGACAAGTTCACACTTCACATCATAATAGCTATAATCCCCCTTAATTACAGTTGTCGCAACCGCAGCCCTATCGCAAATTAACATCATTACCAATTCATTTCAGTATATTGTGTATAATGTATACTGCCTAATCTATACTAATAGACCAAAAGAAAATAAACAGAAACGCTGTATGAAGAACAGTAGCAGATTATATAATTATTACTAAATCAAAACTTATTATATATAATTCATGCAAATTACAATCGAATCCCGCATTCTAATCTATTATATCCTCCATGTTGCAGATTTACTATGAATGGTTTTTTTAATCCAACTATAAATGAAAGTTACATTCACCTTTTCTGCAAGCAAGTAGGAGAATTGTTGAGCCCTTTAATTTTTTGGGCCACCTTGTTTTTGCACTGAACTTGTCCCGTGGGAGAGGTGGGATCTAAGCTTACCCTAACATGCTCCTTGGAAATTTTTAAAACATCCGTACACTTAATAATTGAAACACACTGTCAAAGTTGAAGACTAAAGCGACAAACCATAACCAATGAGAAGGTGAACATGCAACCTTAAAGTTAAATAGCATTTTTTTTCTTCAAGAAACATTAATTTATTAGAAATGTTAGTCAGAAGAATTTAAACTTGTGATCTTCTCACTTTCATTTTTTTTCACTCTTCCTTATATCTCCTACATAGCATTTTTTGTATTGTCATTCTAATTGGGCTGCATCAATTCCCATGCCCTTTCATTGCAAAAGTAACGAGTGAGAAGTTTTTCAAAATGTAGGTCAATGTATGCACTGGTGATACAAACATGCACAAAGTCATCATTCATCAACAAAGAATTAAGAATCTGCGAGTCAATTCTTTTAAAGTTGTTAGCAAGAGCATAAGAAGTCTCACTCAGTTAATGAACAGTGTGCCTGAGTTGCTTCCTTGTATCAAAGTTTGACACTTTACTGTGAACTAAAAAAATAAAGTTGTTGAAAATGATCATTTGGATATATATATATATATATATATATATATATACACACACACATATATATAATGGAAAATGATATTTGTTACCAACTTTTTTTTTTCTTTCAAAACCACACGATTGATCATTTTCATCAAATTAGATCTTTCACATTTTCAAAAAAAATTAATCAATATTTACTTTAAAAAATCTCTACCGCTGATTTAACTTTTCGTGCAATTCCTATGTTAAGTTTTCATTAAGAAAATCACAGGGCTAAAAAAGGAAAATAAATTCCCAACCTTTCTTTTGAGATGTAGCCAAAGAAAGACATATAATCAGGATTCAGGAGAGGGGAAACTGATCAATGAAATGTGAAAATGTCTTCTACAAGGTAAAATCCATCCTCAGTCTCAAGTCTCAACTATCAAATGGAGTAAAAAGAATATTATCTAATAAAGTCTTCCTTACAGTAATTAGAAGAGTGTATAATTGGGAAAAGAGGGATTCCCAGCAACAATTTTTCTTTTACTATTTGATCACAAAATATAAGTATAGTAGCCAAGCCCATTAAAAGATTGGCAAATTATATGTATTAATTCATATGCCCTATCATATCATAAGCATAGTGAAAGCAAAAGCTAACGATTTTTTAAGTAATTTAAGTGAATAACTGCAGATGGAGGCCGGGTGAACATCCACATAAATGCACATCTCCTGTTATTTTCATTTATGATGTCTAGCCCAAGGATCAAGTGAAGGGTTATTGATTTATAAGATATAAGTTTCTTCAATAGTATTTAACTCTTAGCATAAAAAATATAGTTGTTTAATTATATTGTACTAACTTAGAAGCTTGTAACTCATTTTTTTCTATTAAAAAGTCAATAATAATTAAAATTTTAAAAAAATGAATTATAATTGCTTAAAATTATATTTACCTAAAAATATTTTTTTACTGAATATGTATAAAATTTATATAAACACGTTGTTTAGTATCAAAATTTTACATTTACGAACTACTTTCAACAATTAATTTTATTAAATATTTCCAATTAAATAAGTAAGCTTTCATCATTTCATCTATAAAATTCAAACATAATTTACAAGTTTAATGATAAAAAAGAAAAATGGAAAATAGAAAACATGTATTATTATTTTTGTTTACAGGCCAATGAAAGTAAGTGACATTCACCTTTCTGCAATTGTGACATCAAAATCATACAAAGATCCTCTTCCACTAGCAAATTTCTTCATCGTATTCAACGACGGGGCTTCCACTGTGTCCGATTCCTTCTTCTCTTCCAAAACCTTATGCTTTTGCCCTTCATCACTTCCCTTCTGAATCCAAAGCAAAATCTTCTTTTTACCAACAGAGTCAGTGTCTATGGTTGGATCCTTATGGGCCTGGGCCCTTTTCTGTTTTCGGGCCTTCCTCTTCTTCTTGCCCTGAACTTGGCCCATGCACGACACTTTGGGCGATGTGGGCTCTCTGGCGCTAAAGGTTTCGCCCTTGTGCTTCCTTCGAGCTTCCTTCGGAATTATCGAAACCACACGTGCGGGTGATCGACATGGACTCATAGTCGGGTTCTGAAAGGCCACCACGAAAGCCGCCGCAGGTTGTTTTGTCAGAAACTTCAAGATATTGCTTTTAATTTGAAACAATTTCTCCATGTTGAAACACTAACAAAGGTGATGCTAGACAACATATGATATCAACCATGGTATAACTATAATATATATAGAGAACCATATGAGGTACATGAAAGGGGTGATTCATGATTAAAATTAATCTAATCAGAAAAAAACAAAAATAGGAGGGAATTAAAAAAATATTATGGTTGACATTGATATCGTATATATTGTGGCGTGGCACGCAATTGTAGTAGAGTTTAAAATGGAAGAAGTTTTTGCAGCATGCTTTTGTTGCCGGCACATTATAAAATTAAACTATGAAGCTTGGAATCGGTCGTGGTTTCATAGGTTGATGCATCACTGTGACACTAACGTTGTCCACTTGTTGGAAGTGAAATTTTGGGCATAACTTAGATATTAAACTATCTATGAGGTCTTAATTTTCGAATTCGTTAGAGTATGGTTCTTTTCTTCCTTTCATTTTGTTTTTTGAGAATTTTGTACTGTTTAGTTTTAATGCAAGAATATAATGCGTTGGAGTAAATTAAGTATACTAATTTTAGTTATTGAGGAATGTGAAAATGTATGAAGTACAAGTACTGGTCAACTGAAGGTTGTTGCTTTATATATGATCATATCTTTCAATATTATGGAATGCTTTAATGAGTGTGAGGAGGTATGAAGTGCTGATAGAGTATTGATCCTCTAACTGAAGTTTATAATTTTTTTTTTACATATATTATATATTTCAATATTATGGGAAAAAAAATTATCTCGTAAGAATTAAATTCAAGTATCAAACAACATATTTATAACGGTTCACGAATATTATTAGAAATAGATGTTTGGCCAAAAATCAATTCATTATATTATTAATTTTTAAAATTTTATTATCATATTTATTATTTTATTAAATTATTAACTTGATAAGTTATTAATTAAAATTAAAGACTTATTGACAATAGAGATCATAAGAATGAGAAATAAATTTTCAATAATTTATTCTAAATTATTTTTTATCATAAAATTATTATAAATAAGATATCAATAATCACCTCAAGTTCTCTCACTTGTTTCTTTCTTGTTAGTCTTTCTCTCCTCATCCATGCATTTCTTCTCTAATCTAGTGTTTGTATTTTCAATTGATTTGTGGTTTTTATTTGTCCTATTTTAAATATAATTGATGCCCAGTCTAAGGTTTTTCACTTCTCATCGTGCTTTGTATTTTTTTTTTTATTCTTCGAGCTGTAATTTACTGAAACCTGAGAATAATTTAACCGTAATTTCTTTATTCTCAATTGGCTCTTGCAGTTCTAGAAAATCCTTATCCGTTTAAGGTGATTGGGGTATCTACAATGTTATAAAATAATGATTTAAATACATTTTTTTCCCCTTCATTTTCATTCTTGTAAAGAAAAATTTGTTCTAACTCCTTACAAAATGTTTGTTTAATTTTTTTTCTTAAAACGTTTTAAATAACACTGAACAGTAAAAAGATACTTTTAACAGTAAAAAATTACTTTAAACAGTAAAATAAACAATATCTAAAATATTTTAAAGATAAAAAATAAAATAAATATATTTTACAAGAATAAAAATAAAAAATATATTAAATTATATAGACAAAAAATATATTTAAACCTAAAATAAATGCATAAGATAATTAAGCTACATGTTCAATGGCGTCATTGTACTCATTTGCTTCTAGCCATAAACGAATCCCAATTCCTATAAATTGGCCTTACATAAAACATGCACAGCATATTTAAAGAGCAAACTTACATAAAACATGCACAGCATATTTAAAGAGCAAATTTAGGATGAACCAGATTATACCCTTTATCTATAAGTAGGTCCGAATATCGTTTATGTTCAACATTCGTACCGATATAACATGTTACAAGTAAATGTTTTATAGTGATAAATATCATCCTCAAAACTTTATACATCTTGAATAAATATATTTAAGAGGATGACCCATCACAAAACAAGCCTCAAAAAATGTTCAACTACAAGGCAGAATTTGAATTCATACTTCGACAAACTGTTCCGAAGACATTGTCAACAGACTCTCAAATGATACGGATGATTAATACAATGCAAACTAATAGCCCTCTAACAGTTCAATGCCTGATCCCAGCATAACTTAAGTCCTCTGTCCAGCCTCAAGTTGTCCTGAACATTTTCAGCCGACTTAGGTACCTTTCAATATGCTTAAATTCAAACGAATTTTATCACATGCCCAATACATTAAGGAAAATTCCAAATGCATATCACTTGTTTACAGCCATCCCAAGTTTTCCAGCCCAAAAGTAACAGCAAATTTTCATTAAAATGGGATTTCTAGAAATCTGATAATCTCCTTTCACATTTTTTATAGTCAACATTTCTCCAGTAAAGAATTTCTGAACTATTTACATCGTAAAAGCTCTCCATCCAATAAGATAAAAACTTTTAAGTCATAAATTTGCACTTCAGTAGAGCTGTTAGTTTACCTCAGCGAGTGCCTCTATCATCCTTGTCACTAGTTTGTGGAGTGTACTGGCTGGTTGAAGATGGTGAGTAACCAGGTTGACTTGGTGAGTAACCCGTACTGGGACTGCAAATGATCAAACAGAAAAAAAAAAAAAAAAGCAGACCGTGCTCAGCAATATGCCTTCCATCCATACAATTTACTAGTTAAAAAAATGATGTGTATATATCCATACCTAAATTGGGGCGAACTGGGGCTATAGTCTGGGCTCACGCCAGAATTATATGGGCTAAAAAAGGGTAAAATGAACAAGTCACCTATAAAAACTCTTAAAAGTCTAACAAATAACAACAAAAAAGAGAGAGGAAAATCTCCAATTCCACTACTGTTCTTGTCACAGACACGAGATAAACTGTTTAAAGGCTTGACAAGACAATAAATGAAGTTAACTTACCTGCTGGGACTGTATGTTGGGCTTGATGGAGAATAAGATGGAGATGTTGGTGAATATGATGGCGATGTCGGGCTGGAAAATAAATAATTAGACATATGCTAGGAGAAAATAATTAAGACAAAATAAATATGCAATTGGGAAAAAAAAAAAAAAAAAAAAAAAAAAAAAAAAAAAAAAACAGGACAATAGATTTTATTCAACCACCCCAACAAGCTAATTATCGAATAATATGGAATATACAAAGTAATATCACTCCTATTGCAAAAGGTTAAGGTTCCTCCAAAAACCCAAGTTCTTAACTTAAAAATGAAGGGGAAAATATTCAAATTTTTGGCATATTTTTGGTGTTTGAAGGTTCTGCATATCACATTCAGCACTGAAAATAAATACTAAAAATATCCAGAGAATTACTCACCTATAGTTTGGTGATGTGGGACTATATGGACTTGATGGAGACAATCTCGGACTGCTTGGAGAATATGCTAACGAAGGACTATACTTTGCTGACTGTGGATTGTAACTAGGGGAAGTAGGGCTATATGATGGCGAGGTAGGGCTATACGATGGTGAGGTTGGGCTGTATCCAGGCGATGTGGGGCTGTAAGCAGGTGATGTAGGACTATATGATGGAGACGTCGGACTGTAAGAGGGTGATGTAGGGCTGTAGGAAGGTGAAGTTGGACTATAAGAAGGTGAAGTTGGACTATAGGAAGGAGATGTGGGGCTATATGCTGGTGAAGTGGGGCTGTAAGCTGGTGAAGTGGGGCTGTAAGCTGGTGAAGTTGGGCTGTAGCTGGGAGAGGTAGGACTGTAGCTGGGTGATGTGGGGCTGTAGCTGGGTGATGTGGGGCTATAGCTGGGTGATGTGGGAGAGTAGGATGGACTGGTGGGCGAATAAGCTGGACTTGTAGGACTATATCCCGGAGAGCTAGGACTATAAGTCGGAGAGGTGGGACTGTACCCAGGTGACGTAGGGCTGTACCCAGGTGACGTGGGGCTGTACCCGGGTGAAGTGGGGCTGTACCCGGGTGATGAGGGACTATAGCCTGGGGATGATGGGCTGTAACCAGGAGATGAAGTAGGAGAAAAAGCCATCCCACCAACATAAGGTGAAAACTGTGCATCGGTAGTTGGAGACAGCCGTAAATTTGGGCTCAACAGATAACTGGGAGACATCAAGCCTTCATGATATGGAGTTCCAGATATTGGGGAGCGAGCAGGAGTCATACCAAAATCAAGACCATCCATATAACTAGGCAATTGGAGCTCAATAGCATTTTTCAGCATCTCATCATTAAGATACAAGGCACATTCGCCAGTGCCAATGGGGGCGAGCTGACCTAACATTATGTTTTCAGTGACTCCCCTCAAGTAATCAGTCTCAGCATATACTGCAGCATCAAGCAGAATATCAACTGTCTCTTCAAATGAGCATCTCATCATTGGCCCAGTATCATTTCGGTTGATACCATGACGTGTAATTGCCATCAAATGCCCTCGATAAGTCATGGTATCACAAAGAATAGCCAAATGCCTGTAATTGACATAAGAACCATCAAAAGAAATGACAACACGCAATTCATCCAGAAGAGCTCGCCGAACTGCCTCAATACCAAGAACTTCAATGACTTCAATCAAGTGGTTGCTTGTGGTCCTGGTCGCATCAACATCTTCATGGCACATCACAGCTAGAAGGTTGACACCTTCAGTATCAAGCATCCATTCCTCGTTAGGCTTAAAACCTTGATTCTCATCAAACTTCTGAACTTTGGTATTTTTTATGAAAACCTTATTGATGTCTGGGATACCTCGTAAGGTCATTTCAGTTAGCATGTTGCTTTCTATTTTCTTTAAGAAAACATCATCTTCAGCAGACTCATCCTGAATCTCGCCCTTGGGTGCTTCATCATTCATAATACGGATACGAAGTATAAGTTTTTCAGCATTATCATCATTAAATATACAAGTCAAATCATCATCAAATTCAATGTTAATCTTCTCTGCAATGTCAGCCATACTCAACTTCTTATCCACCATCATTTCACGATTCAGCTCTATGCGAAGCAACCAAGGTGAAATTTTTTCAAGAGCAACTTCTTCATCAGGCATTTCATAGTAGGACTTCACAAAATCAACGTCCTCTTCAATTATTGTACTCATCGGGTCTGGATCATACCACACCTCTGTAGCTTGAGTCACACTCCTAAGAGTGGTATATTCTAAAGCACACTGCACACTCTTGGCTCTCTCTTTAGTCTTACCAACATCAGGTCTCAAGTACACAGACAGAGAAGGCGTTTTAATTCTCTTTGCCACATTAATGATTTCCCTTAACCTAGGAACACCAAGAGTAACATTTTTTGCACTGACACCAGCATAGTGGAAAGTGTTGAGAGTCATCTGAGTAGCAGGTTCTCCAATTGATTGTGCTGCCACACAACCAATCATTTCTCCAGATGCTACAAGGGACTGCAAGAACCTTGATTCTATTTCTCCCACTACCCACTCAAATGCCTCACGAGAAAGCCTGTATTCCTCCAAGACCCTTTTACTGGCAAAAGTGCTACGGAGCAGAATATTGAACAGAAGAGTAGCATTCTTCTGAGCTTCTTGACTCAAGAGATCTTCACCAGGAACAACCTTAAGTCGCTCCTGGAGCTTATCAATGGCTTCCACAATCTCCATTGGATGCATATCAGAAGGCCTTCGGAAGTCAACCTTAAATGTCTTCTGAGCATTCCAGATAAGTCTCTTCAGGTTAACAGGTAGTGGCAGAGAACTGTCACCAGTAGTGGCTATCTCAGTTGCAAGTTGAAATCTATCAGCTTCAAGCTTTTGAACTTCAGCCTCAAACACATTACGAAACTCTCTGATGGTTTTTAAGTCTTCTACAGGCTCTTCAAGCATGTAAGTAGGCTTCCAGTTTTCATCATCGAATTCATACCTAAACACCCTGTCAAATTCTATTTTTTTCATTTTAAGGGAATCCAGCTTTTGTGTTTCAATCCAAACAGCATCCATACCATCTTCTCCGTAGAGAAATTGTATGACGTCTCCCAAAGAGTTTCTAACTGTCCCATCATATTTAATCATTATGTCCTCCATAGCCTTCACAAGTCGCCTCTGGATGTACCCAGTTTCAGAGGTCTTCACTGCAGTATCAATAAGACCTTCCCTACCACCCATGGCATGGAAAAAAAACTCTTGAGGGGTCAGTCCCCGTAGATATGAGTTCTCCACAAAGCCACGACTTTCAGGCCCGTAATCATCTTTGGTGAAGTGGGGCAATGTACGGTCTATGAAACCATATGGAATTCGCTTACCCTCAACGTTTTGTTGGCCCACACAAGCAGTCATTTGAGATATGTTGATAAAACTTCCTTTGGAACCAGCTGTCACCATTGCTTTCAGATTGTTGCTCTCAGATAAACTTTTTTGAGCACTATTTCCAGCATCATCACGAGCTCTATTTAGAGTCTAAAATTGTCAAAATATGAAAAATCATCAGATTTACCCAAAAGAAAATTTTAATAAACATAACAATGTGAAAAGCAATCCAAATTAAATACCTGATTCACTCTATTTTCAAATGAATCCATCATTGTCCGACCAGGTTCAGCCTCCAACTTTTTCTCTTGAGCTTCCCTAATAAGTTGTTTCACTTTCTCCTTAGCAGCTGAAATAGTCTGATTTATGGTTTCCATAGTGGAAGCATCAGCAATTGTATCACCAATTCCAATGCTAAAAGCATTCTGCAAAAGCCAGTAGTTTACAAGCCACTGAGTATGACCAAGAAATTTCCGAGCTGCATCAGGGCCAACCTCTTCCCTGTATTCAAATAGACATTCAGTGAAGTAAACGAAGAAGAAGGAACTGATTGAAACAGTTTCCAGAGCCACAAAGTTTCATGACTATTATCAGATAGCACTCCATAACATTATAATGTAAAACTATTTAACAAGGTCACTTGAGAGTTGAGGTTTGGATCAATAGAAAACAACCACTCTCCTTGGGAATTTCAGGTAGAAATATTTATATAATTTTTATTATACTATATACTGAAGCTGAAGGAAAGCCTCAGTGCAACTGTTAGAGTTGCTACCATGTGACTAAGATGTCACATGTTTTAATTGTGGAATCAGGCTCTTGCAAATGCAAGGTAAGGCTGCCTACAATAGACCCATAATGTGACCAACCCTTCATAGTTATAGCTACAATAGCCCATTATATACTGAAGCTGCATACCAAATCACATGAATGAGACTTCCAATAGATGTTCCAAGCGTCTTTTTGCAAAGTATTCCAGTAAGTAGTTCCCCCTTTTCAATTCTGACCATGGTATCCGAAGGGGTTATGGATCCCCTTTCACTCTCATTGTGCCAGGCAGAATATCTAATTAGATTTATTTGTTTAGGAATAATGAGATTGAAAACTTGTTTGCCTGTCCACAATGGTTCTGGCTTTAATATTGCAGGAGCGGGAACTTTCCCATCAAAATCTTCCCACCACATCAATATGTTCATAAAAACATCCTAGTTAAAAGAGAGAAAAAAAAAAAAAGTTTTTATCAGATATCTAAACAGCCTGAACAAGAACCATGCGGCTGAACTAAACTGTAACAATAGAAAAATTCACTTAATATAACCTTAGAGATGAAAGTATCTCTCTTAGTGATTTTTCTGCATCCTAAAAGTGTATCTTGGACAATCCCCATCACTGGCCTGTTTGACTGTGGTGATACAATGCATTTAGGCACCATCATCAGCTCCAACACCTCAGCTCTGGTTTCAAAAGACTGAGGAACATGCATATTCATTTCGTCCCCATCAAAATCAGCATTATATGGTGAAGTTACAGACAAGTTAAGCCGGAAAGTAGAATAAGGCATGATTTTGATTCTATGCCCCATGATAGACATTTTATGAAGACTAGGCTGACGATTGAAGAGAACAAAGTCTCCATCATTCAAATGACGCTCAACCTAAAACCACAACAATAAGAACCATTAGAAGGCATTAAGAGAAAACCAAAAAGAACAATATTGTCATTGTTTTAAAACAGTACCTTGTAGCCAAGCTCCAAATGGTGATCACTACTTTTCTTTAAATATCTGAGATCAAGTCTTTGTCCGTCATCACGAATGATATACTTGGCACCAGTTTTTCCAGGTGGAGGATGGGGTCCATACTCAACAAGTTCCTTCAACCTGTTTTCTCATTTCAAATATCTTCAGTTAAAAAATGTAGAGAATGCACCAATAGCAATAGGAAATGAATATCCAAATACAACCTTTCAATGTTATATGGAGTCACGGTCTCAGGGTATGTTAGGTTCAATGCGATACTCCATGGTACTCCCAATTGATCAATGTTGATCGTTGGATCAGGAGTAATGACTGTTCGAGCAGAAAAATCAACTCTTTTACCCATCAAGTTACCTCTGATCCGACCTTCCTTGGCCTTGAGCCTGCTACATATTGATTTGATAGGCCTTCCAGATCTTTGAGTAGCCTGTGAAATAAATAAACAAATAAATAGCAATTACTCTATGCATTATCAAGAATTAAAAATTCAATTAAGGTTAAAGGAAGCATTATATCAGTATTAAATGCTAGAGTGTAAATGCAATTATAATACCCTTGGCAATCCAGGCAACTCGTTATCAAAATATGTTGCAATGTGGAACTGCAATAACTGAGCAAACTCAGAAATAATATGCGCAGGAGATCCGTTCCTCTCCTGTCTCTTCAGATTCTCATTGTGCCTGATGATCATGGCCAGCTGATGAGTTAAATCATCCTACAAGCAACAGAGACAAAAAAAAAAAAAAA
>PYAF01005424.1:226182-317957 GCA_007407185.1 Glycine tomentella | reverse complement strand
AATACCCTTGGCAATCCAGGCAACTCGTTATCAAAATATGTTGCAATGTGGAACTGCAATAACTGAGCAAACTCAGAAATAATATGCGCAGGAGATCCGTTCCTCTCCTGTCTCTTCAGATTCTCATTGTGCCTGATGATCATGGCCAGCTGATGAGTTAAATCATCCTACAAGCAACAGAGACAAAAAAAAAAAAAAAGACAGCATCTAACACAGATTAAAAGTTTTCCCCCAAATGATATCAGTCAATATGATCAAAGCAAATTATAATTAAATAAAAAGACTTGCAAAACTTGTAATATAATAAACAAAAACACATAAAACAGTGCCATAAAGCACTTGCCTCACTCCTGGAGGATGTGTCCATCATTACAGAAGGTCTCACAGGTGGAGGAGGAATTGGAAGAACTTGTAAAATCATCCAGTCAGGACGGGCATACTTAGGATTCAAGCCCAACAACTGACAGTCCTCATCACTTATCCTTTTCAGAACACCAAGAACCTTCAACAGATATAACAAGTCACCAACTACATCAGATTCTGTAATAGTGAACATAAAAGTGCTCACACTATAATTCAGAATTTAGATCAATCACCCTTTCTGCAGAAAGAGTCTGTTTCCTTTCCACTGGTTCAGGAAGCTGTTCTTGGTCATCACTTTTCTTCCTTTGAGCTTTATACTCAGCAATCATTTTCATCCCCTCAATAGTAATCTTCGGCTGCTGAGCACCACAGCCACCACGACTCTTTTTAACTGGCTCCTCAGTATCTTGACCAGGAATGTCAATCTCATCTCCCCCTTCACACTTGCTTTTGTTTTTGCAAGCATCCAGAATCTTTTTCAGGCGGTTTTTTGGATTCCTGATTCTTAAAGCCTGCTTAAACTTATGATCGTTCTGCATAAAATACAACCAATTTAATAAAACACATCACATGTCACTCTCCTAAACTTACAACATACAAGTTTAAACAAGAATTCACATAACAAATTCCACTCTCTATCCTTCTATGTAACCAACACAAACAGTTCAAACTCCAATCGACCACTAATCACAACCAATGGAACAAAGAATCTCGAATTCTCATTTCCTTTAAGACACAAAACAGCTACTAAATTCGGTATCATGCAAAGCTCACTAGCAAAGTACCTCATCAGCTAGAATTTTAGAGCAGTTGAAGCAAACACAACGCATTATAGTTAAGACGGTTTTCAAAAACCCAATATGGAACATTGGCTTCGCAAGCTCCAAGTGGCCAAAATGGCCAGGGCACTCGGCCATACTCGCGGTACAAGTCTCACACTTCAACTTTCGGTCAATAGTTCCAAGCCGAGGGTCACTCAATCCTCCAACCTTCGGCTTCCCTCTCTCCGTCGTCTCGCCGTGCTCGATTTGCACAACAGACATTTGCCTCTGAAAAACAAGCACATAAACAGACAAACCAATCAATCAACTTCACGAATAAGAAAGCATAAAAATGAAGAAGAAAAAAAAGAAACACTCGATTTAATTTTTATTTCTCATTTCTAGTTGAGAATTTGAAAGTGAAGGAATCAGATAGCAGCAGAAATTACGATCTCGTCGGGGCTGAGTATTCCGAACTGGACCATGCGGACTTTGGCGACCTCCGCCGGAGAGAAAGGAAATCTGATATCCATGGCGGTGGTGGCGAATTTCTAGGGTTTCGGAGAGAACGGATATAAGGAGGGAAAATTTTAAATTAAGTTTAAGAGGATACGTAGCAGTCCTGTTTGTCCGAATTATCTGTTAAATTTAGAGTGATATGGCAACTGTCAAGTGTTATAAGAGATCGGCTGCAGGAACCTTCTCTATGGTCAGAGGATTTCTCCTCGCGAAACAAGAGCCGAAGAAGGAGCCCTGGTGCTTTATTTATAGACGGAGAGCCCTCGTATCGTGCGCAGCTATACTACCGTGCACTGCGTGCATACTTTAGCCAAACTATAACAATTTTTTTTTTATGCACACAAACTATAACAATTAAACCTTCACTTTCCGTGTTTTTTCTTTTCAATATTTTTCCCTATATTCTTCTAATTTATCCTCCCAAATTTAAACAAGCATTCGTATTTTTATTTTGCACTGTAATATTAAGCATAAACTATAAAGTGTTATTTGTTTTACTTTTGATCTTAACTACATTCTAAAAATATATTCTTTTAAAAATTTGATTTTAAATAAAATATTAAATCCTACTTACACGTGTGATTCAGTGCTTTCTTTTTTTATAAAAAAAAAAAAGAACAAAAGGAGGAGGTTTTGCATGTTATGTTATAAGATATTAATCTTAATTGTCCAATTAAAATAAGACAATATTTATATCCTTATTTATAAAGAATATATATTTATTCTTGTTAAATTCTTAGTAATTTTATTAATAGGACTTGAAGTAATTATATGGGATAATTATGTGTTTAGTTATCATCAAGTACACAAAATAAATAAAAAATCATTGAAATCTTAATTCAAGTGAAAAAAAAAATTGAGCATCATATAAGTGAAAAGAAAACTCATAAACCTTAGGCTTAAAGTTTTGGATAAAAATGTGGTATTGGACTCACTTATATGGTTTGCTCATAGATCATTGTGTAAATCTTCTTGGTTTTTATCCCCTTAGATTTTCCAACAATTGGTATCAGAGTTGATGATTTAACTTGGTGATCGACTCAAATAAGTAAGATGGTGACGACGAATCCATGGACATGAAGATTCTTTGTATCGAAAGTCTTTTCTGATAGACGATTTTATGCATGAATGTCAAGCAATTGGTCACATAGGTGTTGCAGCAATGCAAAGTACTAGAGTATGTTGACATCAATGACTAGATGAACTGGAGTAGTCATGGTTAAGCTCTAAGGACCACCATTGGATATTCATGGGTTGTAAATGACTTTTGTTTGATGGGAAGATGTGAAAGAGACTTGCACTTAATGGGGGATTATTGGAGTACAAGTGAGGTGAAATTTCACATTGGATAGAAATGGAAAAAGTTGAGCACGTAGAAGTGAGAAGAAAATTCACAAACATGAGTATTAAGATTTTATGTTAAAGTGTGGTGTGAGATTCATTTATATGATTTGCTCATAATTTATTGGTATAAATCTTATTGGTATTTACTTTTCTTAGATTTTCCAGTGTTTAACTTAGCAATCTATCATAATTTAAAATAATAAATTTTTAACTGGATAACAAAATAATTTAGACTCAAAGTAGTTGACATTTAGAGTGAAATAAAAGTAAATATTTTAAATTGGAGAAAACCAATAGAAAATTTTCAGAATGAGTTTCGTGTAATAATTTTCTAATGATCTAATTTTTTCGCTAATAATTCATATTGATTCTCTTTGAAAATGACTTAAATTCAATGATTAAGAAATAAATAAAAACGCACTTGCTATTTGAGTTTGAGATTATAGAAAAATTGCCTCTTATCCAATGGTTTAACACTCCACTTGCCTAAGCATCGACTTTATATAAAATAGATTGACATTGTTGTCGCTCATTATAGGAAAAAAAATAATGTTTATGTCATTTAAAGAGGCTAGTAAAAAAATCCTAAATAAAAATATTTGACATGTGGTTTATTCTCTTTAGTTAATTATCTTATTTGTTTGTGTGATGCTAATAATAAGTCACATTTAAGAAAGTGATGATATTCAGTTGGCCTTTGGAGTTTAAGAAGTTGAGACTATTCAATATAGTTTCTCAATTTCTGATCCACACTCACTGTGTCGTTTTCTTTTCTTTTCTTTTTTTTTTCTTTTCAATATCAATATGTTGTAGTATCAAAACTTAAGTACAATGGCATGATATATATTATGAAGACGAGATGAGTGAATAGAAGCTCACCCAACAAGCAAAGAAATAGAAACGGGACCTTACAAACTCTCTTGCACAAACAACTCGCAAATTGGACCAAATTATATTTGAGACGGTTTCTCAAGAGCAAATAAAAATTTAGAATTGCGCCTTGCAAAACCATTTCTAAGTGGAGAAACCATTTATTCTACGACGAATTATAGTGATAAATGAGTTAGAATTTTTGTCTCAAGACATAGCAGACAAGGTATAAAAATGGTATCAAATGATTTTATTTAATACTATTATGATATTTGGTATAAAATTATTTTTTTAATATTAACTTATAATACATAAAATAATATTTAATTATATTAGATTTTATTCATTATTTTTCAATTATTATTAAAGAAATTAAAGATTTGGCACAATAATACCTTAATTATTTTTTAACAATTATTAAAATATTATCAACAGAATAATGTCAAACACTTATATTAAAATGAAAAAATTAAAATGTATAATAAGTTAAAATGAAAAAATAATGAACAAAATCTAAATATAATCAATTATTATCTGATGTATTATAAATTAATATTAAAAAAATATATTTTTTAAATATCTTAATATTATTAAATAAATTATTTAAAAATTTAAAAATGTAATATATCAAATAATATTATCAATTATAAAAAATATTAAATAAAATATATACAAAATATTTACAAAAGATTAAATCAAATAAAAAATTAAATATATATTGATTTGTAAATTTTTTAATTAAAAAATTATAATTCTTTAATAAAATTTACGAAACAAAAAATTTTAAAAAAAGAAAGCAAGAGTTTTAAAAAAAACAAATAAGATGCTTAAAAAAAACAAAACAAAAGCTTAAAAAAACACAACAGTCGTACATGACACTTCGACTTCCAACAAAAAAAAGAAGCACAAAAGTCTGTAAAATGAAAAATGACTTTTAAATAAAAAAATATAATACACATAAGACTTTAAAGTCATATGATAAAAATAAAATTTTAAAAAACAAAGCTTAAGTTGTATATATAATTATGAGTTCAGTTTACAAGTCATATCTCAAAAAAAATTATACTAAAAGTAGTAAAAAGATTTACAATTTTCAAATATATGTAATTTATACGTTGTACTTCTATTTTATTTATTTTCATTTGAATTCATTTTTTTATATATACTTTAATATATAAAAATAAAAGAGAAAATACAACTTTAGTTTCAAAAGTCATAACAACATCACCTACTCTCTTTTGATTAAAAATTTAAAAACTATTCCTAAACAGTAATAATCCAAAAAATACCCCTTATCAATAAATCTGTCGAACTTTTCCCCTAATCCGATTTAGTACATTTTAATTGATTTAATCTAATTTGATCCTTAATTTATTAAAAATACTCAATTAAGTTCCTTTGTTTTTTTATTATGGAATTTAATCCTTTAATTTTTTAAATTTTATTTAATTGAATCCTTTTCATGAACTTTATCAAATTCATCAACCCAAAGTCATAAGTGGCTTTCAAAGTTTTTTTGTTTTTGTTTTTAATAACGTGTGTGTATATATATATAGATTATGGCATTGAGCTATATTTATTATTATTTACAAATAATCTTCTAAAACTTTATACGGATTAAAGATGGCGTCATTTTGTGGGAGTCTCCGTTCTTCCTAACTCCATTACACATAGCCCTTCTACTCGCACGCACCCCACCATGTTCTCTTCCTCTAACCCCTCGTCACCACAACAATGACAAGCCTCTAATCGCAGCCTCTCTGAAGTGCTTCCCTCTCGCCGCAATGCGAATCGTTCTCTTCACTTCCCGGCGACGCATTCTAGCAGCTCCTCCTCCTTCGAAGTGCGGCTCCATCAACGGAGTCTCATTTCCGAACAATCCAGAAGCTTCTAGAGATTAGGACTATGCTTTCGAGTTCCTCGGGGGGATTCAGAAATGAGTCCGGTTTCTACAGTTGACTCTGCCCGTCGAACAGTGGTGTAATTTCTCCGCCACCACTGTTTTGTTAAATATGAGATTTGGGAATTTTTGGATTTTTTTTAAATAATAAAGAAATTTTTGGATGGAAGGAAAACAGAGAAAAAAAAATTAAATTTGAATTGGAAAGAAAATAAAAGAAAAAAAATTGATATTTTTGTATTTAATTTTTTCTCTTACCAAATGAATATGTAATTTTTTGTTACAAAATTTGACAGGTGACAAAAAATTTAATTGAATAAAATTAGAAAATTAAAAAATTCAATTATATAATATAAAAATAAAAATCCTCAATGAAACACTTGATGAAATTAGATACCAAAACCCATTTTAATTTTGTGTTATTATTCCTTCAAAATAAAAAACCAAAATTGCTATCCTTCCAGAAGTAAACACGTGGCGATGACGGGCGACCATTGAGCGAAACGACCTGCAGTCCAGACGAAGCAATCGAGGCAGCGGTCCCGTCTATTCCCGACGACGACGCGTTTTTGACTTTTGAGTTTTCACAAACCATTTCCTCTTCTTGCACCTACAAAAACCCGTCTATTTCCTTTCCTCTTACAGAGAAAGAAGCTTCTTCACACCAACGAAACCATGGCCTCCGTGTACAGCTGTACGGAATGCGGCTCCAACCTGAATCTGAACTCCGTTTATGCGTACCCTCCGGACTTCTACTTCGAAGCCGGCAACAAGGGCTCCGTCTCCTTCTCCGCCGTCGACGCCACCAAGTTCAAATTTGAGAAGGAGGACAAGATTCGCCCCTTCTTCGAAACCGCCAACTACTGGGGAATCCAGAGGAAGAGGACCAAGATCAAGTGCAACACCTGTTCCTGCCTCCTTGGCTACGTCTACGACGATGGTCCACCTCTCACCGATAGTCCCGGTCAGTTTCACATGGGTCCCAGCCAAGTCATCCCCAGAGCGCCCCGATATAGGTTCAAGACTAAAACCCTCAGAATCACTTCAACTTGACCCGTGTTTGGTTCACTTTTTTATAGATATGTTTTTTCAAGCCTGGAATGTTGTTTTCAGGGAGTTTCCAAACATGCTATTAGAACGCTTTTTGATATATTTTATTGTCATACACATGTTATTGTACAGATCATCATAGATTCTATAATGTTTCACGTTTTTCTTTGAAATAAAGTGCTTTTTGTGTGAAATTGTACTGTTTAACTGTCCGTCCTTGTACGTGTGTTTAGAATTCTGTTTATGCTTGGTTGATATTGTACAGATCACCTAGTTTGCCATTCACGTTCTTGATAGATATTGTGTGTTTAGAATTAGAATACTCTCTCTGCAAATTAGAAGATGCAGATGCTTGTTTTGTCATGGTTGTCGTCGTTCCCTTTGATTGTTTTGCATTTGGAACTTGGATTGGAAGAAAGGCTTGCCATGATTGTGGACAAGTGTGGGCTAGGGCCTTGAAGAGATTTATGATTGGATACAATTCTGTTTATGCGAGCAAATTGAATGAGGCAGGTGTTTTAGTGCTGGGTGGGTCTCTTTTTTCTTTTGACAGAAACAAAATCAAGGCATTTCATTCATGATAGTTTGGTAGATACAAGATTGAATGTAATGAAAATCTTTGAGCCTAGCATAATCTATTGCCCTCTTGGCCAACCAGTGTGCAACAGAATTGGCTTGTTTCTTCACAAATTCCACGGTAAAATTTGGATTCTGCACAAGTATCTTTCTACACTCGAGTAATGGCTCCTATCTCAGTATCATCTGGTCAGGCTTTTGATTTTATCTACAGCTATTTTGCAATCAGATTAAAAAATGATATGAGTGACCATAAGGTCTTCAGCCCACTTTAACGATTTTAATACACCTGGGGGCTGGGGATATTATAAGGTCAAGGGTGTATATTATTAGTAAGTTGAATTTTTGGTTTAATAACTAGCAGAAAATACAAAAGCATTGTAATTTCAAAAGAAATTTTCTTTACCAAGTTCTGCTTTTTATAGATTGAGGGGTGGTGAGTGACTGAGCGGGGATCTGTAATCATGTGAGATGAGGTGAGATTTTCTGGTCTAGAGAAAAATCATTACAATTCATTATTCTGTTTTGTTTGGAGGATATTAACAACAATCTAATTTATCCGATCCTTGTCCTTTTAGAGCAATTTTTTTATATACATTTATTGTCACTTGTCAGCCTCCTTCATGTTTGATGGTACTCTCAAAATTGTTTGCTCTGACAACTTGGCTTTGTGTTACTATAACCCGGGAAGGAAAAGATTGAACGTGGATAACACGGGGAGGGTGTGGTGGATAGAACTTTGATCATTCTCCTCTTTTACTAAGATAAAATTGACTACGGAAGTCGTATTTCATATTTATGTTTACAACTATCTGCTGTTGTGGTGTTTCTGGCTGAAGATGTGAAACTCTTTGATGTCGAGCTTTATTTGCATGGGTTTTCTAGTATGAATACTTGGCTGATTATAGTACTCCATATGAATAACTGGACCAATTTTTAGTATTACAATAAGAGCAACTCGGTATTTTCCAGAAAACTGAGCCATCTTGATATCTTGTTGGAATTTGTTTTGGTTCAGTCAGCTAATTAGCCACTGCGCCACACTAAAACAATAATCAAACTCTTTTGGTCACTAACTTATTCTTTTCCATTGGTTATTAAACTAAGAGCTATTACAATTGACCACTATAATTAAACCAAACTTCTGTTCACAAATTGTATAACAGAAGTAAAACAGAACGATTCAAGTAGTATTTGAAAACTTCTGTTCACAAATTGTATGCAACATTTTTTAAAAGAAGGTGAAGAAAATAAGCCCCAAGTCAAATTTTGGATCAATTTTTCAATTGGTTTTTCTTCCTCTTTAGTAAGTAACCTAATATCACGGTCACCACAACTGATGCTATACCTATTCCTATGAGTCCCCTGTGCTGATTTAGCTTCTCATATGGCCACTTGGGCTGATTTAGATTATTGAGATTGCAGCCTAGCTCAGCGAGTTTCTTATGTGAGATTGCATATTCTTTGAAAAACAATTCCTCATCCTATTACAATTGAAAATCAAGATCGAGATTTCAATACAGTAAAAAAAAAAAAAACAAAAAGCACAGTTGTCGCAGTTAAGAAATCATAATCATTAGCATAAAAAATCAATTGATTCAGAATTTGAATTTATGTTTTAAATCTGATTTGGTGAGAACCAAATTTGACCTGTTTGATTTTTTCTTTATTTGCTAATTGTATCAAATGTATCAATTTTAACTGTACTAAATTTCTTTGTTAATTTATGATTGAGCGATAGTTGAAAAATTCTTTTACATTATTAGTGCAAGGACTATTTGTTCAAAACTAATTATAAAAAAATATATATTATATGAATGATATAATTAGGAAATTATTAGTTTGCAAACCTTAATTTGTATAATTATAACGAATAAAAAATAGTGACCATAATATTATATATATGTGTGTGTTTGTATTAGACCTAAAAAAAACCCTTTGGTCGTTACCTTTGCATATCGTTCAACATAGTGACGGAGTTTTGGATCCTCTACTATAGCATAGTCCATAGGAAGCCTCGAAAAGGATGCATCGTTACTCAATAGTTCCCTGTTTAGTGTTATGAGAAATTTCAATTTTAACTTTTCAAACAAACTAACAATTGGCATCATGTAATTAAACAACTTACTTAAAATAGGAGTTATTAAACTTCAAAGGTTTATTTGTCCATTTTCCTTCTTCAAACTTAGAGCGAACTTTATGTGTCTCACCCTTATCAAATAAAGTGAATAGTGATGAAATTAAATGTACTCTTAAAACTATAAATAGGGACTCCTGAATATATCGTTCTTTACTTTTAGGATATATATATATATATATATATATATATATATATATATATATATATATCGTTCTTACCATGGAGACTTTCGGATACATCGTTTTTATCAAAGTGTGGCCTCAACATAGAGCCACAATCTCTTGGTCGCCACTTAGGCCCATACGAGAAAAGATTTTTCTTAAATTCCTTGCATCTGAAATTTTTCCATATCAAAGAATTTTCATAATAATTGTAAGTCAAGATTACAAATACTTTGGATATGATCTCAGACAGAATATGTAATGGTTAGAAAGAAAACCATGTCTATTAAATGTTTGAACAACTAAATCCAAATTACAAATAAACAGAGGAACGCAACCAAACAATTTTAGCATACATGCATGGGCAAATTACATCATTATCATTCATAACACAACAATTCAATGAAAAAATCGGTAAATTATGAAATGAGAGGCAAAATCTCACTTAAATAACGTGAAGCATCCAGGTTTGTACAAAAGATTTCTAAACTTTACATTAGAAATATTAAGGAAATTCTACAAGAATGTGTCTCCAAGGAGCAAGATTGTAAGGCATGAATCAACTATGCATTTTACCTAGAAGAAATTACAATCACAACCTATTGGGGTTTTCACCTTTTTGTGTGCTATAGATATAAACGGAACAAGTAGTTAACAACGTTTAAGGAAATGAAATGACAAGCTATAAGTTGTTGGGACAATTTAATTGTTTTTTAGCCATTGCTTACTGATTAAAGATGCAAAAATATGTTTTTATTACATATCAAAATGTTTTAAAGACCAGTACATGTACTTTTAATATTTGCTATGGTTTATTTAATATATTTTTTTTAACAATTTTTAACAAAATCTAAATTCAATTGTTATAAAAAAATGGTAATAACATTTGAAAAGCAAAGCCAACCTAAAGGGAGATAGATTCAGATATGGTGGTAGAAAACAGGAGACTCAACTACCAACATGATTCATTACGTTGAATCCCTTGAATAAAATAGTAAAGTATATGCAAATCAGCAACATATCAAAACCGAAAACCATGATTACTTTTATATAAAAAAACATGATTAAAGTAAGAGAAAATTAAACAATTTTATGATAAATGGTTAGTGCAATTCTCTCTATATAAATTACACAACCCCATATATATATTTTAAATGATATATATAAATACTAACAATGCCCATGGCTGGTGGCACTGTTCTATATGTTCTTCTTCATATCTTGTATGAACTGGGCAAGGGTTGTTTTACTTACGTTGCCTTGTTCCTGTTTTTTTATAAGGGTACCTCTTATACCCTGTTAATAATATCTTTCCCTTTGCTGATAAAAAAAAGAAGAAGAAGAAGACTAACTAGAAAAAACTCAACAGACGATGCATAACACACTGATGAAACAAGTTGTTCCATTTTTTTAGCATCAAACTGTCATCAGTCTCATCACAACAGATGATCCACATCAGACCAAATATCTATCAGATTGAACAATAAATTTTGAGTTACAGACAACACTTGAAATACCTTAACTAATACTTCAACGTAATTCTAAAGAATCCAACATGAAATCAAACGTGCACTTAAGCAAAACCCATTTTGTCAATGTCATCATAATTTTAGTCTTTTTATTTAAAATAATAATGTTTAGTTATCATATTTTTTAATATCTATAATTTTATTCTTCATATTTTAAAATAAAAATATTTAATATTTTAGTTTTATAAAATATGCAATTTTAATCATTTCATCAAATTCAAAAAACGTTAATTGATTAAATATTAATATGATGTGACCCAAATTTAATGACATAATAAAGGAGTATTTATTTAATCTAAGTTATAATCAATATTAATCTCTTAAAAATAAGACTTTCAGTTTAATCAGACGATCAAAATATTAGATTTTACAAAAGTGTGGGGACTAAATGCTCTAACTTAAAATAAGAAGAAGACTAAATTGTAAATTTTAAAAAATAAAAGAGTAAATGTCTATATTTTAAAATAGAATGATTAAAATTATAGAATTTAAAAAAAAAAATGAAGACTAAAAATTGAATTTAAGTTAAATATATATATGATACATCTACCTAGCTAATCTTCTTAAATTAATCATAACTGCCACGCATTTTTTTTTTGGTTCAAATCCCACAGGTTGTTTGTGTTTGAAATATTTGACAATACTATTATTTCGGCCTTTTGCTTTGGAGAAGGGCCACGAGGATGTGGCGTGGTGAACTGGTGGTTTGGTACAATTTTTTTAAAAAATATTTTTTGGAAGAAAAAAAGTTATCGATTGAGTATTTAAAATTTTTAATTGTCAAAATATAATTATTTTTTCAAGAGTTGGTACAAACAACTACTGAACTCAGACTATATTACTTAGTTAACGTATCATTATCACTGATTAAAAGAATTAGAAGTTTCGTAAAAAAAAAAAAAAAAAGAAGAGAATTAGAAGTTTAGCCAAGGAGGAGGAATAAAATTACATATGTCATGCCTCACTATTCCGTTAAACACGGACTTAGCGAAGGTTGTTCTAAAATTTGTAATAAATTAATAATGTAATAGACACAATTTATTTAATGTAAATATATTAAAAAAAGAGATAATACAAAAATTGCGCGTCAAGTGAAATTTAGATGTGAAAAGATTTTTTTTTTATATTTTAAATAAGAAAAATATTTAAATAAAACTCTTATTTCTTTTATTATATATAATGTTATCGTTGGAAGAACAATAGTAAACATAATAATTAAAAAAAATTACAAAATACTTGAAATGTTAAATTAATAATTAGACAAAAATCACTATTGGCTTATGTTTGTATTGGGACCCCTTTCCATTAATTAGGCTTTGTAAATCACTATGGGACCACGATCACATATTGAAGATTCTTGATAGAGATGGGAAACTTAATTCATGTTGGAAGGAGAGGAAAAAATTATAGAAGTGTTTTTTTTTTTTCTTTCTTTTGCTTAATTATACAAACATGTTTTCTTTTATCGGGAAGACGGTACAAATGTTGTTTGGCCAAAGATAAGTTTCTGTTTGCGTAGCGAGTGAAACTAATCATTTAAAGGTTAATTCTCGAATTTATATGCATATCTAACAGGGTTTTATTAAAAGATAAAAAAAATTCATGAGCTAATTTTAACTATATATTTGAAAGCCAAAAAAAGTAGGATTGTTTTTAAAACATCTTTTTTTATCTTATAAGAGCAATTTTAGTGGAGGATAATCTTCATATATGAAAATCTATCTTTTCTCATATTCATCACTAAACAATAATCCTAAAGATATGTACAAAGTTAAAAATCTCCAATAATCCTAAAGATATGTACAGAGCTAAAAAATAATTTTTTATGTGATAGGACAAAAAAATTGAAAAAAAATAAATAAAATGAAATTAAAAATTAAAATTAATTACTTAAAATTAATTATATGCTTTATTAATATTTATATATTTTTTTCATGTTTTATTAATTAAAACTAATTACTTAATTAATTTAATTAAATTTTAAATATTTAAAATGAGATCCTTGTGAGATCCATTAAAATTATCTAAGATCTTAATTTGGAATTTATCAATAAAGAAAAAAATGTCACATATTTTAAGAGATCTTCAATCCTATTTAACGTGATAGGGTTCACCAAAAAATAGTCTAAGATTCTAATTTAGGATGTACCACTAAAAATGTTAACGTAAAATAGGTAGAAGTACTAGTATTTAGTGTTTAATTAATTACCACCACTAAAAAGTTTATTTAAATGAGAATAAATTGAGTTCTTTTATATAAATTTAAAATTAAAAGCTAAGGTCAGTGAAATTCAATCCATGGAGGAGAAGACGGTGAGTACTAATTATTATTCTTAGGAATTAAGACTTTAAAACTGTTAAGTCAGTCTATTTAGAATAAGATAAGATACAACCACCATTTCAATTTCTTTTATCGTTTCTCACTATCCACACGCAACAACTAGGGGGGGCTATGCATATTGAATATTCTGTCTGACTCAGAAATTCCATAATCAATAAGTCTATATCTATCGGTGTAGGGTACGTAGGGGGGAAAGGTAGGTTGAAATTTGAGTACTTTGTTAGCTCTTGGAAGGTGGAATTAATTGCCACTTCTTTGATCTCGCGTCCTTTTTTCTGATATAACAGATCAAGCTAGCTGAAGAAGCTGGTCACAAGTGAATAAATATAAAGCTCAGAGTCACAATGAAGCAAGAAGTGGTTCCAAGGTCACTAGTACCACCACCACCACCACCTCCACTTCCGAAATTCTCAAGACCAAAAGCAGAAGAGTGTGTCACAAACCGAGAAATTGCCAAGTTTTGGAGGCAAAAGAGGATCGTGGAGGAGGACCACCTCCTTGCTGCTATCAAAGCTGCAGCTAGACTCCGTGCACGCACTCTCACGGTAATTTAAGTTTCATAAATACTCTCAGTTTTTTTTATGTAACTCATTTTTTCTATCCGTGAAAATCGAATAACGCGCGTGTTAGAAAATTTACAATAAATTATGTACTAATGCAACTCTTTAAATACCGTTGACCTTATTCTCTAATTCAAATTGAAACTCCACTTCAATAATACGCATAATAAAGATTTTCGTTATCAAGATCAAATTCTAATTCTGAGTATAAAAAGTATTTAAGCTCATGTATGTTTGATGTTTATTTTGATCAGTGAATCGTATCACGCAGTTAGTGTATAATCGTATCACGTGAAACTGATTAAGTGCGTGTTTGTGTATTCGTTGGGAGGCTCCCAAACGGACTTTCAATCAAAAGCTTGAAATTCTCAAGTCTCACGGAACACAAACACAGCCTAAGTGTTTGTTATGTGTATAATAATATGCGTTCTGACTGAATATTATTGTGCTTAATTATTAAGTTGTTTGCCCTGTAGATTATTTGTTAAGTTGTGAAGTTGATGTCTTACAGGAGCAAGAGTACGAGAGGTTTGAGTTGTCCCTGAAGACCGATAATGACAAAGATGAAACCAAGGAAGAGACGGTGAGATGGATTGTAGGGAAAAATGTTTATTGCAAAACAGTTGCTAAGGACCAACAAGAAGTGCGCATCGGAATCAAGGATTGGTTAGTAAATTACTGCTACCTTTCTAGCACCAAATATCTGATCTATTATCTATAGTTATAAATATACGTAATATATAACTAAAATAAAAAATTAAAATATTAAGAAGTAATGTAATTAATATAATATTATTTTAATGATAATTTATAATCTAAGTATTAAATTTTTGTTTAATATTAATTAAAGAATTTTAATTTTTGATTCAAAATTAAGAAAAAAAATTATTTGATTTGATAATTAGGTTATTTTCAAAAAAGTTAATTGGAAACTGAAAAGCTAGTTTATTAAATTATAAATGTTTTGTAATACTAGTTATTGAGATAGATAAAAAAAATAAAAAAGATAAAAAATAATAAAATTATGATTTATTTAAAAATGATAATTGGATAAATATATTAAAAATAAAAATATAAAAATATAAAAAGTTAGAAGACATAAGTTATAGTTTACAAAAGTTCAGAAAACACTAATAGATATTAAAGAATTTGTTTACGTAATAATAAAATAAACTTTTCAACTAATTAAAAAATTAAAAATTAACTAAAATTTCTTGTTAATCAAATAAAAATTTATTAGAAAAGGTATAACAGTTATATATTCTGCCTTCTATAACTATGAGTCGATTCATTATATTGGGATACATTAAGTGCTTGTATTAGTTTATACAGAAGAGATAATTATTTTTATTAGCTTATGTTTTTTTAATTATAAATATAAATCTCTGCTTTTAAAAAAATGATTTCATTATTCTTTCTGAGGGATTTTTTGCATAAGTAATTCATAGAAAATCAACGGTTCACACTATTCCTCTGCGACAAACAATAGTGGCGACTGGCGAGAAACGGAAGAACAATTTGAGTCCATGCCGTTTCTACAAGAATTTTGATTTATTTATTTATTCTGCAAGAAGGTTATTGTCATTCTAGATAGATGCAATGCAACAAGTTGCTGTTTTTATTCAATGGCTGATGTGGGACTGTGGGGTTATGAACTTATGATGTCAAAAAAAAAAAAAAAAAAACACAGTATCATTGAGCGTTTTGATAGAATTTTAGGCGTCTTTTTATAGACTTCTTTTTCTAATAACGTTTTTTCTATTGATAAAATATAAATTTAAAGCCTTACTTTAATCTCTGAACTCAAATTTTCCTCAATATTGATTTTAGCATATCTAAGATATGGCTGATTGGAGGAAAAAAAAAATCGGAAATTGAGAGTGGGTCGAATCCTAACAAATAACAATGTATCTAGACTAAAAAAATTGCTTACGCCTTGGATTTGCACTGATAGGACCCCCGGCCCCATCCTAAAAAAAGCTTTTCTAACGTCATTTTATACATCCGGACAATTAACAGCATTTTAGGTAAGGTTCCTCTAAATAAAATCAATAATGATGTGTATACGATAACTTGAATTCTAAAATATATCATGATTTAAATTTATGGAAATTTTAAGTTTTTTTTTTCCATTTTCCATTTTATAGATAATTTTATTCTAGGAATCTTTTATATTATATATTTAATGTTGTGGAAAGTAATATCATCATTTGTTGTGACATGTGCAGGTGGACAAAAAGCAAATATGCGTATTTGAATCAACCAGCCATAGATTCCATGGATCCTCCTAAGAAACGAACCTCTACTTGTGTTCCCAATTTTCTTTCTTACCAGCCCAAGCCTTTGTATCCTACTGCTATTGGTGTCTTTTAAGCCACATGAGGCATTCCATTGCTGCTTGTTAATTAATAATTATCTATCTTGAATTCCTGCTAGTTTCCACCTACGTCCTAATTTCATTCGTCATTATTTTTCTTTTATTTTGGTGGGGGAGGGTTGTCCAATGTTTCATTTGCCATTCAAATGTGTATCCATGTCCTTTTATATAAGTATTGCTGGACATTCTAAATAACATGCGAGTATTTTGTAATTTGTATGTGTCATTGATCTATTGTTCCGTTTCCAGGTTATTTATCAGTGGTGACTGGTGACAGGATTACTGAACGTTAAAACTCTGGTTACATATTTGCTACTAAGGTCTAGATTACAAATGCATGCCTTATGAGTTATGACGTACTTATTAATGAATCAACCAGTTAAAAGAAACCCAGAAAAAATATATTCAATAATTTTAAACTTAAATATGTTCTTTTTTATGTCGCGCTTATTGCAACGAAAAATATGAGAATATGTTAAAAGGCCTAAATTAAGTTTTTTTTTATTGATAAAAAGTTACTGTAGAGTAAATAATATTTTCACTTAACATGTACGGTGGTTCCATGTTTGCCTAATTTCTACACTTCTTATCATGTTATTCCATGTGTATTGAGTAATTAGTTATGAATGAAACGATATTAATATTTTCGGTAAAAAAAAAAAAAGAATTGATTTAGTGGTGGAGAGGTTGAACATTCAATACTATGCACAATGTACTAAGTTCTAGCTTTGTTGTTGTTGTTGTTATTGTACAACAAAAAACGTGATTCATGATCTTATTTAAATTTTAATTATATACTTATTAGCGTATTTAAAAATTTAAGTTAATGGTCTATATATAAGATTAAGACTATAAACATATTTAAAGATAAATTTATAAATCTATTTAAAATAATTTATCTCAAAATCAACTTTTTAAAACTATTCAAATATTTAAAAGGGTAAGACTAAGTCTTAAAAAAATCTAATTAGATAAACAATTTAGTTTAGGTCTTAAATTTAGAAAATAAATCAGATTTAGATCATACAAAGTCTAACTTACCTCGTCCCATTTTCAACTCTAAATCCTAATTGTTATACATGTTGTGTCCACCTAAAAACCAATACAAATCATAAATGTACAAGGAATATAGAGCCATAAATTTTGACTCCACCAAGTACCACAAGACACAGCAACACCCACATTTATTTATTTACAACAACATCTATCAATTAAAGTAATCAATCATTTTAACTCATTCATAAAGATATGTTTTAATACAAGTTAATTAATAAATATCTATGTAAAATTTTAATCATACAAACAAAATACAAGTTAGCCGAACTATTCAAAAAGCCCGAGCCAGCATAAGAATGAGTTGGGCCAACGATAGGCTTAATCTGTCATGCGATCCATCGAAATTTGACTCAAGCCACAGCAGATAAACTCAAAATGAAATTAAAATAAAAACAGATAAACTAAAACGGGTCAGACTTATTCGAATTAACTCCCTCATATTGGAAGAAAAATAAAAGAATTAATACCCTCATCAAACGTCAACAATAGAAAACTATCTAGAATAATTTGAGAGAGTTTTTCGAAAGTGAGATAAACATTCGCTTTCATGTAACTCTGGTTGAGCTAAGTAGTCTCAAGTTCTTAGTGACGACTGACGAAGGTGAAACTCAACTAATTGCATAGAACTTCAAAAATTGTCATATGATTTTGGGTTTCGTTTTATTGATTGCAAAATGTTCTGTTGCTGTTTCTGTGTCAGCTTCGTAGAAGTTGCCAAGTATAGCTGGATGCAAGCAATTTGTTTAATTCGTGGAATTGCATGCCTTTTTAAAAATATGAAAACATTAACATAAATCCAAAGACATTAGTTTAAGAATATTTGACACAAATGCATAGTTGGTCAGAAAAGTTGTTTCTCTTTTCTACCTTATGATCCTCTGCCAGCTAATTTTGTGCTGATTTTTTGTTTTAAAAAGACTGCAGTGGCGCTCGCTAACGTTAATCTAAAAATTATTTAATTACTCCGAACGTGAGAAGAAGTGAAGGACTCTATTAAATTTAGATTAGGACATTAAAGTGCATTATATACGAAAAATGAAAATACTTTAATAATTACAATTATAAATGTGGCGTGTATTAAAATTAGTTTGTTTTTTAAAACAATGAAACTTTTATAATTTTCATAGAATATTAAAGAATAAAATAATTTTTTAACAAAGTAATAATACAAATAAAACGTATTCTTCTCCGATGTATTACCAATGTATTACTAGTGATTCAACTTTATTCGTCTATAATGTGTTTGAAAATCCTTTGAAAAGTAAGAAATCGTTTATTGGATAGATTAACAGAACATAACAAATAGCATTTAGGCTCACACACTTGTAAACTAAAATACATTATCTGAGTGCTCACATTTTTTAGACTTAACTGTTTGAGAAGTTATGAATTTCAAGATAAACTGATAAAGTACAGTAAGTACTTACTTCTTTTAGATCAAAGCTTGAGAGGTGGTTAATATAAACTAAAATTCAATTTTTTTTGTTAGATTTTATCATATTTATTTTTGTTGAATTTTATGTAAATGAAATAAATATTTCTCTATAAAATATTTTTTATTACGAATACATTATTTTTGTTGTAAACTTTTTATATTAGTCAATCAAATTCATTGAATTTTTCTTTTTCGTGTTGAAATAAATAAAAATTAATAAGGAATTGGTCAGATCTATTTAATTGATGCCTCTTCAAAATGGAGGTGAGCGTATGACCCGTTAAATCTTATCACATTCAATAAATAGATAAAATCCTATGTCAAATAACACATAAGAGATGTCATTAAAATTTCTTATATTTTTTATAGACTTTAAAGAATTCTTAGATTCCTTGGACCATAAAAATTATAACTATTAACCTTTTAGTAAACATAAAAAATATTTAGAATGTGAAACTAAACACAATATTTGTGTTGAAAATCCAGTGAACCACGTTCAAAAAATTATGCTAACCTTAAAACTACTCTTTAGTGTAGTAAGAAATTATGGTGAGATAGTGTACTATTTAGATCATCACTGACAATTTAAAACACTTTTGAGTACTCACTGCCAATCCAAATACATAATTGATTTTCTTATAAACTCAACTGTATATATAAACAAAATGAAATTCAGTATCTTAGCTTTGAATTGTAAAATAAGCGAATAATAATGGACGTAATTAAACATCACCCCTTTCCATTTTAGCCATACAAATCCTTATTTTTTTCATGGAATTCAATCGGACCACTAACTTCTTTATAATTTTTTATCTACTAAAATGGTAAGAGATTTAAAAATACGTTATGTATGTAAAGTAGACTATTATTAGTTGCATCTGTATGTTTTACACAAATTTCATACTAATATTTATTCTATTTTGTAAAGAAAATTACATAAAACTCATTCATAAAACTAAAAATTAAAGGCTTATGTAAAAATTTGATCCTACACTTGATATCATTTTATATTTCAGTACTTATATTTTTTGAAGGATATTTAGTACTTAAACAAAAAGTATATTTTAATTCCTATGCAAAATATGTTTGAAAGTCAATTTTGTATTTTTTTTTAGAATTATAGTAATACTTTACATATTCCTTATTTTAATTTATATATAAAAAAATACATTTTATTTTGATCTTCAAATATAAAAATGCATTTTAATTCCATACTCGATATACCATTTTTCGTTTTGTTCTTTATATGAAAAAAGTTCTATCATTATATTTTTAATAAACCATAAAATAAATTTATGAACATTTTTTTCTCACAACAATCAAAATATAAATTTGTCATGTGAGACGTAAAACAAAAAAATAACATTGATATGAATTCTGAAGGGGTTTATCGAGTAAAACAAAACAAAAACTCACATTTGAGAAGTTATATGTTCAAATTCCACTCATCTTTTTTAAATACAAGTGTTCTTTAAGTCTAGATGTTTTTCCTAATTTGGAAGGAGCATCACGTAATAAATTTTATAAATAAAAGAAATAACTTTGAATATAAGATCAAATTCACAATTTTTTTATGACAAATGCTAATCCATTAATATATATTTGTTAGTTTCTTTGAACTTTAAAAAAAAAAAAAAAACTGGTAGCAACCATGTAGTAAATACTACTAAAAATAGGAAGCGAGAAAGAGACAAGGCCTCCTCCCCCTTTTCTTCCACCCTTAACCCTTTCTCTCTGCTGCACTGCTCATACATAACATACACATATACGATTATCCACATTTGACATAATAATAATAATAATAATAACACATACTCTGTTCAAAATCAAATAAAATCCACGTGTTTGAGTTGAGTTTCATCGAATAATAATTTCAGATCTCGTCGATCTTGAGCTTCAACAATGGCGAAACCAAGGTACTCTCGTCTTCCACCTCGCAAGTCATCGTCGTCTTCCACGCTGATTCTGACTCTGTTCCTGGTCTTCACCTTCCTTGTTCTCATTCTCCTCGCTCTCGGCATCCTCTCCATTCCCAGCTCCTCGCGCGGCAATTTGCCCAAACCTAACGATCTCGCATCCATCGCTCGCAACACAATCCACGCGTACCTCACCTCACCTCATAATCCATTCTATTATCTTATTATTGATATTATTTATTGTTTAATTTGGTTTTCTTATGTTTTCTGTTCTCTTCAGTTCCGACGCTGACGATGAGAGGGGGGAGCAGTGGGTTGAAGTAGTGTCGTGGGAGCCGAGAGCCTTTGTTTATCACAATTTTCTGGTTAGTTTCGCGTTATAGCAATTGCTTCTTCACGCGTGCAAATTTGATTCATTATTTTTATTTTATTATTATTAATGATGTTAATCGAAGTCATTAATTATTGTCATTTGCTTTCACAACATTTACCCTTGTTTTTGTGGTTGTGAGTGATTGTGTGATTTCCGTTCTCAATTTTTATCGAAGCTCGCGGTTTATGAAAATGTTGGAGAATTAAAAGGGAAACGCATCCTAACGTGGAATATTGCTGACTTACTAAAAATTTGTGAAAGTATGAGGTGTTTGGTAATACCGCTTGATCTTATGTTAAGGATCGAGTAAAACTAGGGTAAGATTTAAGAAGATTGTGCGTGAAGAAGAATGAAAATACCCTGTTTAGTGCTAAGATTTCATCTTGAGACAGATGTTCATGGTGTTTTAACTCCTTATAGTTCTTGATTATGAGTTGACTTTCTTTCACTATCTTTATGTATTTTGAAGGTTATGATATCATTGCTAATTTCTGAGTTTTCCTTGCCTGGATTATGCTTAGCACAATGTTCAAATGGTGTATTCAATGTTTGAATGTGACTTTAGCGTGATGAGATGACATTATGTTTAAATCTTGGTTAAGCTTCGTGTTCTTCTTGGGCATTAATAATTTAATACTATGATTTATTATAATGTCTCCACCTTGCAAATACTAAAGCTTATCTGAATGATCTGCGCAGACGAAGGAGGAATGTGAATATCTAATTGACATAGCAAAGCCAAATATGCATAAGTCAACAGTTGTCGATAGTGAAACCGGAAAGAGTAAAGACAGCAGGTTGGGATATTTCCTATTTGTCTCTAGTCCTTTGGTATTGATAATGATTTCTTTTGCGTTATTTAAACTGCCTAAATGGTAAAAATCTAATCTTCATGTATTCCTTTAATATTTAGAGTGCGTACAAGCTCTGGAACTTTTCTGGCCAGAGGTCGTGATAAGATTGTCAGGGATATTGAGAAAAAAATTGCTGACTTTACTTTCATTCCTGTTGGTAAGTATTTTGCACCTCTTATCTCGTTCCTACAAACTTAAAATATTATTAATACAACGAAGATTTGTTGCTGGTTCTTTTCTTCTTTTTTATCTGCTTCACCTATGTGTTTTAAGTTGATGATAGTATCTAACTTCTCTATTTGTGGCATACAATCTCTTTTCTCTGGTGAACATTTTGTCTGTGATTGAGAAGTTGAGTAGTGGAAGATGTTATGCATTTGTCTTTAATGGAATATTTTCAGTTGCCTTTGCCATCTGGCTTTCTGGTTATTGATTTAGGATAGTAGAATATTTTTCATTATCTACTTCATAAAGCATTACATAAGCTGTCTCTCACAATATACAGAGCATGGTGAAGGACTTCAAGTTCTGCACTATGAAGTTGGACAAAAGTATGAGCCTCACTATGACTACTTTCTTGATGATTTTAACACTAAGAATGGGGGTCAGCGTATAGCAACAGTGCTGATGTACCTGTAAGTAACATTATGTGTTCTTTTAGTTGTTAACTTCAAATTCTCTTGGATAGGAGGACAGGTGTTCATGCTCTGTTGCTTTCATATTTTATGCAGTACTGATGTTGAAGAAGGGGGTGAGACAGTGTTCCCAGCTGCCAAAGGGAATTTTAGTTCTGTGCCATGGTGGAATGAGCTTTCTGAGTGTGGGAAAAAAGGACTTTCGATTAAACCGAAGAGGGGCGATGCTCTACTTTTTTGGAGCATGAAGCCAGATGCAACTTTAGATCCATCAAGCTTGCATGGTTAGTTTATCTTAATCTTCTTATTATATTGGTGCTGCTACATAACAAGTTTTAGTAGAGACTAGAGGAGATAAATTAACAAAACTGTTTTCTTGATTATTTTTCAGGTGGTTGTCCAGTGATCAAGGGTAATAAATGGTCAAGTACCAAATGGTTGCGTGTCAGTGAATACAATGCTTGAATATACATTACTATAGGTATTTATCTCTCCCTTTCTTGTGATGCTGTCAGAAAGTATTTTATTTACTCGTTACAGTTAAAGGCAAGACATTCATGCTCATCTGGCAATGTTTTACATTTGTGTTAGCTGAGACTTAGCTAATGGATTGCTTGCACTGAATACAGCTTTATAAAAATGTAATCATTAGTGTTGATTTGTGTTGCACTATCATGTTCACCAAGTTCTCAAGTTCTTGGATTCAATTCAATGGAGCTTAAGATGTTATGATAATAGCTTTAGTCTCAAAATATATGTGTATGCTTGTTAGAATCTTCTGCAAACTGTTCATTTCTTTAGGATTGAAATTGCTAAAATTGGAAAATTGATATCGATGTGCTTTACATTTTACATTGATTGCGGAACTGTATTTACTTCTCGATAGTTGTCCTGGTTGGCATAGTTGTTGCTCATAGTTTGATAAAATTTATTATGCTAGTTGTTGCTGATCACCTTTCCTGTTGATCAATTTATTTATCAGGCTTGTCTGAATTCATCATGCCAATGGTGTACTATTTGAGACTCAGCTAAAAGTTTGCGTGATAATGCTTCAGATCTGGAAGGAAATATTTACAGCATGATATGGCATTCTGTAATTTTGGATGTTCAGTTGTAAGCTAACTCATTTTTTCCCCTATCCTTTTCATTTATGATATCAGCGAATATAATAAAAAAAATTATGTACTGGTTAATTTACAATAGGAATGTTCAAGAAAATGTATGAAACCAATAGATGGAACAAGTATACCAGTTTTTTTTTCCCTCAGAGCTCCTTTACCTTTGGTTGTATTCGTTGTTATATGTCAGCTTGTGTTGTTACCCCTAAAATTCGAGGGGTCTTTAATAATTGAGTTAAAAATATTTATTTTTGGTTACAGAATTGAGTTAAGAATAGTGTTATTTATTATGAAACAGTTATCGCAAGAATCAATACAAAAATCGTGCATTTTATTTTGGATAACCATATTATTGCCATTGGTACAATGTATCACAAAAATTAATACTCAAGTCACGCATTTGTATTTCATTAAACAAAAGTTGAATAAAAAATTGCAAACAAATATCTGGTTTGATGGGATCGCAAACATGCTTGTTTATCATTTTCGTGTTGTACGAAGGAAAATATATATTATTTTGAGTGTGTATCTCTCTTGACTCTTGTTATGAAGCTCTCGTTTATTAGAGAAAATACACACTTGTATTATAGAATTAAAAATAAATTACACGCTTTCATAATCTAAAAGTTTTGGCACTGTTATTTATTACAAATAGACATAAATGATAAATTTGTTGATTTTTTTTAATAATTATCACGCATTGATAATGGTTTTTTATAGGTTCACAGTTTAATTTTTTTAACTCAACAATACATATACTTTTTTTCTTGTAAAAAAAAGTCATTCGTTGAAAATGTCCGACCCTTGTAAAGGCAGATGATCAAATAAAACATTTCAACACTGCACAAATAAAAATAGCAAATTAGACATACACTCAAAATTAAACAAATTAACAATCCTAAAACTGGAGACACACAAGATAATGCTAGGACTTTTTTTTATGAAAGAACTTTCAACCTTTATTTTAATCATTTTTACCATTGTTAAAATGTTAATTTCTTTTCAGCAATCTGTCTTTGTATCAATTGTATTTTTTAAAAAAGTATATAGAATACTACATACATATCGTTATCATCATGTATATACACAACGAACTTCATCGATGGAATGACTGTTCTATATCTGTTTATCCATTAATGAAACTATTGTATTAAATATAAAATATAAAACTAATATTTATGTTAATTTATAATTAATAAATTTAATAAGAATCAAAATTTTAAGCATATATGAAATATAAATAAGTCATCTAATAAACCTTTTTAAAAACACAAACTTATTCTAGCTACTTGATTAAATAGACCTTATAAAAGCTCAATCTAGGTTTGCTAATTACAATATTTGAAGAGCCCCCAGCATTTTTGGAAGAGCAAAGTAAAGATTATTCAAGATACTTTCACAACACACGCACCACCAAAAAAAATAGCATTACACGATTATAAATATAAAATTATTGTTATATAACAAGACTAATTTTAAGAGATTATTTGTATTTTTTTTTACTAAATTGAGTAAACTTTTTCGATGACCAAATTCCGTATTTACTCTCCCTCCCATTCTCTCTCTCACAAACTCAAAATAAGAGTACTTTCTATTGTTTCATTAAAGAAAATGCAAAATGGGAAATTTCGAATTTTAAAAATAAAATTCAATTTTTTCCTTTTATTTTCTCTTTAATTTAAATTTCAAATATTTCTCTCTTCCCTCCACCCTTACAAACAGAGGGTAAATGTCCAACCTTCGTTCATTTATTTATACCTTAAGATATTTACGGCACATTGCTCATAATTTCAATAGATGTTCCTGATTTTCTTAATTCTCAAGAGTCGGGAGGCAGCAATAGAAGGTAAATGTTTCCTAAAAACTCAACTGCAAAACCAGTAAAAAAGAAGTAATAAGGACTTTTCATCCTCAATGACCAATAGAATTTTTGAAAAAGAAAATCACATTTCTTCAACAAACGACTGTCATAACTCTTCCTCGTAGCAGCCATCTAGTTCCTTGGTTTATTAATACAATAGCTGAATAGCATGGATTTCTTTGTAGCAGCCATGCTAGATTATTAAGACCAAAGTTAAGAATCAGCGCCAGTGGGTGCTATCAATTCAACCTACAAACTTGGTTTATATCTGATTCAATGTTTGGCATTGATCAAGTTTCTGATGACATACTGTAAGATACCTCCATGGTTGAAGTAAGCTAGCTCAACCTGTAATGAACAGAAACTCAGTAGGTAAAAGGAGAATGTCAAGGAATAAGAGCAAGCCACAACAAACACATCACTACCGCCAACACCAACAAAGATGAAAGATAAAATATTACCTCAGTATCAAATCTCAATGTAGATATAAATGATTTCCCGGTGTTTGTCACCACTGTGACATCTTGACCGGGTCGTATTTCATTCACATTGCTTGGTAGATCAATGGTGTAACGTTCTTGGCCAGTTAATCCAAGAGAATCAGCATCCTCCCCGGGCTTAAAACACAAAGGAATGATACCCATTCCCACCAAATTACTTCGGTGAATCCTTTCAAAACTTTTTGCTATGACAGCTTTCACGCCCTAGAAACAATAATGAAAGGATCCAGAATTACACAAACCAACAAAATATACGCAAATAAAATAGGTCAGAGCAGAATGGCTTATAGAATGTACCAGTAGCATTGGCCCCTTTGCAGCCCAATCACGAGAGCTTCCACTCCCATACTCAGCACCAGCCAAGATAATCATATCATGCCCCTCACTCTTGTATTTCTGCAATACCAAAGGGAACCAATGAAGGTTGAAGTGTTAGAAATTTGATTTACAGATGGACCATTAGCAATCTACCTCAGACGAAATGACAACGCACAAGATTAACAAGAAACCAACTACCAATCTTTGGAACACAGGTGGATGAAAAAGATAATGGAATCATAAATTATTTGTGTGCAAGGTCACTGAAACTTTATCTTTCTCTATTTTTCCATTTTGGCCTATTTGATACACTGTTGAACAATGAAATATCAGATATAAGCTCATATTTTCGTAGATCCATTCCAGCCACAACATCAAGAATCTTTCCAACCAGAAAATCAATTAGAACATATTTGCAAAGTAAGTGAAGGAGATATCTGATGCTAAGTAAAAACCATTGACTAATATACCTACACACTACATAGTTTAGAAAAATCACCTCTGCAACGTCAAAGACTGACAACTTCTCCCCAGAAGGAATATGAATAGTTTTAGGTCCAACTTCTCCATTCAAAAATTTGTTGACAATGCGAATATTGGCAAACGTTCCTCGGGCCATCACCTCATCATTACCCCGGCGACTTCCATAGGAGTTGAAGTCCCGTCTATCAACCCCACGTTCTATAAGGTATCTGGCTGCAGGACTGTCCTTATGTATGCTGCCAGCTGGAGAGATGTGGTCAGTTGTGATACTGTCTCCAAAGTTGAGCAAACAGTAAGCATCCTTCACTCCATGAGAGCCTGGGGGAGACATGCTCATATTTCTAAAATAAGGTGGCTCATGAATATAAGTCGATGTAGGGTCCCAAGCATAAAGAGTGCCCGTTGGAACAGATAAATTATTCCACATGGGATTCCCTTGGGTGATTGCATTATATGTGTCCCTAAACATATCAGGTAGCACACTTGATTGTACAACCTGAAAATTGGACAAATATGAACAATCTATACGCAACATATTTTCATTTAAACTGTTTATGAGGCAATGCACATGTATTTTCAAATTTAGGTAAAAATTATAAGTGCAAACATCATACTTGATTGTACAACCTAAAAATTGGACAAATATGAACAATCTATAGACAACAATTTTTATTTAAACTAAATTTTCTCGGGCATTGCACAGGTATTTTCAAATTTAGGTAAAAATTATAAATACAAATTTATAGAATAATATCACTGTTACTAAATAATGATAAAACTACATGCTTTAAGAAGGAATAAAATATAAGAAGAAACGTCCTCATTGTTAAGATAAGAAGTTTCATTTTGTTATATAGAATTGAAACTCAGAATTGTATGAATATTGCTTGAGAGGGATCCTCTCAACTCTATGATTCATAGAAGAAATCTGTACAAGGAGAATCCCATCCCTTATTCTAACTTGTTAAAACCCAAATCACACATAATATCCACACAAATCATGAAAAATCTCAACATATAGGATTAAAGTAAAATATAACAAGTTTTGGAATTGTTATTGTTATATAAGAAAAGTTTTGAAGAGGTAAGACTTACAGAATTGAAGAGTACATTGTGTGAATCAATTATTAATTTGATACGATGTGCCAAATTTTAAAATAAATAATTTTAAATTTACAAATATGGAAAGTTTTGGAATTAACATCTAGAAAATTTAATATTGACTAAATTTAAATAACAGTATTTGAGGGGGTAAAAATGAGATGCTTGATGTAGGGGAAGTCACATAGCATGTTAAAAGGGATATTAGAATGAGAGAAGTCCGCACTCTAAAGAGTGATGACTCAAATATAATATACAAGGTTGATGAAAAAGTCATATTTAAACACATTGAGCCACTTACATTTGCTATTTCTTCACTGGATGGCCAAATATCCTTGAAGAAGATCTTTGTTCCATCCTTCCCTATCCCAATGGGTTCAGTGTCAAAGTCAATGTCCACCTACATAATAGAGTGTCCAAATTAGAAAGTGACAGAAAATTTTGAAATGCATACTAGAAAATTGAAAACAATTTACAAATCACATACTGTGCCAGCAAGGGCATAGGCAACAACAAGAGGAGGAGAAGCAAGATAATTAGCTCTTGTTAATGGGTGAACTCGGCCCTCAAAGTTCCTATTTCCAGACAATACAGCTGCAGCTACTATATCTGGAATATTCAAAAAACCAATGCTTAGGTAACCTCATAGATTCACAAGTGATTACTAACAACAACAAAAAATACCATTTACCAAAGGATATGTACCATTTTCGGTAATTGCAGATGCAACAGCTTCATTAATATCCCCTGAATTTCCAATGCATGTGGTGCATCCATACCCAACTATATTAAACCCTAGCTCATTCAAGTACTTCTGCAAGCCACTGAAAGCACCAGGAGCAATCAGGAATCAAGACATTTAGCAACATAAATGTGAATTCCACCATGTTATGGATGTATACACTTGACTATATTCTAAAGAGAATACCTCCTCTGCAAATACTTAGTTACAACACCAGAACCTGGGGCAAGACTTGTTTTAATCCATGGCTTCACCTAATATTCAATATCAAATTGTGAAACAATTGCAAACAATTAGCAACAAACAACAATGGGAAAAGGAAAATAAATAAATCTTGTCATGTTTTCTATCAAATATGTATCTAGCTACCAGACTGTAAAAATAACAGGAAGCCTAAAAACAATTGCTACTGTAACTTCAATATTATTCAGAAATGGGAAAGCAACAAGAATACAAAGCTGTATGAGGTGCTACATTAGCCAAGACAATAATGTTATATATATAAATGCAATCCTGTTGCATTTAACAATGTTATAAAGATATAAATGCAATCAGACACCAAATGTAAAACCAGATCATGCTAGTCAACACTCTATCATATAGCCCAATTATGGCACCAGAGCATAACAAGGGGCAAACCTTGTTGACCTTGTTGGACTTATGCATATAATTTGTGCAAGCATATCATAATTGAGTAAAATCATAAAGTTATAATGATGAAGGTACAAAATGCAGAGCCATCCACTAACCTGCAATCCCAATTCACATGCTTTCTTTGCAACCAATGCAGCTCCAAGCATTACGCTAGGATTTGAAGTATTTGTACAACTGGTGATAGCAGCTATAACAACATCACCATGCCCAAGATGTGCTGGTGTCCCTTGGAATGTGAACTCTGCAACCTTATTCTGAGATTCTTTTGGTACAGCAAAACCCTGTAACAGTGCAATATTATACAGTTTGAACCACAAAAACGACCAACGCTGTAATATGGCACAAGCCACAAAATGCTAAAAGCATATCACTAGTATGAATAAATAGTCAATTGCACAATTTGACTTCCTGGTCACAGATCTGCAGGAATGTAAATTCAAATTTCACCCAAGGTAGTGAAAGGTGAAGGGAATTCTTGAGGTGCTAAGGGGTTTTTAACACCCATGGAGTAAGGGGCCAAAACATGCAAACTTCACACAAGATAGCTATTAAATTAAAAAATAAAAAGTAAAATATATGACTATTTTCAGTATTTTGTATTAATTGCCATATGAATTGAATAAGCAGCTCTCATTATAAAAATAAAATATTCCAATGAAATATATAATAATATTTTTATTTTCCAACTATTTTACGACCTTTAGAATCTAAAAAAAAAACTACATACCCTATTGTCCAGAGGCTCCACGCTATGCTTAGGTAAGGGAGAGGATATTGTACACAGCCTTACCCTTGCAGATGTAAAGAGACTGTTTACGGATTCGAACCCATGACCAACAAGTCACCAAGACACAACTTTACCGCTGTGCCAGGGCTCGCCCACATTTTACGACCTTTAGAATCACAAAAGTTAAACTGCTGGGCTTTTTTAGTTTCTTCTTTTATATAAATAAATCAGTAAGGTGCTAGAGGTGTTCCTTATCTGAACCATTAATTAAGATGCTAAAACTAGTCACTACTGTACCCTTCTAGCCTTGGATTAGCACATCTGAAGGGTGATTTCATGGCAGACCCCTTCCCCCAACCACATGCATGCACACACACAGAGAAAGAGATGCTGCTACTAAGAGTGCAATACCTTTTGAAAAATCATATTTGAAAAATGAAGATATGAAAACTTAAACACTAGATGGAACAGATAAGCTATGCTACTATATATTTAGCCATTAAAAATAATATGCATACCTTAAATCCAACTTTATTGTTCAGGCAGGCATGCCAGTCTACCTTCATTTCTCTCAAAGGGACACGGTCATGAGGCCTGAAAAGATTTAAGGGTACACCATTAAAAAACTGAAAATGTCATAAAATATGTCCCCCACCCTTCTAATTTGTGCTTACTACATAGACCCTCCATTTTGAAACCCTACACAAAACTCCACTGTATTCATTTAAAAAATAAAATAAAATAACTCATTAAAATAAAAAACACAACACTCCACTGCCACACCTCTTTTGTCAGAATACATACTGAATAAGGGTAGGAATGACATTTTCAACAAATCTGTAAGATCTTATAGCATTTAGGAGTTAATGGTAATATTTTAATTTTTCTAAAGCAATATGTACAATTTTTTTAATAGAGGGAGGATATGTGTAGTAAATGCCAAATATAAGGAATGGTGGAAAAGTTTACCCTTATTTTTAAGTGGAAAGCATAAGAACTCATTACCTTTTTGGACCTGAGACACAGGGCTCTACATCCTCAAGATTGAGTTCCAAATACGATGAGTACACTCTCTCCACTTGGGGCTGTACAAAAGCAAAATCCCAGTCAGACCAGGTCCTTCCATAACTATCCAAAAACAATACAAGCATAGCATACCTCGCTGTAATCCACAAACATCTTATTTGCACGTAAATAGGATTCTATCATAGAAACCTGTAAGAAAAAGACACATGTGAGCACATGTAGACACCCTAAAATACCATGACACAGATGTTTGCTTACAGTCTCATCACTTCTGCCAGTCAGTCTCAAATATTGCAAAGTGACATGATCCACAGGAAAGAAGCCCATGGTTGCACCATACTCAGGAGACATGTTTGCTATAGTGGCACGATCAGCCAAAGACAGTTCACTCATGCCTTCCCCTGCATTGGTAAAAAGCAGTTATCCAGGGAAAGATTAATCAGCTAGACAGATGAAGCTACAAGAAGAAGATAACATTGCATTGTTTGCATAAATTAGTATTTACCATAAAACTCAACAAACTTGCCAACAACCCCATGCTTTCTTAGCATTTGAGTAACAGTCAACACCAAGTCAGTAGCCGTGACACCATCTCGTAGTTTGCCTAATAATTTGAACCCAACGACACCCGGTAGGACCATGCTCATGGGCTACAAAAAATGAGATAAATAAATATTTCTAACAATAACTTCTCCATTGGCCAAAACCACACAGGTCTATACATTATTACGCACAACATGCATACTGTTAAAACAAAGGAGAGAATTAGAATTTTTCAGAGATACTCAGTGAATAAATCAATTTCAATCTCTAATTTTAAAAGTAACTCAAGAGGACTCTATAACAAATTAGCATGTTAGTTTTACCTGGCCAAGCATGGCAGCTTCTGCTTCTATTCCACCAACTCCCCATCCAGCAACACCCAGGCCATCTATCATAGTAGTGTGTGAATCAGTTCCGACAACACTGTCAGGATAAAGCACACCATTTGTGTTGAACACAACTCGACCAAGGTATTCTAAATTAACCTGCAAAATTAAAATCACAAAAAATTAAAAATATTCAGAAATTAAATATTACAGAATCAGATAAAATATTATGTATCCATGCATACACATTTCAGTATCACTAGTCATGGAATGATGCAATTACCTGATGAACTATCCCGGATCCAGGAGGAACGACAAGCATATTATTGAATGCATTAGAACCCCATTTGAGGAAACCAAATCTTTCCTTGTTTCTTTGGAATTCAAGTTCCATATTTGCCTGGACAGCATTTTCTGATCTTGCCACATCAACTTGAACAGAGTGATCAATAACAAGATCAACTGGTACCTGAAGGAAACCAATTTTAAAATCATAACACATACCCAATATACAAAAAAATAAATAACTCAATGTTAATCCAAATTCATTAATGTTCACAAGAATGGGGCTTACCAAGGGGTTAATTTTATTAGAATCACCACCAAGTTTGTTCATTGCATCTCGCATGCAAGCAAGATCAACCACAGCAGGCACCCCGGTAAAGTCCTGATATTAACATTCAAAAAACCTCAGTTAACACCACAAATGCAGCTAACATTCGAAGAATTTCACAAAAGCAATACCACTCAGCATCAACATCTTCATGTTACTCACCTGCAGAAGCACTCTAGCTGGCTTGAATGGAATCTCCACCAGCTTGGGAGAGGTATTCTCCCAATCAATAATTTTTTCAACGTCGTTACTCTTAACTTGAAACTCATCACAGTTACGGATTGCAGATTCCAAAAGTATCCTCACAGAGTAAGGAAGTTTATCTGTCGTGACAAACACACGAATGTCACCATCAATTTTCAACCTCTCCAGATTCAAATTTAACTCATCGAATCATCACTGAAATTGCAACATTACATTCCCCCCAAAACAGCAACAGATCTCACCAGACACAAGCAGTAGCATCATAGAAAAATGCAATTGGAAAATAGAACCGTTCAATTAACACCAACTAATAACACACACACACACAAATAAGACAATATTGAACAGTGCTTCCTTCAACATTTTCTCTCGTCAGAAAATGAAAAATCAGTGACTCACCGATTCTAGGATCGTTGAGAGCAGGCAAGCTAAAGTACTTTCCAAACTCGCCAGCGCCGCCGGGCTTCTCGAGCGTCCTCAAAATGCTATTGAAAGGATTCTCAGTCGCTGCAGCAACAAAACAAACATTTCAAAAACCAAATCCAAAAATAAAAAATTAAAAAACAGAAAACCGAATCGTGTTTGATTCACAAAAAGAAGTGAGAATTGTGTTACCCATGGTAGCTAAGAGAATGAAGAGATCGATCGATGGAGCAGAAGAAGAGAGAAAGAGAGAGAGAGAGAGAGAGAGGAGAAGAGTAGGTGGCTGAGGAAGTGGAAATGTTGCTGCGAGTTGGGTCGTATTATTTAATTGTCTCCATTTTGGTGTGGTCGTCTCAAATATCCTTCTTTTTTCTTTTTCTTTTTTTGTTAAGAGTCTGAATTCTGAAGTATCTTTTGATGATGTGCTATCGTAATCACATCACATGATTCAGTGTATATCCTCAAACAACCTTTGTAGAAGGCATATTTACCTTATTCCTTTTTGTTTTCTTTTTTTTGGCGAATATCTTTGCCTTATTCTTTGTTGTAGCTATTGCCCTACAAGATGAAGAGAAGGAAAAATCTCGCACGCCATCCTTGGAGAGTTGGAGTTTGCATATTACTAATATTTTTCACTTTTTATTAGCAATTTAGCACTAAACTTTGTATTTGCGTAATCATTTAGAATTTATTATGTATACTAATTATCGTATTGAAATTTAGTTTAAATTTCACTTTTGATGATTTCTCTTTTAACATAAATAGTATTAGTTTTAAAATTTAGTGGTATTTTTCTTTCTATAATTTATAGGTTCAAAATAAATTCTATCATACTAAAATTAATTTAAGGACAATAATAACCAGAATGATTAATCGTGCAAATAGTATTGGTAATAATGATAATAACGATTATAATTATAATAGTGATGATAACAACAACAATGATAATGATAATAATAATAATTGTCATCAGGATAATAATAACAATAAAAATGATCATTGTCAAAAGTATAAAATATTCTTTTTAAATTTAAAACTAAATTCATAAATCATTTCTTCTTAGTTTTAAAAATAAATGTAAAAATATTTTTAAAATTAAGTTAAAAATTACTTCAACTCTATCTTCTATCAAACTTATTTTGTTTCAGAAATTATATTTTAAAAAAATAAAACCAAATTATTTTTAATTAATTAGTTCTCAAATTTATATATTTAACCTAATCACCCAATCAATTTTTTAGTTTTAGATTTTAGCATTTCTTCTTCTTTTTTACAAAAGATTTTAGTATTTCAGTCTTATACTTTCGTCATTTCTCCTATAAAGTTCAGTATTTATCGTATTTTAGACAAGCAGACGAATGAGATATACTTTCATCATTTCTCTTATAATGTTCAGTATTTATCATATTTTGGGTAAAGAGACGAATGAGACATGTAAAGTTATAATTAAATTTGGCTATAAAAAAAGTTATAATTAAAATAAAAGTTATGTATGAATAAAATAAATAACAATCATTATAATTTATTTAAATATGAATTTAATTTATATGAATTATTACTGTAAATTTTCTTACATATACATTTAATAGGAGTTGATTATTTTACCATATCATCTAGATATCTTGTAAAAATGTTTTACATTTATGGTGTATATAAATTAAAATCTTTAACTATTGTTTGAAACGATTGAATATTAATAACTTTTTTATTTTGTAATATTAAAATTTAAATTTTAAAATACATTTTTTATATAAAAAGAAGACAATTCGTGTAGATAAAAGGGTAAAAAAGTATAATAATTTATTTTTAATTTAATCTAAAGATCTAAACCAAACTAACTACTAATTTAATCGAATTGATTTAAATAAATTATCTGAAAAAATAAAACCAAATTAATTAAATATAACAAGATTAAATTTCATTTTATCTCAAACTTAAATTAAACCAACTCATAAAAACAGATATTTAATTGGTCTGTGGTGCCACTCTTTTAGTAACGTGTTCCATCAAACCCACTAGTTCTTGAAATAGGCACATTGTTGTGAATTTCATCTTTCTTTCTTACGAAATATGATTGTTTTTTTTCTTTGTGCCATATTATTGGGCCTGAAATGGATTGTTAACCGATATGCATTCGGCTGTTGCTTCTTGCACTTCCACTGATGCTTCCTGTACTTCCTATATTATATTTCAAAAATTTCATTCTAAAATGCAAATTATATTCAGGAATGAGATTTTGAGATTACAATGGAAAGTGCAGGAAATAATATGGGAGTGCAGTAAGTTTTACCCTATGCATTTGAATACGTTATCCTTATAAAAGAAATGCATACGTTAATGAATACAAAAAGTATCAAAAATTTTGTGCAAATTGCTTAGAAAAAGTTTATATACTATTCTGATAATATAAAAGTTAAATACATTCGCATCAAAATATATTTTATCATTTATAATAAAGTTATTGATTATGTGTAAAATTATGAACATACAATTTTGTGCAAAATTTTCAGAAAATAATTTAATTACAATTTTATGACAGTTTTTTTTTTTAATCAGCTCATATATTAATAGGTAAAAGATACCAAAAGTACCTGGTTACAAGGAATCGATGAAATAAAGTTCAAATCAATTGGAAATCTGCTACACCAAAACCAGCGGTTATTCAATATTTAATGAAATGTCCAAAAATATCTCATAATCAATGCAAGGCTACCAACAAAACATAAGTGATCTATTTCTATTCGTTACATCACAGCATTAGCCATTGAATCTATAAACTAAAGCTAGCAATAACTACACTTCTAGCATACAATAAGAACATATTTTACACTTACATGTACGCAAAGCAAAATGTGTTTTTCCACTAAATCTCATAAAAACAATATATGTCTTGACCAACAAAAGACTATCTATATTAAATGCTTCCAAACCATAACAAGTGTACCAGATTAATTATGATTTATGAGACAAACCAAGGCATGTATTCGTGTTTTATTGCCACAAAATGAAACTTGCTGAAAAACATGGAACTATAGACTTCAACCAAGTCCATGGAGTGAACTTAATATCATCTAAAATATTTTTCAATTCAGGATTAACATTCTCAAACACGACTCTGTTTCTGGCTTTCCAAATACAAAAAAGTACTAAACACCAAATGATTATCAAAATATCATCATCAACCAGAGATAAAGCCAATCCACATGGAATTGCCAAAAGTGACCATTGATACTAACATGTGAGGCAATATGTATTATTCCACCAATCAATTCATGACAATGAGACCATATTGTTTATGCAAAATGACAATTAAAGAATAAATGTGTTCCCCCTCAATGGATGACTGACAGAAATAACAAAGAGTATTTGTGTTCTCTATGATATTCCTTGAGCAAAGATTGTCCAAAGTTGGTAGACGGTTCCTAAAAGTGCACCAAACCAAGAAATTCACCTTGTTGGGTACTTTGATCTTCCACAGGACCTTAAACAAAGGTGAAACTTGTGATTCCTCCACTGAGTCCACCAGGTACACATAAGTGGATTTTGCTGTGTATATTCCTAAATTTTCCAATTGCCACCACCATGAATCCTCCAAGATTTGAGACCCAGGCAAAGAAGAAATACTTTAAAAAAGGTTTGTTTGATTTTCCCTCTCCCACTCAAAGAGTTCTCGCCTCCATGTGAGGTCCCAACTCCAAGTATTTCCCCTCAATGAGCCCACCTCACTAATAAGACTTTCCTTTTGTTCTGAAACCGAAAATAGCCCAGAGAAACGATTTCTAGAGTTTATACATTTAACCAAGCATCTTTCCAAAATCTACTTTTTTCACCATTACCCACCTTCCAAGTCATAGCTTCATTTTCTTTACATTTCATTTGTCATGTACAGTGATAATTAATGTAATATGTCAATTTAACTTGATTATTAAATTTTCCTACAATTCCTCTTATAATTAAGTTTATAGGGCAAGTAATACTGTGTTTCTTCTTTCTTACGCAGTGTCTATGTCCTTGGCTTTTGGGTAATTTTTTTATTTTTTTTTAAAAAACGGTTTCGAAGATGATACTATGGTAAAACCTCTAAGACGATTTTACGTTAAAATCCTCTTAAAAACTTTTTTAAATTTTTTTTTTAACACAGTGATTCCAAAATGGTTGTAAGGTAAAATTGTCTTAAAATGGTAACATTCTAAGACGATTATATCTAAGAATCGTCTTATAATACTGTTTTTTATTTTAACATAGTGATTCTCAGATGATTATAAGGTAAAACCGTCTTAGAATGATCACATTCTAAGACAGTTATATGGTATAACCATCTTAGAATGATCACATTCTAAGACGATTTTACCTTAGAACCGTCTCAGAAATCATTTTCTATTTTTTTTAATAAAAACGTCTTCTAAGACGATTCCGTTTAAGAATCGTTTTAGAATCGTTTATTATGAAGATGGTTTAATAACTGTTGTCGAAAATCTTGACTTTCGACGATGTTTGCTTCAAAGACAGTTGAAAATCGTCTTTGTATGCCTTAAATAACTGACATAAAATGGCTTATTTGTAGTATTGACACTTCACTCCACAAACCGTACTCATGATGAAAAATATTCTAACAAGAATCTTGTTGAATGCTCACTAGAGTCTTCCAAACCTTCCTTTGTATTTTAATTAAGGATAAGAAAAATAATGATATTGATGTGAAGACCGAGTTGATCAAGTAGATTTTTATGACAATACAAAAGTGTTTTATATTACTATCTTAATGATATATTGTAGGGGTGCCCAAATGAACTGTTATAATTGAGAATTGCACTTAATTGAAACAAAAAAACTAAACTTTTTTTGTAAAATAAATTGAACTAAACTATTTTGTGACTTTAGTTTTAAAAAACTAAACTTTTACTTTGTTAGATATTGGTGCGATGCACATGTTAGAAAACTGAACTGTTAAAGAGTTAAAAAGAAATAAACAAGCAAGGCAATGAGAGAACTGTTTCTTGAGCTCATATTTACAGACAAAGACTTAGGTTGTGTTTGTTATCCGCAATGAAAACAATTGATGGAAGACAGAAAGAAACTATCTGCATTTGGTGTCAAAGAAAGAAGAGACAACGACCGTACCGCCACAGAAGAAATTTTTTTTTACCGAAATGCCACGCGACCAAAACATATTACCAGACTGCCACGCGTCATATTTCGCTAGATCCCCCGGCGAATTACACAACACATAATTCGCTACTCTGTGTAGCGAATTATGTAACGGTATGCTGACATGGCAGAGAGAGAAAGAGTAGTTAGCTAGAGGGAGTAGCGAACTACTTACAATGAATAACTACTCCACTTTCCAATAAACAACTGCCTCCACTTTCCTATAATATATGTCATCCCTTTATTTTTGCATATCTATTTAAACTAAATTGAATGGTAACTGACATATTTTATTCAAAATAATTTTAAAAGAAACTGTATTGTTTTACAAAACTAATTTAGTTAATAGAATTAATTTTCAACTAAATAAAAAAAATATGATAAAAAAATCAAACCAAATGCTTTTCAAATTTAAATTTATAATAATAATTAGAATCATTTTAAATAGATTTTATAATTATTTTTTATTTTTAAATATTTTTTATTTAGTTGAAAATTAATTTTATTAACTAAATTAGTTTTGTATATCAATACAATTTTTTAAAAATTATTTTGAATAAAAACCGATATTTTGAATCAGTTTTAAATTGATTATAAGAAATAGATCAATTTTAAATAGATTTTTTTACTATTTTTTTATTTTCAAATATTTTTTATTTAGTGAAAATTATTTCTATTAACTAAATTAATTTTGTAAACCAATATAATTTTTTAAAAAATTATTTTGAATAAAAATCTGTCCCTTACCATTCAATTTAGTTGAAAAAATTTGCAAAAATAAAGAGATAAGATAAGTTATGAAAAAATGAAAACAGTTATTGATTAAAAAGTGAGAATACGGTAAAATTATATATTCGCGTGGTATTTAGGTAAAAAAAAATTTTACCGTGGGAGTACGGTTGTTATCTCAAGAAAGAAAGCATAAACAATTTTGAAAAGAGTGGGTTGCACACGCTGTATTTCTCTCTGCACATTAGACGAGAAAAGAGGATCAAGTTTGTCCTTTCACGAAAATGATATCCATACGCTTATATCGTCTTTTTTTCATTCGGGAGTCTGTGATGTGTTATGCGTTTTTCCAAGGCATAATGCTATTTTTTGTCTGAATTTAATTTTCACTTATTTTATCCATACCAAAATTTTTTATAATATTATTTCTATTCTACTTTTTATCTATTTCACTTAAACAAACAACACAATATATAATTTTATTTCTATTTAAGTTTTTCTTTTTGAATTTATTTCTCTTTTATTTTCATTTATCCTATTTCTTCCGTCCAAACTGAACAAAGCCTTATAGTAGCTTAAGCAATTGAGTGTAGCAATGAAATTAAATTATAGCTCTGCATTAGAATGTCCTTTCTGAAAGGCATGAGCTTCTATGGGCCGGTTTACTTGTATCTCTGGTGCATTTTTGTCCGTGAAGTTCTGTTTTTAACTTTTCACTATGGAACTTAGCTGGGTCATGAAAGAATTCCGTCAAAAATAAAGTTTAGTTTCAATTTTTTTTATAAAATAACTTTTATGTCACTTAAATAATCGCTAATATATAATCTTTTCTTAAAAATTAACCCAATAAACACTCTCACTCTTAGGATTCCTTTACTTTTGTTAATATCAAAGCAAAACTGTGAGTCCATCTAGGTTAATATTTTGTACGCATGTACTTTTTTATATAGTTGAAAGTCAATGACTCAAAATATTGAATAGTGTTTAGTGGGAATTTAAAGCTTGAATAGAAAAAAGGAATGCACGTAACCCGCTTTGGTGAGCAACGAAGTACCTTAATTCACAGACACTTCTAGCGAGATATGCCATGTCAGCACTGTCCCCCAGAGCCAATGGGAACCGTAACATCCTACCTAATTTTATTTATTTATTTATTTAATTATTTGCTTATTTTAAATTTATTTATTTTATCCTTTTGTCTTTTGTCGAGAAATATAAATTGAGGGAGAGACAATAGAACTAAAATTTTACAAGGAACATGTATCAGTAAAAATTCTTCATCATAAAATTTACAAAATATGAAGGACTGATACATTAGTCCATGTCTCTAATACAAAAATATACAAGAACAAATCTTTTTTTAAAATTCGGCATAGTACATAGTTTCTTCATCATATCAACCAAACTCCAGCTTCAAGAAATCTGACCATCATTGTCATCTAAAAAAAAATAAAAATAAATCTAATGAGAAATAAATTTCTCAGTAGACAAATCTAAACCACCAAATACATTAGAAGGTTAGTAAATAAGAAAATCTATCATATCAAACACATTAGAAAGGTTAGTAAACAAGACAATTCTATTCCATCATATACCTTAGAAAGGTAGTAAATAAAGCAAATCTAATTCATCACATACTTAAGCAAATCAATAATTCAATATATCAGAATGAATGCATGAATGCATGGGAGGATGAAATGCAATGGTCACATGTGCACATGGTCTCTACATATCATATTGTATGTAGCTACATCTCGTACTGGATATAGACACTGCGATCGTCTTACGCAAACATGCATGAATTTTCATGTATTAGCACCTGATTTCTTGACGTAGCATAGGCCCAGTTGTCACACTTGGGGTCATTCTCATAAAATCAGTAGCATAGGCTCGGTGTTCACAACTCTAGTCAATCTCATAAAATCAGTAGCATAAGTCTGGTATTCACAATTCGGGTCAATCTTAAAATCATAGGTCCGGTCTTGAAACCCGTATCAATCTCATTCATATCACAAAAATTCATAATATAAAGAAAATTCTTGATATTCTTCATAAAAGTAGGATAGGTAACAATTCATATCATGTCTACTTAATTATACCAATTTTAATATTTTCGATATGCCGATTTAGCGGCGTAAAATGAATTATATTCGAAATACTTATAACTGAGTTCAACTTGCATATTTACCATAGTTGTGTTATCATAAAACTCCAGGAATAAAATTAACTAATTGTCCTTATAATAATGTTAGCTGTAATAAACTGATTACATACTAAGTGGTTAATTAGCATGGTAAGCTACGTATGAGTTTCTAAACTTATAAAAGGAGTATGAAATGGAATGGATAATCGATATACTAGGATTAAAATGTATTAATTACAGTTTATATGGGTATATGTGTATATATATATAATTAAATAGATGTTCTGGAAAGAATTATATATTTATATTTAGGGAGTAGAATAATACCGGGATGACCTGCATACTTATGTTAGGAAGAAAATTAGGACTTGGAAGAGGCTATATATATATAAATATATGAGAATGAAACCCTGCATGTTAGGAACTCAACTTATACGTGGAAAAAGGTGCTATATCTATATATTTATAAGAATGGAACCGGAATGAAATTATCATGGCTAGTTTAAATAGGTGAGCTAGGTGTAGTTTATATAGCCAACCGGGTTGGTTATTTTACGAATTTAGGCGGAAACCGGAATGATCTTAGACTTAGGAATGTTGTATTATAATTGACAGAAAATTCCGAGAGGCATGGATTGGGCATGGGTCATAGTTATTCATTAAGTAAGGAAAATATAACAGGTGCAGAGCTTATAGGTGTAGAAGAGAGTTTGGCCGTGCCGAGGTGCCGAGGTGGTGAGGGGTGCTGAGGTGCAATGGTGCCGAGTTTTTCGAGATGCCGTGATGCAGTTGGAATGCCGAGGTGGTTATGGCCAGGTATGCATGAAGGGTGCCGAGTTTCCATCTTAGGTGCCGGGCTTGGTGGGTGGATGCCGAAGTGGCCAAGTACACATGCCGAGTTCATGGTGCACGCCGGGTTCATAGGCATGCCGGGCTCGTGGTGCATGCCGAGTTCATGGGCATGCCGGACTCATGGTGCATGCCGGGTTCATGGGCATGCTAGACTCATGGTGCATGCCGGGTAGGTGTGGTGCCGAGAAGGTTCCATGCCGGGTTGGATGTATGGCCGAGCTGGCATGTGATGCCAAGTAGCCATACGTGCCGAGAATGGTGCATGCCAGTTTTAAGGCTGCATGTGTGAGGCCGAGAAAGGAACATACCGAGTTCGAGATGGCATGCGAGGGCCGAGTTACATCATGCATGGTGGCTGGTTTACATTGTGGGAGCCGAGTTCCATGGTGGCCGGGTTTCATCATGTGTGGCCGAGTTTGATTATTCATGGTGGCCGGGTTTCCACGTTGGGTGCCGGGTTCATGGATGGCCGAGTTAGGGGTGTTCATCAACCAACAAACCGATGCAAACCGCGGTGACCGAACCGAAAAATCGAAAACCAAAAAATCGAAAACCGAAAAAAAAACCGAAAATTTTCATTGGATTGGATCGGTTTTCGGATTGGCCGGTGAAAACCGATCCAATCCAAACCATTCCAATTGTAAACCATACCTTACCCTTTATCTACTTGGGCCTATTCCCCATTATAGCCCAAAAACCAAAAATCCAATACATTGCTTCTTATTTTGTCCAATGAACGTGTTTGTCTTATGAAAATTAGAAAATGATGTTTGTTTTTGTCCAATAAATGTGTTTGTTTATGTTAGATACTCCTTATTTTGATAAAAATAAGTCTCATAAGTTTTACTTTTAGACTTTTTAAAAAACTGAAAACCGATCCAATCCAAACCGAAAAAAATTGGATTGGATTGGATCGGATTTGAAAAAAATTTCAAACCGAATGGATGATCAAATGACCAAATCGAAAGAATTGAATCGGATGATTTTTTGCTTCAAAACCGATCCAATACAGACAGCGAACACCCCTAGGCCAAGCTCATGGATGGGTGGCCGAGTTCATGCAAGGCTGTGTGGTAGCCGAGTTCATGCAAGGCTGAATGGTAGCCGGGTATGGGTGGCCGAGTTCCATTGTACGGGATGGCCGGGTTGGGTGCAAGCCGGGTTCAAGCTATAAAGCTTGCATGAGTGCCGAGCTTTCATGGGTGCCGGGCTTGCAGGGGTGTCGGGTTCATGGCTGATACCGAGAGGGGTGCAGGCCGGTTTTGCTAAGGCCTAGTATGATCTTGGTATAGCCGGGTGGCATGGAAGCCGGTCTATGTTCGTTTACCGCTTGGAACAGCTGGTAGGTGATGCTGGGGCCAGTATAACCAAAGTGCAAAGGTGCTTTGGGTATGAGTGCCGGGATATTTATATCAAACTGGCCGAGGTATGGCTACGTGAAAAGGATAGCATATAACTATTCCTAATTTATCGGAACAGAATTATTTGTTTTTATGGCTGGGTTGGTCATAAGTCTATGAGTGTATTCGGTTAGTGTAGCATCCCTTATTATTTTAGGAAGAATATGAGTGCTGGACCGACAAGAATATTTCTCAGGAAAAGCTGGGGTGTTGGATATATTATCGGAAATTGATAGCAGAGAAGTAGAGGTGCCGAAACTCATTTTCTACCATCCTAATATTTAGTTATTACTTACGTATATGCCATCTTAATTTCAAAAGTTAATATTATATATACTTATTAACTCTTCATGCTACCTTAATTTCCAAGAGTTAATATTAAAATATCTATAAAACTATTAACTTAATTATACAAAATTATTTACGTATTTCTCTAAGTTCTTTATAGTAAAAATTCACGTACCCTCTTTTTAATAGATTAACTTTGTAAAAGTTAAGTTTTAAACTAAAGACTAGGTGTAGCCTAATAGGTACATGAATTAAAATTAATAAATTCCTAAATTAGAGATTAAAGTCTAGCCTACATTCAATAATTTTGATGGATTGTTGCCGGGATGATTTTAAGAGAGAAGGATCTTATGTAAAGAAAATGTTTGAGAAAATTTAGGGAGAGAGTGAAAGCTAATAGTGTTTTTGTAGGTTGTTGGTGCAGAAAGGTTGAAACATCCGAGCTATTTATACTACTGGCTTTAGTTTCAATTAAAAAAAATCTAGGTAAAATATCTAAACCCTCTTATCCATTATTACTATTATTCCTCTCGTTTAATGGTGGTGCAACGTGGGTAGCTACTACAGCTGGCTTTTGTTATTTGTTTTCCCCCTATTGCCACCTGTAAAGATCATGTGCAAAATATCTGGACAGCTTGATAAAATTCTATGTGGTGAAGGCTGTATTTGATAAAATTTTCTTTTAGCCTATTAATCAGACAAATATATTTTTGTGAATATTATAGGAACACGTCATATCAGTCACAAATTTCGCTTTTACTGAAAGCGATTTAGTCTCCGTGGCATTTGCACAATATATTTGAATCGCGTGGCATATTGACAAATTTTTTTAAAAATTGTGGCAGTATGACCACTCTTCCGGTCGTGAAAGAATTCCGTCAAAAATGTATTTATTAAATTTTTACTACTATTATTAGTTTAGTTCAGTTTTTTAATATAGAATCAGCTACCTAAATTTATAAACAGTTAAGTTTAGTTTCACTTTAAAATTAAATAATTTAGTTCAGTTTTCTAGAACTGCTTTTTAATTTAGTTCAATTTGGTTCAACTTTCTATCCCAAACTGGACTATGAACAATCCTAATATATTGTTTTGTACGATGGAGTGAATATTTTATGTTAGTTGAAGCTTTGATTTGTTGCCAAAGTTGGCTAAGGACATCTCCTTGTCCTAATCATATTGATCTATGCTATAAGATGGATCAATCACAAAAAGTTGATTCAGGTATAAATAATTGTTCTTTTATTCTCAAGTTTGATTTGTTAATAATTTCTACTTATAGACTTATGTATTTTGTAGAGTTGTCTCGACTAGATGTAAGTGATGGTAGAGCTACTCATGCTAAAACTGAAACCAGTTCATCTTAAGGCTGTGCGTTTATGTTTGGAACTAAACAATAAACAACTTCTAACATTTACTTTCATTTAATATTTTATTATAGGTTGACATTCAATAATTAATTCCTCAATGGTCGACAAGAATACACGAAGAGCAAAAACTATAGTGTTGACTACTTGGTTTATGACTTTATGTTGGACGTTTCTTTCATTTTGGACAATTTAGCTATTCCAGATAATTTGATGTATGTTGGACTATTTGGTTTGTGACTTTATTTAGTTGGACAAAGTTAGTGTGTATTGGCAGATTTAGTTAATTTGATGTATGTTAAACACTTTGGTTTATGTTGTATATTTTGTTTTATTTCATGTCTATTGTCATAGATAGAGTTTTATAATTTAATCAATTAATTATATTTTTATATAATTTATTTTATTATTTAGTTGGTGTAAGTCAATTGTATTTAAATATGTTATTGATTCAGATAAAAAAATACATTATTTATATTTTTTGATATATTATTTGTTAATTTTGTGATAAAATTATTTTTTAAAAATATATATTTGTTAGATTAGATATACAATGATCCAAACTAAATCAACATGTTTAATGTTTAATATAATGTTGGTTTGATTCATATTAGAAAAAAAATTGAAATTCAAAATAAACTAAATCAATTAAATTTAATGGATTTAAATTTTATTTTCTTTAAATCTGAATCAAACCAATGCATAAACACTCATAATTTTAACAATCAAATATGCTAGAAAGTAAATAAAACTATAAACAAAAGTTGTAAAGAAATGTGAGAAATAAAAACACACTTGTTATTTTCCGTGACTTCATCCTTAAACACATTGATTGACCTACTCATTGTCTGTAAGTCACTCGTGCCAACCAATATAGTTGCCCTTCTCTTTAAATTTTAAAATCCCACTACCGATTTCTCTACTTATTTTTAAAAGAACCACTGCTCTTGAGCCGGTAACAAGAACTCAACTTCGAATTAATTCCAACGGCTATGTTAATGTTTGGATTGAAGTTAAAATGGTTGTACACGTATTTCAATATGAATCTAAAAAAAACAAAAATAATGATTTTGATCCTTTAACAAAATTATTTTTACCATAAAAGTATTTTTTTTTAATCTCAAAATCAAACAAAAGCACCCTATTGTTCACTGACAATATATGGAAGAAATTTCTTCAATTTCTTTGCTACATCATTTCAAAAATTGAGTAAAATAAAGTGGGGGTTCCGTCAATACCTGTTTTGGTAGGATGCATCATGCATTTGCTTAGGAGATTGGAAAACCTCTTCTCTTGTAAAATTCCATTTTGAGAATAATCTCTTTTAAATCAAGAGCCACCCGACCTTGAACAAGGCTAGATACATCATACATGAGCAATATTTGAGGATTGGATGAAGTAAACAAAAACAACTTAGAAAAATAATGAGAAACAACATATATACCTGATATCCTCTTCCTCATCAAACATCATTCACATATACGATCAATGGTATTTTGCTTAATTTCATTGAGAGGCTTTGCCCGTGACATTTGTGACCTCATGATTTCCTCCTGTAACAGCATTTCCGCTTCAATAAGATTGTTTGACATCATTTTCAGAATTTAATTTGGTGTTTCTGAAGATGGTCAATTTTTAGTTTTGCTTCTTTAATTCGTTTTGGCATGCTCTTACCAACTCAACTCTTGCAAAATTTGACTCCACCCTACCTAGCTCCCTGACGCCATGATATATGCACCATGTCTTCACATTCTTCATTAATTTGGCAACCATATATCTCCTCATGAAACCAATATAACAACATTTATTTTCTCTTTAATCCACTACTATAAATATGTAAATGTGCTTCAACAACGGTTCTACTAAAATCGAAGTTGGAAAAAATGTGATGGTACGAAAATGAGGTTGAAATTAAATTTGTCATCAATATTTCTTCTGCCCTAAACCCACCTGCCCTTATTACGATTAGAGATGATGAGTGTTAAACCCATTCCGACCCAGGCTTAGAGAAAATTTATAAGAGTCCGCTTATATATAATTGCTTCTGCTGCATATATTTTAACGTCCTCGATCGTGATGGGAAATTATTTCAAACAAAGAAATTAATAGAGAAGCTTCAAATAAAACGGATTAAATACTAACACGAGAGATATTTTCTTAAGAAAAACATTTAGATATATTTACCTAATAAAAATTAATTTTTTAAAATTGTTTTGAAAAAATGGTAATTATAATTATAGTAGCAAATACAAGTATATTTTAAGACCTAATTAAAGCGATGACTTTAAGTTAAGCTGGCATTGCCTTTGATTAGTTTCAGATTTTTGACATGTCTTACAGTATTTGCTCCAATAGAAAGTTGATAACATCATGCGCCCCTGTATATTTGAGATACTTTATAAGAACTCTTCAGAAAGTTGAAATGGTAAAAAAAATATACTCTTTAATTTGCAGCTTGGTTATTGTTCTTGAAGCTCTCTTAGTTGACCTAATGCGCTATAGAATCTAATATCTGAGTTTGAAGGTCAGTGTGCAGTGGAAAGAAAAGGATTGCACCATAGACAAACATAAATTTCAAAACAATCAATTATTAGTATGAAAAAAGTAACTTGATCTATATATACACGCTTGCATGCTTGGTCAATTAGCATGAGAAAATAAATTTTATAGTATATTTTACTTCTAATTCATGTTCTTCTGGGAGCCTCCCGAACTTAATCAACGTACGTATTTGTTGCTTTAATTTGTGCATTCAATCTCATCCATACAGTATTGTCAAAACTTAGAAATTGGTCATTCCAGAGAGTACAACCTAAGTTTACGGGAATAGGCAAGGTGTAGAAATTGACGTAGCAACTTCCCATTATTCTAGTCGTGTGATCGTTTAGGAAAATATCAAATTAAATAACGCATTAGCATATAGAAAACCTTTGCATCTAACATTAGGTGTAGTTGTTTTAGACTTTAATGCCTTAACTAACAAGCATAAATGACAAGATATTTGGCAAATTGGAGATAGATTCTCCCAAGGAATTAAGTGCATGCGTTAGAAAAACTGCCATTGTTTTAATCAGTGAAATTAATATTGCCGAAATCTTCTCTCTCTCTCTCCTAAATTGAAGACAAGAAGTAATGTTTTACTCAGGTGTGACGCAAATGATATGAAGGTAAAGCGTAATATATAAATGAAAAAGACAATGAATTTATTATTTGAATATTATATTATAAATTAAAATATTTCAACATCAGATTTACATATATAATTTGTACTTTATTTATTTGTTTGTTTTTTATGTGTGGCGGTTGCATCCAAGTTTCATTCCCTTTTGAAACTTAACAATTTATAATATTATTTTTTATATAAATCAAACACAGCACTGACAATCTGACATCACAACTGGTAAGGACGATAAGCACTCATTTATTTTTAGAAAATATTTTTCATTTATTAATTATGGGGTTGTTACACTATTTTTTATTTTCAAATATATGAATATAAAATATTAAAAATCAGAAAAAGTTATTTTTATTATTCTTTTACACAAATCATAAATAAATAAAGATAATGTATCATTTTTATAGTTAAAGGAAAATTTGAAAACAGAAAACATTTTTAAGACATGCAAGTCTAATTTATACACGGTAGGAACAGTAGATTACCACTTTACCATTAGCAAGCAATATTTTTTCTGAAACAGTGAAATCAAGGTGAATAAGTGTAAATTTGAATTAAAAATTGATAAGTTAAGTTTAGTTAAACTTGAAAAATAACTCAAGTCTTATTTATATAAAATTGTGTTTTGAGGCAAAATTTTAATATATAAATATATTTTTTAAATAACTAAACGTGTCATAAAATTACATTAACTTTCTAAAAATATATTTAACACTCAAAAATACTTTTTAAACAATTAACTAAACATGTCCTAATGTCCTAATTTGATAATAGACAACAACAGTAATAATAATAAATCTTATCATTTACCATGACGACAATATGTAAGAAAGAGACATAAATAAATTTTAACATATATATTTTATATTAATAATTTTTAAGATTGTATACTTTTCATATAAAAAAAGAGAGTTAGAGTTTGCATACCCAATGTTAACAACAAGAGAGAGAGGATCAGGACATTGTGTCCCTGCATTTGTTAGCATATACGTTTACAAATGTTGTTTGACTCATTAAAAATCATATAAGCTAAGTTTTATTCCAAGGAATCCAATAGCTACTTGAAATTTGGTTCAGAGATTCGGTCTATTAGGTTGTTAAGACTATTGCATACATATCGTAAGAAAAGACTACTACAGACATATCTTCAATCTGGTAACACGTACTCATGCGGGACATAGCTCATGTCAGGGGAAAAAAATTAGTATATTGTTTTTTAAAAAAAAATTATGAATTTACTGTATTTTCAAAAGGATTTAAACATCTATTGTAGTTAGTCGTGTCCCAGCAAGACGCGACCAGTAACAATAGGGGTCCAGTTGCGCTTCTATTGGGCGTGACTCATTCTGTTGCTATTTCGGTCACTAACACTTTAGCGACTGAAATAGAAACCGAAATTAACGATTAAATTTTAGCGACTGATATGTTTTTTTTTTTTTAAAAAAAAGATTCGTGCCATGTGGTAATTTTTTTGTTGACTACCTTGTCCCATTTGGTAAATAAAGAAAAAAAATGTCCTCATTGGAGAAAAAAATCGTACTAATGCTATTTTTGAATATCGTACTTCAAATGGTCTAACTATTTTTGTATATACAAACTTTGAACAGTCATAATTTTTTATAGGAATGTCCGATGGAAACGTACTTTATGTTGAAATGCTTGAAATTAAGAGAAGTAATTAAAAAATAAAAATAGCATTAAATTAACTAATTAAATAATTAAAAAAGTAGACTATTTGAAAATTTTTTGCTGATTGAATCCTAAATCATAATTTTGAGGCACTTAGAGACATTTTTTGGAAAAAAAAGTTGACCGGGAATTTGCCTAGGGCTAGAGGATTGAATTTCAAGCATTTTGACATATCGTACGCCTCTATCGGACATTCCAATCAAAAGTTATGACCATTCGAAGTTTTATGTACACTACGTCTCAAAATGACACGTGTCGCAGCCAGGTGAGTCGCGCCTGACTGGGACGTGATTGGACCCCTGTTGCGCCTGGTGGGGGTGCGACTGGTCGCGTCTTTATTGGGGCGCAATGCAATAGATGCATAAATACTTTTGAAAATATAATAAATTTGTAAACTTTTTTAAAAAAAATAATATATTAAAATTTTTGCCCTCATGTCAGATTTGCTATAGCTCTACAACCAACTAGCCGTGGAATTTTTATTTGTGATGCACGACGTGTATGTACTATGTAATATTTGGATAGAAACAACCGCAATTCATCATTAGAGCCTCTTAAACAAATTAAACAATCATTAAAAAAACTAAACTAAGTATTTCATTATATGGAGATCCTATGATTAACAAGTCACCCAGACACAATTTTATTGTTATTTCAGAAATTCATTTTCTAAACAATCATTGACAATGATCTAAAAATATGTTGCACATGTATTAAGTTAGTCATTATTAAAAAAAGAGAAAATTATATATTTTTGTTTTTATACTTTTATTGTCAAACCTGACAAGGTTATTACATTTTTATATTGACCAATTTTGTTATTACATTTTTATATTGATCAATTTTGTCTTCAATCCTTAAAAAAACATGTAATTTTTTTTTATCTCTCTTAAATATAAAAAACATAATAAATTATTAGATAAAAACTAAAATTATATATTTTTAAAATTGAAAGACCAAATTTATCAATATAAAAGTCGGTGGCGGAACTTAGTTTACTGAGAGAGGGTCATGACCCTTCAAGAAATTTTACAAAATTTATATAATTTATTGGTTGGTCTGTGAAGATAATAAATTATATCTATTGGTTGGTTCACTTTGTAGATAAAAGTAAAGCATTGTTGGCTTTTTGCCATGATATGCATGAATAAGAATTGGAATTAATGTTCGATATCTGCATGTCATGAGTAGCTAAAAGCATGATAAAATGTTCCAATGTGTTTGAAGATGTAGCAGTATATTTTTACATAATAATTATCTTTTCGTGCCGTAAAACTATCTTTTGTTGCTTTTTCAAAAGAGGAAGAAAGAGAAAGAAACTAAGTTAAATAAAACGTGACAATGAACAATTAATTATATGGTAATTAATAAAAATCAAAGGTGAAAATGTCCAATAAAAAGAGTCAAAATGAAATATCTCGATTGTATTCTAATAATTTTAGACAACATATTATTATCTTAAATTCTTAACTATGTTAGTCCTAAGAATTAAAATTTGAAAATATAAATAAAGTATAAAAATATTAATGAAATTAAATTTATAATCTTGAATATATTAATTAATTAATTAATTATTATAGAGAGACAAAGTTCATGAAGCCATGAAGGCGTGTTTAGGTGACAATGGATCTCACTTGTTAGCTATGGATAACTTCGAGTGAGTGGATTGGGAATGTATCCCATGGCCCATTCCTAGCAAAGTCTCATGCTACCCACCTACTTGACCCATCGAATGCAGATATTTTTTCATCAAGAGGGACCAAATAAATAAACAAATAAGCACGGGTATTAAAAAAAGAAAAAGGTTACATGAACACACGTTGTTATGATATAGGTATTGCTAATAAGTATTCTTATATCATTGGTTAAGAAATTAAAAAAAAAATATTTATCTTAAAAATCATAAAACAACCTTAAAAAAGTCATGATGTATAAAAAGAGATATAAGAAAATAAAAATTGTTGAAAAGATATCTATAATAATAAGGCGTTTGTGTATATTATTCTTTAAAAAATGTGAAAAATAACTAGTGTGATGTGGTCGTACCAGTTGCAGAGAAAACCGTGGCCAATGAAAGCCTCCAACCTCAAAGCTTGAAAGCACGCTCTGACCAAAAATAAAAATGAGTGATGCAAAAATCAAAATTTTAGAAAGAAAAAACAAACTAAAATCCCGTGACCCTTCCTTCGTGGTTGGTTTGGCTTTGAGAATCTGAGATGAGTCACGCAAACCCGTCAAAAGAACCCTTCTTCTTGGCCATTTTCTTTTGTCACTGTCCCGTGTCAATTGAAAGTGATTTTTTTTTAATTTTAAATATTATCTTAGATTAAAATTAAACCCAATATATTTTCTTGAAGAAAAAAAAAAATTAGCCAGAGAAAGAGAGAGAGAAGGGGTCGCGTTAAGGCACAGAAGCTTTAAATGCGAGTTGGTTGATTGTAGCTTCCTTTCAATCTTCTCCTCCTAATGCTTATGGACTAAGCATTGCCCAAGAGCGCGTTTTTTATTCTTATTGATATAGATATAGATATTTCTCTTGTTTGTTACTATATTAATAACACTTTCTTAAACCCAAATTGTGACATCACACACCGTACCGTTTTGCTTATTTCCTTTCTTTGTGGGTTCTCAATTCGTGCAATTTCTGCGACACCCAGATGGATTTTGCGCCGAATCCTTGTCCTTTGCGTTCTTCTTCGTTCGTGAATCTTGTCGAGAGGGTTAAACAGCTTGGTACCCTCGCCGTTTCTGCAGTCATTGGGAACATCTTCTCCGCGATCTTGACCTTCTGCTTCGCATTAGGTTTAATTCATCTTTCCCTTTTATTAATTTTTCATTTTCATTCTTTGCATTTTCGCTCCAACGCTTGATCTGCTTCTGTTTACCTCGTATCATGGGTTTGGCCTGTTTTTTAATCGTTTTTTGTGTGTGTGTGTGTGTGTGTGGATTGTTGTCATTGTCTGGTGTTGTACGATTTGTGTGCTTTCGATTAAGACACAAAATGTGTGTGTTTTTATAAATAAAAAAAGTGAAACTTGAAACTTGGGGTGGGGGTCTGCTATTTGTTGGTTGGATTGTTTTGCTTAGCTTGTCTTATTTGGTTATTTTCATATTATTAAAAAACGTTCAAAGTTTGGTTAATGCTTTTCTTCTATTACCTAGTGTTTTAAACATTAAAGTGTGGTGTGTGCTTTGTTTAAGGACAATGAGTGCTAATGGGTTGTTTTTGTCTGCTGCAGTTGGCACTTTGTTGGGGGCTCTGACTGGAGCTTTGATAGGACAAGAAACTGAGAGTGGCTTCATTCGAGGGGCTGCTGTTGGTGCCATATCAGGAGCCGTTTTCTCCATTGAAGTGTTTGAATGCTCTCTTGTTCTCTGGCAATCTGATGATTCTGGGATTGGCTGTGTCTTATACTTGGTGAGTTACTCAGCTTTCAGAATGCAGTTCTCTAGGTGCTTTTGATGCAGTTGTTCAATTAGAATTGGAGTTTTACTGTAGTATTTTGCGTAATCCTTGGATGCAAACCTTTACTATTGGGGTTAGCTAGATGGAATTCCAATTCTGATGGAAGAACAAGACAGAAAAACATTTAAAGAATGCCGTGTAAGTTTTGACTCTTGTCAAATTGGGAACATTTGTTGGGTATTATGCTCATGATGTAGTTACATGATTACAATGGAATGTTTTGTTGGTTTGTAAACTTATTGTGTTGTAGCCTTCTGACTCCTTAGTTTTCTTTATCATTTAGAATTGCATGTTGTGTAACCTGATCTTTTTGAGTTATGCAGATTGATGTTATTGCCAGCTTACTGAGTGGGAGACTTGTGCGTGAGAGGATTGGTCCGGCCATGTTTAGTGCTGTTCAAAGTCAGGTAATTTGCTTTGCACAAAGTTAGGCTATGTTTGGTTTACCGTCTGGTCTCTTCCAGCTTATGTGTGCCAAGTAAACTCAGTTTGGTGATATGTTTAGTTTCCCTTAAAAATACATTATCATGCTTACATTTGGTTTGTGAAACCAAGTTTCGATTGAAAGCAATATCAAGGTTGCTTTTGTAAACTCAATTTTTGCAAAATGAAATTCATTCAAACTCAAGTTTGCAAACTTTAATCCAAACATGCACTTTTACAGTGATGTGACTTGAAATTTGCTTATGAACTTCCTATTTTTGCTGACAATTCTGCTCTTGCTTATCAGATGGGTGCTGTTGAAACCAGTTTTGATGAGGTTCAAAACATCTTTGACACCGGTGGTTCCAAAGGTTTGTCTGGAGATTTGGTTGACAAAATCCCCAAAATCAAAATTACATCTGATAACAATTTTGATGCATCTGATGATAGAGTTTCTTGTTCAGTTTGCCTGCAGGTTAGTTTTTACACTTTACCTTGTCAATACCACTAGATGTCTATACCTTGAACTAAATGTTTTCTAAGATTGTGTATTGTGATATATGAACATTTCTGCATTTGTGCAATGTATAGGACTTTATGCTTGGAGAGACAGTAAGAAGCTTGCCTCATTGCCATCACATGTTTCACCTACCTTGCATAGATAAGTGGCTCTTCAGACATGGTTCTTGCCCATTATGCAGAAGGGATCTGTAATTTTGTATATGCATAGTACAGACCCTAAAAATGTCCTATTTTTTTGTTTTTGTTTATAAGCTTATTTAATTCTAGGACTTACATCTAGTGGGACCCATTGCAGTTTGAGTGGTATTTCATCATTGTACTAAATTAGTGTAAAGAAAATTTTGGGATAAAACAGTTTCCACTTGTTGTATATGGATTAGAGTGATTGACCCATTTTCTAGCTCGTCTCCATTCTTTTTCTGCTCTATTTTTTATTTTGCTTTATTTTTTGGAATAAAGAATAAGAGACGGTGATATAACTAGTGATTTCATTCTTTCCAACTATATGTTTGGTTTTCGTTTGGGGTGTTTCAAACTTAGTTCAGAGAGTAAATTCAGTTTTATGACACGTTTAGCAATTCTCAAAAGTACGAGCAAATGAATGGTTCCTGACATTTCGCATTCTGAACATAAAACGCCCTGTATGATTTTAAAATCTCATTTAGACCAGTAGAATATACATTCTGAATTTAATTCTCCTATAAAGTGAAGAGACATGTAGTGTGAAAAATTGTGGACTTGATTATTTGATTTGTAGTGGGTTGTGTTTATACAATTAATGGTAAATTGGTTTTTATTTTTTATACATCTTAGGAGTTATTTAAATTTTTAGAGAAGGAATGATCTTAGCAGGGTATTGGAGATTATTTACATTATTTACGAGCAAGATTTACCTGGGGATTTGGATTCCTTAGTTAGAGAATGCACGTGTTTATGCAGAGGGTCAATTAGAATCATAGGATAAAGATTGGATGATTCATGTATTTAAAATATAAATCGCTTTATCTAATAGTTTGGATTTATGCATGCATGAAATTCATTCTCTGCATTTGTATCTATCTAATTCGTACAACTTTTGTTTTGATTTGAATTTCACAAGCAGCTTTTCTACATTATTTTGGCAAACCATTGCAAATTTGCAATAACAGACTATAAATCGAACTTAAACAAGTTGTAACAAAAAAACAAAAAAATTTAACCTAATAAGTAACGGTCACTTGTTGGTAAGTGTCCATAGTTGTAATCCGACAACTCAGATGAAGCCCGGGGTTTAAGTGTCTAATCCGAATAAGCATCGATATTAATTACAAAAAAAAAAAAACCATCAACCATTTTTTATTTATTAGTCCATAACCTTACGTGGGAATTGGTATAAAATCATGTACCCATCAGAGTCAACAAAAACGATGGTTTGATTAACCCAAAGTCTAAATTAAATTGAAGAAAGAAAAAATTGAGTTGGTACTAACCATCAATTTAGTTCAGATTTTAATATTATAAATCTGATAATATCAACTCAAGTATCAAATATAGGTATGTGGAAGAACATATTTGACATTAACCAACCTAAACTTATATCATTTTTTATGTTATATAATCATATAATTTTATAATTCTGACTTTTGAGACTATTCGTTAATTTTCTTTCATTTTATTATGTTTTTCTATTTTTCCTAAATTTTATGATGTCATTAATAAACCCCATAATTAACACAATCAAACTTGAATATGATGGAGTTGGTTAATAACATGCTGTCAATGTTTTTTTTTTTTTTATTTAAAAAAAACCATGTATAAACCCGGATCTGTATATCATGTTGACTTGATTCAATCCAACTTAGGTCCATCCCTAATCGCAAGAGTAATAGAAGTTTTTTTTTTTTTTTACATGAAATAATAAAAGGTTAAAATAATAATAGTAATTGAGGGAATTTCATTTTTCCCTTTATTTATTTTTAAAAAAATTATCCTTAAGTTTTTTTTTTATATAAATAAATGTATATCATTTAAGTTTACTCCTCTGAAATTATTAACTCTATAATGTTTTTGTTCACTTTATGTATATTTTTATTCTATTTTTTACATGAACCCTTATTTAAGTATTTTTACTAAAAGTGGAAATAATTTAAGTTTAATTTCTTTACACATCGTATAAAATCTATTTTATTATTTTAAAAAGTTTTTATTAACAAAGATTATGCAATATAACAACACCTTAATCATTTTGTATTTTGGCTAAAAATATATATTTTAAAATTTTAACATTTATAATCCCAATATTATAATAAACTAATTATAAAAAATATTTGATTTAATTAACTAATGTTAACAAAAATAATTTGAACCAACTAATTAATATATATTAGAATAAATTGAATAAACTAAATATTTTTTTACTTGTTTCAATTTTTTAAATTTAAATAGATAATGCATTTATGCCACATATTGTAAACACTGAAATTTATTGGCCTATTAAATAAAAAATTTCCATTTGTCTCTTGTAAAATAAAGTTAAAGGAAACACTAAGATAGCAACCGTTGGCTTGATATTCAATGGTTATAAAATGATAAAATACTTTTACAGTAACTATTATTTTAGCCACCATATAAATATTTATTTTATATAATTAAAATTTATAAAAATAAACATTTTAAATATTAAAATTAATGTTTTAAATTTACGACATATAAATTATATTATGGTATGAAGTTTTTTTTAATTATTGACATGACCAATAGTTAGTTTTGAGCATCTACTATTAATTTTGTATATTAGAAGAATAAACTAGAAATTCTATATCTAACAATAGAGATATTAAAAACTTCATTTGACGCTCTAAAACTATTAAAATACTAATAAAACATTTAAATTTAGTCTTCAATATTACTCAAAATAATAATAAGAAATTATTTAGAGACATAATTATATTTATTAATACTATTAATATATCCATTTACATTAGAATAGAATAAAATATAATATATTTTTTATTTCCAAAATAAAGAAGAGAAAGAGTAATTTAAAATTTAAAATATCTTAATTGATTACAGAGATTTAATTCAATTGATTAATAATTTCTGATTATTTATTTTTACCATTTCTATGAATTATTGTAAACCTTTATATTAGAGTTCAAATCCTCTCTTTAAAAAACAAACAAAAATAAATAAATCTTGAAAGTGTCATTTGGTCGGACCATGAACAACATAGATCCCACAACATGTAAACAATCGTATTTTCTTCGTTCCTTAACCCAATTTTCACCATCACAAGGCCACGAATGCTAACACTCACACTCAGTTTTTAACCCAAAAATAGAAAACGAGACAATTAACCAACGAGTTTTCACCCAAACATACAACAAAAATTTCAGATATACAAAAACATACATATATAATTATTATTTACACATTGATACATGTCTATTATTCAAAGTGTAAATTTGAATTTGATGGACCCAAATTTACACTGTCTTACAGTTAAGAACTTGGATTTTCCAATCTGAGTTCTTAACTGAATTTTTTTAAGATAATAAAATAATAAAAATAAAGGAAATTAATTTAAATAATAAAATTATAAATTATAAATTATAAATAAAGATAAATTAATTTTAAATAATATTTTAACATGTGTACTTGTACATAATAATAAAAAAATATTTTCTTTTTCTTTTATGTCCTTTTTTAAGATTTTATTAAACTATATGATATAAAAAATTATAATTTAATATAAATTAATATTTATATTTGTTTGAGTTATGATAAAAAAAATTGATTATCACAATGGTACTTAAAAAACTTGTAAAATTAACGTAATTGAATTTTTATTTAAGTGGTTAAAATATATATATTTTTTTCTACTATTATTATAAAGATGTTGTGAATTTTGTAAAGATTCGATTTTTTGTTTAGTTGGTTTCTTTAATATGAAAATAATCAGATTAAATTATAATATAATTTTTTAATTAAAGGTACTTAAATAAATTGAAAATTTAAGGCCTTGAACATGTTGTGAATTTTTCTTAAATTCAATTTTTGTTTTGTTGGTGAATTTTTTTTCCACATGTACATTAATTAAAAAATGAAAAAATTTAATTATTACTCTTAAAATAAAATAAAAAAGGGGAAATGATTTAAAAAAAATTAAATTGATTAAAGACACAATAAATAAATAATTACTACATCTCAGTTATATTATACATAGAAATTAAAACACTATATGAATCAAGATTACAAAAATGACGAAACTAATAATACTTTAAAAGGTGCTCTACATTGGAGATGTCTTCTTCTATTTCTATTTGAATCATTATAGTGAGTTGTTGATCATGAATAACATTTATATGTTATTATAAAATGTTGATCAATTATTTTGATTTGTTAAAAATAATTAAAATTTCTACTGAACAAAATATTATTTAAAATATTATTTAGAATTAAATTGTCTTTGTTTATATTCTCTAATTTTATTATTTTTGAATTAATTTCTTTATATTTATTAGTTTATTATCTTTAAAAAATCAATTAAGAATTCAAATAAATAATAAACATGTATGAATGTATAAATAATAATTATACAGGTATATTTTTGTATATATTAAATTTTTGTTGTATGTTTGGGATAAAAACTCATTACCCAACGTGATGCACCAACATTAGCCACTCGTGAGACCCTGAACATCTTTTCTAAAAGTAACCAAAACCCACAACAGGCCAAGGTTATCTCGCTGTCGTTGTGTCTCCATTACATACACCGCACCTTCTTTCCTTTTCGTCGTTAGTCTAAGCATGTGTTTTGCGTTTAATAATTTTATTTACAAACTTTCTTTCCTACTATTAAATATTTTTACAATTTTAAATCAAATGATTGGACACACAAATGATTAATTTATCATTGAATCTTTCATTAATAATTGAATTTAATTTTTGACGATAATAATTATTGCTCAAACTTATTTTCCTCCCAAATTAAGAACAAAGAGGAAAGTATAAGAAAAAATAAGAATATAATAAAAATTAGAAAAATGCGCTTACAAATAAGAAATACAAAATTATATAACTTTGCATTTCTTATTGCATTGCAACTAGGTAGAGGGAGCGTTGTTCACTAACCATGCTCTTTGAATATGTAGAGAAAAGTTTCGATTTCTAAAAATCTATGGTTATGAAAGAACATTCATTAAAAAAGTTATCAATTCCTCTCAATTAGGGAATACCTGGTTAATTAAAAAAGGCTTTGCTAGCTAGCTAGCTATCAATCATTTTTTGCTTTATTATGTACCAAAATGTCTCCCACCATCATATAATGTAAACCTTTTTTTTTTTTTCCTTTATTTGAAAAAAAAGTAGGTTTCATGTTTGGATTCAAAATGTTTCTTAGAAATTTTGGAATTGAGAATCCAATGGCTTTGCTTCCTATTCTATTTTATTATTTCTCCTTGAAATGCAATTTTCATCACTATTTTGGTTGAAATTTTAGATGAGAGGTCTCTGGCGCACAATGCGGAGACCAACACCAACTAGCTACGCAGCCTCCCCATCATTTTCATGCATATTTCACGAAAGTGGGTAACTTCCACCAATCTCTACCTTTTCATATGTTGACTTAAAACTCTCACTTGCCTGAACCAAAAGCATCGATCTCTTTATATAATTATGTTCTTAAAATCAGTCCTTCAATCAATGAAAATATTCATTAATCTAACCATAATTAAACTATAATCAGTGTCCAACAAAAGCTATAATCAAATTAATGATAATTAAATATTTCACAAATATCATATCAATATAATAAGTAAAAAGTAATATAAAATTATAAAAAATATAAATAAGATTTTAAATTAATATATATTAAAACTAATGATTTTGAAATATATACTATGTTTTTTTATAACTTAAGTTAAATTAATTTTAGTTTTGATATATATCAGAACTAAAAAGATTTCTGGTCAAAAGAATAAAATAACCATAAATACACATATACGAGAAAATTAAATGAATGGTGGGAAATTGAAAACAAAAATGTATGAAGACAGGTGGAAGCTAGGAAACAAAGAGGTCTTTTAATGGAGTAATTCTTTTAGCATTATTGTTTTCTTCCAATTTATTTAAAAAGTATTTGAATAAATAGTGCTTTTAAAAGTTGACAAAGCAAAAGTAAATAAAAATGTCGTCTTTACCATTGAAAGTGTAAATAATTGCTGGTCGTCTGGTTTACTTAATTGGGAGTTTTGTGTTTGAATATGAAAAAACGTAGCTGATAGATATGTGTGTATATATATATAAACCAATATTTTTGACATTAGATCAATTATTAAACTAATAAAAATATTGATTAACTATTAACTAGTTTAATTGTAGTTAAGTCGGAGATGAACTGATAACAGTTAAATATATTTTCTAATGTTATATAATTTATTTACCTATGAGTTAATATAAAACTATAAAAATAAGTTAGGCAAAATTTTAAACTAATATAAAAAGATTATATTACATATTTTATAAGATTAAAAATTTATAATAAATAGTTAAGTAATAGTAGTATATTATATGTTAGATATCATGAACCTTTATGTATTTAGAAAATATTTTACAATAAAATATTAAATAATTATAAACATTTTAAATTAGTACTTAGGACATTATTAATTAAAATCATATAACTTGACTATTTTGTTGATGAGAAGATGTTGTGTTACTGACCCATGTTTCACTTTGATTCAAGTCATTCATCGTATTCATCAACATTATGGTAATATCATTTGAATCCATATTTTGAGGGAAGCTAATCAAATAAATTAACAAAGTATGGTATGCATATCAATTGCCATAGTTGTACTTTTATGTTGTTCCGATTTCTTTTGTAATGCCATGAAGACGGATCCAGCTAGATTAGTTTTTCTAGAGATTTTTAGTTGTTCTTTTCGTTTTGTAATTCCAAAAAAAAAAAAAGCAAATACATTGAAAAAAATTGTAAGATCAACCTTAATTATTCATCCAAGATGTGAAAAAAAAAAAAAAAACCGTTTATAACTTGTAGTAATTATCACGAGTCCTTGCTCAATCACATTCACTTTGTAAATACCTCAACTTCCCTTTTATGCAGGTAACCATTTTTTTTTTAATTTCCTTTTCATACTATTACTTTTGCAGTTGTCACCATTTCTTCTATTAATATATACCATGCTCAACTATTATGAGAGCAGCAGTCTTCAAAAATAACCACCTGTCTAACCCTTTGTTTGGTTAGAAAGGAAAAGAGAGGAAATGAAAAAAAAAATTAAAAAAATAATATGAATCTCAAACCTTTACATCTGTTTTTTAATTTAAATATCTTTTTTTTCTCTTTTCTTCCATTTTTTTACAAAGTCAAACTCATCCTAAGTGTATATTGAGTCTCATTACATCATCTGAAATCATCTTAAAATATAAATATGATTAATTAAGTTTTTAGTTACTTAATTTTTTCATGTTATAATTTTTAGCCCCTCAAAATACTTTTGGTAACTTTTAATCTTTCATTAACTTTTTATCATCATTTTTAGTCTCTCTAAAATTTGTTATTAATTTTGATTTCCTTATTTATTTTTTATTGTTAAAAGATAATCTCAAATATAAAATAAACAAAAGACTAAAAATTAGTACAATAAGAATTAATTTTGAATAATAAAATAGATAATTTTTTTAAAAGAAATAAAATTATTGATATCAAATTTACATAATTTTTTTTGGAGAAATTAAAAATTGAATAAGTAAAAAACTTAATTAATCCATACAAATATAGTCATCCGAAGGAGTCTAGGATGAAGCTGCAAGGCTTCCACACTAGAGAAAAAAAACATTATATAAGACTATATAATAACATTCCTTTTGAATAATGAAAGACCAATGGTCGTGACAGAAATAATAAACATTTGGAGAAAGGTTGAAAAGGCGTAGTTGGCTTCCCGTTTTCGTTTTCGCCTGCAAAACCAACTTCATAAGATACAATATTTATTTTTGAAGGAACGGCGATTAGATAAGATACAATATCCGCTTGCGCGTATAAAAAATTACCTAGAGAAATATAAGCTAGTCCTCCAATATTTACATTTCAGAAGTTCTTTTTAACCAAAGAGATATGTAATTTTTTATTTGACATCTAATCAATTATTTTTCATTTGAATCAATTTATTTTAGAATAAAATATTACCTCCAATTATGATTTTATGTTGAAACCAAAAATCAAATCCAAACCTTAATTAAAAAACCCAAATATTAAATCACTAATACCAACATCTTTTTATAATTTAGAGTTTACAGTGCACCAAAATACAAAGTAGAAGGAAAAAGAAAAGTATAAATAAATTTTTCATTATTAATTTTAAAGATTCATCAATATAAATTCTCTGAAAAATGAGATGAAAAATCTATTTTAAATTATAATTTTTTTTTCTTCTCAATTTTTTTTAAAGAAACTTACACCCCAGAGAAAAAAAAAATATTGATTAACAAATTGAATACATAGAATAGGGACCTAGAATGTACCAATTTAAATCCTCCATGATGGTAAGGGGAGAAAGAGGAGTTGGACTTTTCCCTGCAACTGGGATGCTTAACCAAACTCAACCGGCTTTTGACGTAGCTTCCTTCTCCCTCCCTCTCTCTCCGTCTTATTTATATATTTTATTTGTTTTTTTCTTTTTACTTTATCTATTTCGTGTTCACAACCACAGTCCATAGACCAAAAACACGGAACCTTCTTAATTCTCACACATAAACACATATCACAACAGAGCAATATATCTATCCATCTCTCTGCTCTGTTCTGTTGTCTCAGCAAAACAAATAACAAAATTCTCTCATAGCTACCTTCAACAACTCATGTTCATGGCGTGTCACAGTTGGCTCTGTATATCACTGTTGCTGCTGCTGAGTTTAGCTTCGCGGAGTTGCCACGCTCTCCATTCGTTCGGGTTCGACATTCACCACCGTTTCTCCGATCCTGTGAAAGAGATTCTCGGCGTTCATGACTTACCCGACAAGGGAACTCGACAATACTATGTTGCTATGGCCCACAGAGACCGAATATTCCGGGGCCGGAGACTCGCCGCCGGTTACCACTCGCCTCTCACTTTTGTTCCCTCCAACGAGACTTATCAGATTGGAGCCTTTGGATTGTACGAATTCTTTGACCACTTGCAAAAATGTTCATTTCTCTTTTTATGTTTTCTGGGTGCTATTTTTAGTTATTTATTAGAGTTTTGTATATATAGATCTGTGCAAAGATGGAATATGATTTATGTTTTTGGTGCTGGAAAAAAAGGTGCAGGAAGAGAATCTCAAGGGGATATGTTTTTTTCTTGCTTTTTTAAGATACCATAATAGAAGAAAAAAAATGGATCTTTCCTTCTTTTCATTTTTGGGTTGTGAAAATATTTTATTTACATTTTACACCCTTTGTCTTTTTTTTTTTCAATACGGGAAATTTTGAATGAGTTTTGTTGTGTGTAGAAGTATTAGTAATTTATCCTCCTTATTTGGATTTCAGCTTGCATTTTGCCAATGTTTCTGTTGGGACTCCACCGTTATCGTTTCTGGTGGCATTGGATACTGGTAGTGACTTGTTCTGGTTACCTTGCAATTGTACCAAATGTGTGCATGGTATAGGCTTATCAAACGGAGAGGTATGCCATCTCATTTATTGTTTTAAATATTTTTTCTTTTAATTATATACTTTTTTTAATATATATTTTATCTGATTACTTGCTAGTTTGTAATTTATGAGTGTTGGTGAATTCCCTATGTGAAACTTCATTGACATAATTATTAGTTGCTGAAGGATATCTTGATAGTTAGTCTTTTGGATAAATGGAATCATACTGCTCTTGTCTTCTGATGTAGAAGTTTAAATTTAATGACACCTTCTTAATACTTTTATCTGACAGAAAATTGCTTTTAATATCTATGATCTTAAAGGATCATCCACAAGCCAACCCGTTTTGTGCAATAGCAGCTTATGTGAGCTACAGAGACAATGCCCTTCATCTGATACCATCTGTCCATATGAAGTAAATTATCTATCAAATGGTACTTCAACTACTGGATTCCTAGTGGAGGATGTGTTGCACTTAATTACAGATGACGATAAAACAAAAGATGCCGACACACGAATTACTTTGGGGTAAAATTCTCAACATCTTACTGAAATATTTTGTTGGGAATACATATACTGATCTACCTATGAAGCATTAGAGCGTATTCTTGCCGCCCATAATAGTCTTACTCGGGCTCGAACATAATTGTCTCAAGTGAAGGATACATGTGGTCTGTACAAAAAAAAAAAAAAGTGTATTCTTGGCCATACTGCATTCCACTGCCTTAGGAAGTTGGCAAAATTTTCACCCTTTAGGAAGGTTGATGATACCCACCATAATAACAACATCCAATAAACCTTTATTGGGTTTTGAGCAGGAGAGTATTAAGTTGCCAAGATGATCCTTGAAATTAAACTATTACTTCACCATCATAGCTTCTGTTTGATTCTTGTTCTTTGAAACTGCTAGGTGTAATCAACTTTTTCTTTGGCCTCTCTTGTCTTTAACAACCCGCTCATTTTTATTTGTCATTCAATATGTTGCAGTTGTGGCCAAGTTCAGACTGGTGCATTTTTGGATGGGGCAGCTCCAAATGGTCTGTTTGGACTAGGAATGGGCAATGAATCTGTCCCAAGTATCCTAGCCAAAGAAGGGCTCACTTCGAATTCCTTTTCAATGTGTTTTGGATCTGAAGATCTTGGAAGAATCACATTTGGGGATAATAGTAGCTTGGTCCAAGGAAAGACACCATTCAACCTCAGGGCATTGCAGTAAGTTGTTATTCTTCTCTCCTTTTAGTCTAAACAAGAAGTGGCCACTTAGATGCACTCTGAAACATACTAAAAAGGAATAAAAATGAATTAGTGTAAGTCTTTGGTTTGATTCAAGTTGAGGCTCATAACATGTCTTGACCTTAATAGCACCTTCCTCTCCCCTAAACTTCTTTGGTAAAAGAAAAAGAAACATACAACAGAAACTATAGAAGAGATTATTGAGTCTAACTTAATTTAACTAGTGCTTATTTTAACATGTGTATTTCTTTCCAGTCCTACTTATAACATCACCGTTACCCAAATTATTGTGGGAGGAAATGTTGACGATCTTGAGTTTCATGCAATATTTGACTCTGGTACCTCGTTCACATACCTAAATGACCCAGCTTATAAGCAGATTACTAACAGTGTAAGTAATCTTGATTTTAGTTGATTAAGAAGGTAACTAGAGCTTCATATGACGAGTTTATAATTTTTTTTTCATTATTTTTGCAGTTTAATTCAGAAATTAAACTACAACGGCATTCATCTTCTAGTTCTGATGAGCTCCCATTTGAGTACTGTTATGAATTAAGGTAATTTATAGCTTGAGAGAAGGCTCTACTACTACTTTTTCCTTTTAAATTTAAACCATCGCACTGATTTTGACTTTACCTGCAGTCCAAACCAGGCTGTTGAACTTTCCATTAATCTGACCATGAAAGGTGGAGACAATTATCTTGTCAGGGACCCTATAGTAACGATCAGTGGTGAGGTGAGAACAGAAAATCCAACTTTGGGTTTCCTTAACATTAATATCTAATGATTTTCAGCCCTCGTAAGCTCAAATGTTTCTTGTGATGTCCAGGGTATTAACTTACTTTGTTTGGGAGTCCTGAAAAGCAACAACGTGAACATCATAGGACGTGAGTATTTTAATTGGAAAAAAACTAAATTATATCTGACTATATGATCTTGAAGCTTTCATTTAAGATTACTTTGTCAATTCATGCTTCTTATCAATGTAGCAGCCACAGCTGCTACATTTTTATCAGACCTTCTTATGTTTCTTCTGGAATTCTTTAGCATTCACCAATGCCTGTCTTGTTTGTCTGTTTTTAAGTTTGACAAATCACACATCAATACTATGAGAAAAACACCTAAACTTCCACAGTTATTGTTGATGCATTGATACATACATGAAATATTCGTTGTATTTATCTTCATGCAGAAAATTTCATGACTGGTTACCGTATAGTCTTTGACCGTGAGAACATGATTCTTGGTTGGAGGGAATCTAACTGTGAGTACAGTTCACCCATATTGCTTCAGTACACTGCATCCTTTCTCCATTAATTATTGTTAATGAGACATGTTATTCACAGGTTATGATGATGAACTCTCTACTTTACCTATTAACCGATCAAACACACCTGCTATTTCTCCTGCCATAGCTGTGAATCCTGAAGCAACATCAAGCCAGTCTAATGATCCTGTGCTGTCACCTAATCTCTCATTTAAGATAATACCTACTTCTGCGTTTATGATGACCCTTTTTGTGCTTTTGGCCATAATTTGAGCATATCTTATAGGCTATTCAGTGCTATATTACTAATAGTAGTATTTTTTTTAGCACACACCAAAGAAGCATTATTATTTATTACTACGCATTTTTTGGATTCTTAGTAGCACTATTTTGATAATGAGTTTGTAAATAATGTAACATGTCAGTATAGTTGTGAAAATATATATTTCCATTCTTACATTTAACTTTTATGGTTGTTGTCTGACTTCATTTTTACTCGCTCTCAAGACTTCCAATGCAAATCCTCACAGGTCAGTTATAAATCCTCAGTTGTAAATGCAGAACTGTGTTGACTCGTGACTTGGACAAGCACCAATCAAATTGCGCTGGTTGTGCAAGAAAAACGGACTAAATGTCTCATGAGCTTAGTTACAAATCCTCATATATAGTTGTAAATGAACTATACATTTTTTTATAGGTAGAAATTGAAGACAGTGTTAGGAATTTATAATAATTCACTTATCTTAATTAACCAATTGAACTAGATCTATACATTTAACAATAGTTAAACCTTTGTATATTTTGTGGATTTAAATGGACCATTAGATAGTATAAGGACACTTGGCATAGAGATTAAACCATCTGGCCTTGAACTTTAAGGTATCTACACTAGAAGGGCCGACCTAGATCTCTTGGGGGAAGTAACATTACTACCAAAACGGTTTTATTAATTCTCATCAACTTTAATTAATCTTCATTAATACTCATTATTCTGTTATTTCTGCTATCAATTTATTTAGTGTGAGCAATCCCTAGGAGGGAAGTCACTTCAAGACATAGTAGCATTCACCCTCTACATCAGAAGAATATAAATGAAGAACAGCTTATACGAACCACATAAAAGACCGATATGGGATGCAAGCCATTCAATTAAAAATGTTGCCGTCCAAGTAGGCCCTGCATAAATCAGGTCAACCAGTTATGAACACATATATTGACCAGAAAGAGTTATGAACTCTTACCAGCCGCCTTTAGCTTCCAAAGTTGAAAATAAATTTATCATGCGAAGAAATTATTTTTTCAACAGTTGATAATCTTGACATAAATATCGGATGTTATTTTAAGACTATTGAAGTAGTAGTCACAATTTAAAACTTGAACTTAAAGAGTTAAGACTCCTCTTCCATCTATACCACAAGTGTTTGAAAGAAAAAGAAATGCTATATACTAGTACCTTATAAATTGAGTCGGTGGGATCAATTACCAAGTTCAAAAATTGATGCAAAACGTGGACCATCAGCACTCAGCAGCTCATTTTCTCCCTAATCAATACAGCATCCTTCCCCTTTTGCCATTGAATTGCTTCTTAAAATTTTAGATAATATCCCAACCTCGATTAATCCACTTGTCATTGGCAAGGAAAGAGCTCTTATGTTCTTTCACTTTGTGATCCTTCCTCTTAGCGGCATGCTCCTAAAGGAAGATGCCATCTGCTTCTTCAGTTGCATCTTTGATCCGTATCGCAACTACTATCATGCCTTATCAATATATTATCTTACGAACACATGCACACACATAGAAGAATGAAAATCTAGGTCTCGTATGTGAAGCAAATCATAAAATTAAAAAATATAAATTCACTTAATCTATATACGAACAATATGAAAATCCATTATTCTCCATTCCTTCGTCTAAAGAATATATACGCAACGAAATAGACAAATACGTATATAGATAACACAGGCATTGCAAGTTATTAATTCACAAAGAATGTTTACACAAATCATGCATTCAAGTTCATGACATGGAAACTTAAATAATTTTATAAATAAGAGCATCATCTGGGCTGGGAATAACTAGAACTTCAAGCGGTACGTTCGAATCCTCGAGTCTAACTCTATCTATCCAAGGTTTTTTTCACAAAGAAAGAAAAATTATTCAACCCAATCGGAACCAATTTAAATGGTTTCGAATGGACCGACTTTCGGTTTCCAATAATGTTATTATTTTTAAAAAATATTAAATAAGTGATAAGATATATAATAAATATAATAAAAAATATTTAAAATATCAAATATTTCATTTATATGTCATTATATAAATATAAGTTATGTAATAATTTTATAAATATATAAAAAATAAAAATATAAACACAAATGATATTGAATTATGAATATATATATATATATATATAATTTCGATTTGGATTGAATTGAATATATTTTGAAAATTAAATTTGAAATATAATAAAAAATTAATTTTTCAAATTTTTAATCTGATAGATTTTTGATTTATTGGAGTTTTTGAATTATTTTTTATTGATTTTTACAGTTTTCATCAGATTAAATCGATTCATAAATATTCCTATTTTAGTTTACGCTTGACTGAGGGACTCAAGTTACTGCAGGACACCCTACGAAATTATTTTAGTGCTTAACGCAGGAGTCAGCACTAACTAACCTATTTTCTTAGGCAATTTCTCAAAGTAGCTAAACCATTGAAAAATACTAATTCTTTGGTTGTTTCTCACTTACGTTTTGTTTGGATAAAAGAGAAGAAATAGGAAAGAAAAAAAAAATAAAAAGAGATATGAAACATAAAACATGTTATTTAAAAGGACAATTATTAGTAAACATAAAAAAGAATTCCTTCACATATTTGAATCAGTAGAAAAAAGTGTCTCAAGCACATTCTAAAGATAGATTACCATCCCCATCATAGACATTCCATTTGTATTCTAAAAACATCCAATTAATGTCGTCTTCAATTACCCAGTAACACAATAACACTCTCAAACTGAGTGTGACTTAAATAAAGCAACATCCCTTAACCAAAGCATCATCTGACATCAGCTGCACGTCGACTAGGGACAATTATTTTGGACTAAACTCACATCATATCTCGATATCTGCAAAGATCACAACATAAATCCTCTAACATTTATTATCCTGATGAGGTCTTTGGAAAATACGAGTTATGATTTTATCTTTATATAAACCCTTCCTACTTTCCTTATCTCATATATTAATGGTAATTTTTTCTTAAAAAATAATTAAAATAAGTAATAAGATTACAATAATTACGAATATTGGAAGTTTCTATTTGATCATCATTCTTGGTTTAAAATTATACAAGCAATTGCTAATATATTTTTAAAAAATATATAAAATAAAAAAACAATAAAGTGAAAAACTATCAAGAGGTTTAGTCTAATGAAAACAATTAGTCCCTACAAAATAGTGAATTATGGTTTAAATTTTCACTCAAAGTACTCATATTTAGTGTTTAATTTATGCTGAGTATATGTTTCTAATAAAAATTGAGAGAATCAGAGAACAATTTTGTAGATTTATGCACACAAACATCCAAGGTTTCAGACTTTTAGTAGACATAACTCCACAAACATGCAGTAGTGCAGTACCATCAACACCAAAACTGGCCACATAGCGACATTGTATGCATCATCTATTTTATCTTTTGTCGAACAAACAGCTAATTTGCTTACATTTTCAACACAAAAGTGCACTAGAGACCCATTATTACATTACATTAATTAAATATAGCCCCGCTGATTCAATAAGCTACTTTTCATCTTAAACATTCAAAAATCACATTATACTACTTGCTTTTTACAAATGCACCGGACTATGCGGACACAAATCAGTATCGTTAATAATTAGATTCCTTTGAACCGTAATCCACATCAGCAGGAAAGCTCCTTCAATAATTATAGTCTTGATAAGACCAGGCTACCATCAAGGATTGCAATGCAAGCTTTGGCACCAAAAAAACAAAAATTACGATGGCTCAACCTCAACCTTAACTACCGCATACATTCCTATAACTCAGGCGCAGTTTCCTTTGCTAGTGAAAACCACTAGTGTATCTATCTAATGGTTGATTTGGTTAGTGCTAATCAGACTTTGAGTGACTTTTTTATGTCGTGCCATTTTCAATTAAACGTCTAAAAAATTTAAGATAATTAAACAACTTTTTATTTTTAAAAAGCTAAAACACAGAAAAAGAAATGAGTACTTTTCTTGTAAATTGAGAAAAATGGTTTTAAAAAAAAACAATAAGTGTGTCTTACAAAAGAAAATTATCCAAACATAACATTAATATGGCATGGACAATTGGCCACGAGGCTGTTGGCCTCAATTTCCGTCGAAAAGCCTAAACTGAAATATGGCAAGAGTTTGATCACAGAAAAAAATGCTCGAGGTAAAATCAAACATTTCACGTATTACATTATGACAATAGGGGAAGACCAAGGATAATGTCATAATCAATGAATCATAATTAAGTATCATGGGGTGGAGGATGACATTGTGATTTGTGATCTTACCAACTATTCTTTAAGAGTTTAGACCATGAAACTATAGCTCAAGACTGGATTTAGCATGAATATGTAATTAAATTATTCTGATTGAGAGTAACATACCAATAAAAATAAAAAATAAAATAAAAGAGGAACATCATAAGCCACAGAAAGCTACCAGAGGCTTGAAAAGTTTAACCTTCATTTAGTCCACGGAGCATAAAGTGGATTGTCTTTTAGTAATGAGAATGCTTCAACATTACTACTCTTCATTGACAGTACTCCTTAACGAATTGATTTCTAGGGCCACATTATCTCAAACAATAATTAATCTCTTTTATATCTATAAAAATCCATTTCCCCATCTTTGATTTCCACGGCTAAAAGCTAAATATCATCAAAGTACTCAAATTAGCATGGGTGTCATGGTTGCATTCTTGAATTTGATCATCACCTTTTCAGTAGTCTCTACAGGCAAGTCACTGAGCTTAAACTACTATGCAAAAACATGCCCTGATGTGGAGTCCATTGTTGCCAAGGCAGTCAAGGATGCCACTGCTAGGGACAAAACTGTTCCAGCAACAATTCTGCGAATGCACTTCCATGATTGTTTCGTTCGGGTAATGCTATTTTGACCCCTCCTCCCTCCTTTCCTCTTGACTGCTTCCGCTTCATTTGATGCATCATGAAATCAAGTCATTGTTTTCTTTTTTCCTATATTCTTGAAGGGGTGTGATGCATCTGTGCTGCTAAATTCAAAAGGAAACAACAAAGCAGAAAAAGACGGGCCACCAAATGTTTCTTTGCATGCATTCTATGTCATTGATGCAGCAAAGAAAGCACTAGAAGCTTCATGCCCTGGTGTGGTCTCTTGTGCTGACATCCTTGCTCTAGCAGCAAGGGATGCGGTTTTTCTGGTAAGAAAACTTTAAAAAGTACCAAATTTCTCATCATTCAGATCCTAAACAATCGTTATAACTTCGAGAATTGACAAATGCAGCTAAGGTAGCTTGTATTTGTGTATTTGCAAGTCTTGACTAATGGTATAAATATATTCTGCAGTCAGGAGGACCTACATGGGATGTTCCTAAAGGAAGAAAGGATGGTAGAACATCTAAAGCCAGTGAAACCAGACAATTGCCAGCACCAACCTTCAACTTATCACAACTGCGGCAAAGCTTCTCTCAAAGAGGACTGTCAGGGGAAGACCTGGTAGCTCTGTCAGGTAAGTTATTCCTAAAGTCAAAACTGCTAAAAGTTGACCATTTTTCATTTATTCCAATTTATATATGAATAGAGTTTAGAGTAAATGTCTTTTGACCCATATGTAGGGGGGCACACTTTGGGTTTCTCTCACTGCTCATCTTTCAAGAACAGAATCCACAACTTCAATGCTACACATGATGTTGACCCTTCATTAAATCCGTCATTTGCAGCAAAACTGATATCAATTTGTCCACTAAAAAATCAGGCAAAAAATGCAGGCACCTCTATGGACCCTTCAACAACAACTTTTGATAATACATATTACAGGTTGATCCTCCAACAGAAAGGCTTGTTTTCTTCTGATCAAGTTTTGCTTGACAACCCAGACACTAAAAATCTGGTTACGAAGTTTGCCACCTCAAAAAAGGCTTTTTATGAGGCTTTTGCGAAGTCCATGATCAGAATGAGTAGCATCAATGGTGGACAGGAGGTTAGAAAGGACTGCAGAGTGATCAATTAATAAGTCTTAAACCAATTCAAGTTAAATTGATGTTCCAAACAAGTTGGATCAAATTTCCTAGATGCCAAGAATATTATGCCATTTTCCTCTATTAAAGAAATATGTATATTTATCTGAAGTTAATAAAATCTCAAGCATGTCTTGGGAAATTAATTTAGAGCTCAGTTAAAAAATATATCATTTTGATAGTCTTCAGTAATGAGTCAGGAAAAGTCTTAATCAGATACATGCAGGTATCCCTGCATAATCAAGCATGGGTCATGAAAAAAGTAAGAGCTCAATCTTGTCAGATACATGCCTAAAAAACCTAGCTTACCAAAGACTACAATAGCAGATAAGAAACCATATATTTGTCATGATCCCCCCCCCCCCCCCCCTCTCTCTCTCCCCAGTAAGGCTATGTAGTTTGAGATATAAGGATGAATAGTTGTGAAGAATGTCGCAAAAGAAAAATGTCTTAAACTATCAATTTGAACTAATTATATGGTTTCAGGCTCTAGCCGCTTGACAGCACTGCAAATATCAACATGTAAACATTTGTTTTATACATGTATAAGAACACACCTAGAGATTCTTAAAGGTAAATTAAAGTCCAAATATAACTCAAAAACCTATTGAAAAGAATAAAATTAGAAAATTTCTCAACAGTTGGCATCTCAGTTCCCCATCCATAAAGACTGCTGCTTGATACCATGTCTCAAGATTAAGCAACTGCAAAATAAAAAGGAACAGTATTTTTCTTCATCTAATGTATAGAAGAGAAGTGTGATATCTGTTTTAGGAGGAATTTCTGTAGCATGATCATGCCCGATTCAATTTCTTGATCATCTAGATATGAAATGGAAAATTTTCATGAAAAAAGAACATAGTTAACAATGGCTGCATGATAAATAAATAAAAAAAGAACTGCTAAACTCTATCACAATTTTGAGCTACCTCAAGCATTATCTTTTGAGATAAGACCTATCTCTGCCAATTGAATGTTACCACTTAGCAGTGATGCTTTGTCAGGTGGCAAGAAGGAAAACCCATCAATAAGCTTCAGACACTTTAAGCCCCATTTTCTCATCAAAAACTCAATAAGGTGATGTCCACTGCAAACAATTAGATAGCTAAATTGAAATCATAGGGAAACAAATATCAGACGCAAGTTGTAGAGCTATGATTAAATTCCCTCACAAGTTTTGAGCATCATATAGAATGAAAAGTACCTTCGGTTATGGTATGAGGTTATAAAAGTTGACCCAGGAGAATTTCGGAGCAGGAAAGTCACAGTGGCAAAGAGGTTATCAAAGGCTAAATAATACATCAAAAACAATACTTTAGTCCAATAGACAGAGGAAGGTGACAAATAACTAACAGCCCTTTTTTCTCACCATTTGAATCATACAGCACATCGGCCCCTAGAATAATTGTCGGCTGTAAACTGAATATGGATGAATCCCAAACTCCCCATGTCAATCCCAACACCTTCAAATAGAAGTCCAATATTCAAACAATAGAAACTATATGATAAAATTTCAACATCATGAACACACAAACAAGCATAGATTGACAAACTTTCGCTTATTCACCACATGCCCAACATTATCACTTATCAATGGCAGAAGGCCAAAATTCCACCATATAAACGCATCATTGTAGCCTATGGTACCACGATAGCGGGCCTCCCTTCACAAACTGTCCATGGCAGTGGGCAAAAAATCCACCACACCATTCCGCCATGGCGGCCAAGGTGCCACCATTTAACAACAATGTCCATGCCACAGACATAGTACTGTCACAATATTCGACTAAAAAATTAACACATTATTCAGCAATGCATGTTTTTGCCATGGGCTTTGTTATCAGGAATATGTTGAAACAATCACTGTAATAATAGCTTACATTGCACTCAAGTTTGTTCAAGTCACAAACCCTTCTCATGTTGTCAAGCACCTGCAGGCCCAAAACAAGAAGCAATCAGCTGATAGATTTATTAATTTTCAGGATCCAACCAGTAGTTTAATCAGAAGCCTATACTAACAATGAATCATATAGGAATACTGTTAATAGAAACCAATGAGTCATATTGACAACCAGTTTTTTATCCGTAAAATCACATGTATGTTCTCTCTCCAAGTATTCATCGCAATGCAGCTGGATACCCAAGGCAGGACTCAAACTCAAGATTACTGATTAAATCAAAACAATCATGTACCAATTGATCCACATGCTTGGTGGTTCACAATATTTTTATTTGAAAGCTCTATAAAAATTATACAAAATAATAATAAATCCAATAATCAATAATAACTGGGTGATAATGGTGTAATACCTCTAATCTGGTGGAGTCATCAGTAAGAGTGACACGGGCACCGAGTTTTGCTGCAACCAAGCCAGGCAGGGAAGTTCCAGCACCTAGCTGCATGAATATAACAATAAGAAAAAATGGAGAATAAAGAGCACATAACATATGACACGAATTTGAAATGAGAGGATACCTCAACAACGGTGGCTCCAGAAAATCGATGCTTGTGTTGCCAAATGTACTCGGCGAGAACTACGCTGCAGGGCCACACGAATAGGCCATAGTCTTCCTTCATGTTCTGTGAGAAGAAGAGTAATTGTTAGTTGGTTGGGAAATTCATGGGGAGTATAGTGGGGTTGGGAAGTGAATAACCTCGATGATGGAGATGGAGAAGCCTGGCGTATCAGAATCATCGCCAAAAAAGTGCTGAGAAACGGTGGTCATGGTGAGGGTGTCATCACACTGTTTATCATTCCAATCCTCCATGGCTCTCATCGGAAGGAGTTAAACTGAAACCTCCAAATTTCCAGGGCGAATCGGAGCTTCAAAACTTCTTCCGAAAATATTACATGAAGCCAATATGGTGTTTGACACGTAGAGAGAGAGGGGAGAGAAAAAAAAAATGTTTATGATGTTATAAGAAAAGAGATAGAAAAAAATTAAAAATATTAGAAAGATAGTTTAAAATAATGAATTGTTTGTATATTATTACTCGATTTTTTTTAGCAAAAAGTAAAAAAACATATATATTATTTGATTCATGATATATATTTAATTTTTATGTTTCATCTTTGATAATTTTTTTCTCAATTTCATGATATTTTAAATGTTTTGTTTTAAATTTTAATTGTCATAATTGATAATGTGTTAATTAAATATTTAATAATACAATTTATGACTATTAAAAAATCGTCTTCAACTCAGATAGTCCTATTTACACCCCTAATTCCACGGACCGCAACCCTTTTCCCAAGCATCACCTAAGCGACGGCGTACTCAAGGCCAGCCTTTTAGTCTTTCCAAATCCTCTGTCAGAAACTTCGCCTTCACCCACTCATTGGCGCCACTGTCCTTCCACCGCAGAAGATACTCCAAATTCTCATCCTTCCCTCTCCGTTCATCTACTGCACCTCCGCGTACTCGAACACTACCCCTTTCAACGCCAGATCTCCCTCGCCAGATCCAACGCCGTTCTCGGATTCCCCTTCGGCGTCACCTTCAGAATCTCCCTCATCAGATCCAATGTCGTTCTCCCGAGGTCGCCTGCCACCTCGGGATCCGTGCCTAGATCCAAGAGAACCTTTGCCACGCCGGGCCTAACAAACCCCGCCGCCATGTGCAGCACCGCGAGGCCGCCGCTCCGGTCGCGGTGGTCCAGATTCGCGCTGGCCTCCGCTAGCAGCTTCACGCAAGTCCGAATTCGCAAGGACGACACAGGGTGATGAAGGTAGGTTGTCTACTGTCTGATGCTGATAAACGGTGGTGATGGCGCTGAGCTGAGCGGTGGGCCTGGGGCCATACATGGGAACTATCAACAACAAGGGTTTGAGGTCGAGGAGGTGCCCCGGGGGGGGGGGGGGGGGGGGGGGGGGGGGGGGGGGGGGGGGGGGGGGGGGGGGGGGGGGGGGGAGGGGGGGAAGTCGGGGGAGAGGGGGTGGTGGGTGGCAAAAGTGAAAGATGAGAGCGCGGAGGAGGAGGATTTTATTTGTTTTTTCACAATTGATTTTGGTAGTTTTTTAATAGAAAAATTTTAAATTTGATTTTAAAAAAAAATATTAATTATCTTTTGAGCTAACACAAATAGTGGTATCAAATATTTAATAGATATATCATAACTCAATTTAAGGTGGAGATTTAAAATAAAATTTTTCAAATAATAAGGAGACAATTTGAAAGAAAAATTTATCTAAGATTAAACGCAAAAGTCGGATATGTCATGAATAAAAATATATTTAAACTAAAGTATAAAATGTTAAAATATAATTTGGTCTTGTGTTTTTAAATTTTTAATTTTTGTAAGTTTATTTTTATAATTTTAGTTCATATTAGTTTATATTTTTTCAATTTTTGTCTATTTTGATTATGTTTAGTCTTTGTAAGTTTGTATTTTCCAACTTTAATCTCCATGAGTAAAGATGACAAAGTGTGTTCCAGCCTTACCTGTACCTGCAAAAATATCCATCAGCCGGGCGAATAGTTACTTGCAAAATGGAGTTGGGTAGAGGCGAATATATTTATGCACATAGGAGTCCCACGCACACACACATCTATGTGTGTATATATATATATAGCTCGTTGTGGATCACCTTGCCTAACCCACATACTTGTTGGTCCAAAAGAGGACTGTAGTAGGCTAATGGGTTGAGGTCTCCATATGCTTTGTCAAATTGATAACCTACTTCGTTTTGTCATTTCTAGTTTTTATTTTCTAATTATATTTTTTTCAAACTATAAGACTCAAATCTAAGATCTTAATTGAGAGAACTGACTTTAGTACCACTGAAGAATTACTTATTAGTGCTAATGATCAAATATATCACATTTAATTATGAATCTTATATAATTGGTTTTTCATAATAAATATTCTGAATTTTATTTTTGAGTATTTTAATTAAATAATAGTATAAAAATATTAACATTATAGAAGAAAATTAAACTCTATAAAATTATGGTTGGCAAAGCGGGTCAGTTCGCAAAAAACGGGGCAGGCTGGTCCACTTTTGCAAAGTGGGCTGGAAATGTTAGTCCGTCCCACTTTAATGCAAGTTAGAGCACCAACGGACTAGCCTGCATAAAAAAAAGTTAATCTTTAAAAAAATTATAAAAAATTATAAAAAAATGCAAAAGTGATAATTAAAAAAATACAAAGTTAAATAAAAATAATTTAAAACTAATGTTAAATAAATGATGTCATGTGATAATTCACAAAATTACACAATTTGCAAATGAAATTTATGGATGTAAACTGTCCAAAATGTAATATGTTAGCAATGAAAGACTATTTAAAAGTATCATTATCATAAATATTTTAATATTAAAACTTATAAGTTAATTAGAATACAGTGAGAGTGCAAAAGAGTATAAATTAAAAGAATATACCTATTTCAAAAAATGTTAAATATATCTATTTAATTTTAATATTTAATATTTAAATAATATTGGTCCGGCGGGCTGGTCCGCCCCGGCCCGCATTTGGCCTACCCCATTTTTTATCAATGGACTGATATTATCAACCCAGCTTACATGTTTTCGCAGGCTAAACGGACTGGTCCGATGAGTTAGACCCATTTTACCAACCCTATATAAAATATAATCTTTAGCTTTGAAATACAATATTTCTAGATAAAAAAGCTTAGAAATATAATATGGTTGATACTTGATATTGATGTTTGATAGTGTAGTTTATATTTTTTAAAGGTTGATTTGACTTTCTTTTTTAATTTTAAATTTGGTCATTTTAATTGTAGTTCGGTAGTGGCGCCAGCCCATTGGGCTGCTTGGACCACAATTGGACAAAAACCAAAAGATTCCTACCTCAAATTTGCATGGGCTAAATTGGGATATTAATTAAGGTAAGTTATTTTTGGTGCAAGTGTATTACGGATTGAAGAATTCCTAATATAAACTTTACAAATTGTTCAATCTACAATCATTTAGGATGTATCAAAACAAATAATGAGATATATTAAGTAATTGTGGTTAAATTGACTTATTTCAAGAGGAAAAGAAAAGGATAATTGTTTTTTCACTCTTTCATAATTGCTTCCTACACCTAATATGAAATGTAAAATTACATTCCAGAAATTTGGATTAACCTTATTGGAATGAAAAAAGTTATCACCTTCAAACACACAAAATCAACTCCAAGAGTAAATGTTAACAAAATATTGTTAAAAAATTCAAAAATAAAAAACCTCGTCTTAAAGCTCATGCTCTACTTGTCTTACATGATAACATTTTGTTCAATTGTTTTCATTTCTCTCATAATAATTTTGTTGTTCGAATAAGAATCCACTCTCAAATTCTTCACTCATTTGGTGTTGTTTGATTGGTAAAATAGAATCGATGTTGGAGTATAAATAAGAAATAATTTATAATTTCTGAACATATAATCAATTTTATTTACCAATATTACGCTATTCTTACTATACAGGTTGTTTTAAATTTTAATAGATGCAATTAAAAAGAACACTATCTTACTATACATATTTAAACTCTAATTCTTGGCTAGTCCTTGAAAACCTTAATTCCCAATCTGTTTCGGGAATATAAACACGATATATTTATCGTAAAATAAAAGATAGATTATATTAGTTGATTTTTTATGATTTCTCAATTTAAAAACTACTAAATCATGTACATGTCAGAAGAAAAAAAATTATATGAATTAAAAAATTATCATGAACATTTTGATACTTCATAAAATTTAGCCACTTGTTTTCAATTAAATGTTATTGATTGATTCGCACCTTACTTCACATATCCTGAACTTAGCCTTTATATAATGATCTATGAAAAGTGCATCTTGAGCATTTTCAAAGATGAGCCGTAGTTCAAGCAAGTTCTTAAAAACCATCGACATGTGAAGATTTTACCCTAAGTTTAGTTGGATGAAATGAAAATAGGGAAGAAAGAAAAATTTTAAAATTTGAATTGGAAAGAAAATGAGAGAAAGAACAAATTTAAAGTTTTCTATCTAAAAAACAATTTTTATTTTTATTTTCTCTTCAAAAACAAAAAAAAAATGTTTAATTAGTCATATTTTTTTTTCTTTTTATTTTGTTTTCTTTCATTTTCTGTCCTACCAAATAATAAATTAGTGATATATTCGAAAGGCGGTTTTGTTAGGTTTGTGTGCCCATCGTTCAGTCTACCCATGATCAGGTTAACATAATTTTTGGGGTTCTTGGATTATTTCATATGGACCACATTGTAGAATTAAAACTTGAAAAGTAATAGCAAAATAAAAAAAGCATAATATTCAAAATCAAAAACTTGTGAATTTACAACAATCACCCAAGAAACTAATTCACTTTTTTAACCAAGTTTTTATTATTATAGTATACAAAATTATTCATATAAAAAAAATCTCTCATTTAATTGTACATTACTTGGGAGCTATGACCCTACTACATGTTATTTCGTTATACTTTTTCTTTGGGCCAAAGCTAGGTGGAAAATGCAAGCACGTTTTTCTTGCCAAATGAAAACCCGACCATACTTGACATTAGTTCTAAGAATTAATTGATTTAATGGTTTGACAAACAAGTTGTCCAATGGAGGATCACAATTTTAATTGGAGTGCGTAACTTTAATTGGTTTTGGATAGAAAACAAAACACAATCACTGGGAAATTTAACGGCAGTCACAGTAACTGTGCAATGACGCCAACAGCGAAAGCCATAACGGAAAGAGAATGGAAATAACGCGGGGGCATTTGGGTAATTTCGTGTGTCTCGAAGAAGAAAACCTGGCATCCGAAGCATTGCACAATAATCTTCGTCTGAAACGCATTCATTCTTTTCTCCCACGCACGCACGCACGCACACAAGCAAACGAACCAAGTTCTTCTTCTTTTTCCCTGCGATAAGAGCGCACAAATTTTGGAACCCTAATCTACTACATTTCGTTTTGGACCTTCATCTGAATCGTAAAAATCACTCTCTGCGAATCGAATCCTCTTTCTGACGTCGATCATCTCGTCGACTGAGTCATTTAACCCTAAACATTTTACATGGCTATGACCGGTAACCATTCCCCTCGCCATTCCTCTGATAACCTCCAATCGCGTCGCACCACGCGCCTCCCTGCTTCTTCGCCGTGGAACAAGGTTGTCCGCGGCGAATCGGAGCCAGTTGCGGCGGCTCCGTCTTCCTCGACGGAGGATTTCCCCACCGCCGCCGTTCCGGTGGACGATTTTAGCTCCTCCGCTGCGGAGAGCTCCGACAATGGCGGCGCTGCCATGAGGCCTGTCTGGAACAAGCCTTCTCCTAATGGCGCGGCGGCGGCTTCGGACGTGAGGCCGGAGATGGACGCGAACTCGTGGCCCTTGCCGTCGGAGTCCACAAGAGCTGCTACGAAGTCGGAATCGTCCAAGGGTTTGTTGGATGGATCTTCTGTGCCACAATCGCAGGTTTGGTTCTCTCGCCGTTACTCTGTTGTTTCAGTTAATAATTAATGATTCCTGCAATTTTAGTGTTCCAACCAGTTGAAGCTAGTCATCTTTGTTGCGTTTTTTAATTGATTATTCATGTGTACTCAATGGTTTTAACTTTTAAGTGGCTTGAGTATATGAAGTGCGCAAGTAAGCCTTACTTGTTCCTTTTATACTAACATACTGACTAGGAGTGTTCTAGTTTTTGTTTCTAGCACAATTTGGAAAATGCATGTATGTATCTGATGAAGTATGTGGATACGGTATTGGATCAAGTCGCTGTGTATTAGGAACTGAACGGGATGGATTGTGAAAAATATGATAGTTTAGTTTGCTGGCGTATATGTTTTGTTTCTACTGGTTGTGTGTATGTTCATGGACATTGTTATTGTTTAAGTGTTTGGATTGTAGGGTTTGGGAAGTACGTCCACTTCCTCTTCACAGACGGAAGTCAGTGACAATGCAAGCACCAACAACACCAACAGTTTGGTGCCGGCTCGGCAGAAATCAATGAAACATCACAGTTCGAATGCATCTTCTAATGGTGGCCACCCGCAAAACTCTGCGGCACAGAACTCCTCTCCAAAGGACCACACTCAAAGAAGTGGATTTGCGTCTAATGATCATCCACAGCAACGTAATTCATTTAGAAATCGTAATGGTGGTCAACACCAGCGTGGAGATGGTTCTCACCATCACAACTATGGGAACAGGCGTGATCAGAACTGGAATAATAATCGAAGTTTTGGCGGTAGAGATACACATGTGCCACCAAGAGTTGTTCCTAGATTTATACGGCCACCTCCACCTCCACCTCCTAATTCTGCTCAGTTTTTTCATCCATCACCAATGCGACCTTTTGGTAGTCCCATTGGTTTCCATGGTATGGTGTTCTGTCATGATGATTTCTTTCAATATATGAATATGCTCTGATGAATGTATTCATTTCCAGAACTAGCACCGCCTCTGGTATTTGTTGCAGCTCCACCTCCACCCCCGGATTCACTGGGAGGTGTTCCTTTTGTGCCTCCTATGCCACATCATCATCCCCTGTTCTTTACAGGTCCAGACCCTCAGTTGCACAATAAGATAGTCAACCAGGTCGACTACTATTTTAGGTATTGCTTTTACTTCAGTCTGTCTGCAATTTGTTTTTGCTATTTTTTTTCTACTTTAATTGGTTTAGAGAGTTGACTGTAGTCATACAACAACTTGTCTATTGCAGTAATGAGAATTTAGTTAAAGATACATTCTTGCGGCAGAACATGGATGACCAGGGCTGGGTTCCCATAAAATTAATTGCAGGATTCAACAAAGTGAGTTGTTTGGGATATATGATTGTTTTTATATGTATTAATGAGGGAGAAAGAGGTGTGGTTTGCTTTTTCTGTTTTCATAACTGACTCATATAATATATGTGCTTGAAGAAATTGCATAAATAATCAATCTACTGTAGTGTAGAAGGATTAAATTATTTCTGATGAATCATCCGCCTTTTACTGGATTGACTGATTTGGGTGTTTCTTGGTCTTCACTAGGATTTGTCATGATTAATGCATATGAAGTGTTTTTTATTTTGATCAAATTATGTTTTAATTTTGTTGCTCTTTTTCCATACAATCATGGGATGCTAAAGCTAGCACCATGCTAGTTTTAATTTTCTGGTAGTTTGTTCTTCTATTTGTGGGGGATTCAAGTTTTGGTGTTTGATTTTTCTTCAATTCTACACTAGTTTTCTCCAATATGCAGTTATGTTTTGTATTACTAAATGAAACTTGGAAAACAAAGAAGTTACTGTGGTGTCTTGAGGAAAACTTTATAGCATTTAGACAATACTTGTTTAAATGGTTAGGCTAGGTTCTGATTAAGTAAATAAAAACTAATTTTTGCACAATTCTTTTTCATCAAAACTTTTTTTTTTTTTTTTGCATAGTCCAAGTCTTTTTTAACCATCAATATGATGAAGGTGACAGATTTCTCGTAATGGCTATCATATGTTGACATGGAAATTGTTTGCTTGTGATGGTTCTCTTTACCTAAAAAGGATAACACAAACAAAAGCATGGGTTTGATAATCAAATTTAGGTTATACATAATATATGCATAATGCACCATTATTAGGAAGAAAAAATGAGCTAAGTTTGATTCCTTTTTTGTTTGTTTGTTATCTTGGATTTAAAATTCAATGTTTTTTTAATTATTAAATAATATTATCATCATTATTATTATGACATGAGGACTTTGGTTGCCGCCATTATACACCAAAAAAATATTTAATGGATATTACTTTCATCATGTGATATTTGGTTATACACCACATGGACCAAAAAAGGCTTTATGGTTTGTTATTCATATCCTCATAGGTCAATTTTTTTTAATCTAGACTATTTTTTCTTTTTTGCTTAATTTGAAACATCTTACACTCTGGTGTATACTAAAGTTTATCTCACTAATTTACCTAGAATCTTAATTATGACTGACAGGTGAAATGGCAATGGATTAGTGAATGTCTACATTTTTGGCATAATGCCTACACTATTCTCCAGTTTTAGTACTTTGTAATGTTCACTATTTTAGCATTGCCGTTCTTCAATTATCATCTAAATTTTATAGTTCTGCAGTTCGAGTTATGTGCTCATTTAAAAATTTCTCCTATTTGGAAGTGAGTTTAGCATTATTTGTCACCCATTGATGAATATTTGTCTGTCAGGTTATGCATTTGACTGACAATATCCAGGTTATATTAGATGCTATTCGAACTTCATCTGTTGTTGAAGTGCAGGTATTGTTTTGAATCTTTCTTTGGAGATTAGTTTATGAATTTAAATGTAGAAATGATTTCATTGGGATATTTAGGGGAGTTTACTTGTGATTTTATCTTCTGTTTTTTTTTCAATTACAAAATGGTTACATTGTTTTCAATCTGTTTCTTATTTTCAAAGATTTGTACAAGGAAACACTGAACCTTTTTATGTGTTCTATACAAATCTTTGAAAACAGGAAACAGATTGGAAACGAGGTGACAGTCTTAAAAAGTGAAAACAAGAAATGAAAATCCAAGTAAACAACACCCCCTTTAGGAAAAAGTTAATTCTCGTTTTTGCTTATTTCCCCCCTATCCTCTTATTTTAAATTTATATCCTTTTCTCTTAATTATAGGGTGACAAAATAAGGAGACAAAATGATTGGAGGAGATGGATCATGCATCCTCCTGTTCAGTTTTCTAATGCTACAACCATTGGAGTGTTGAATCCTGACAAGCTGGCAGAACAAGTACACAATATTGCTCTGGAGACAAGTAACTATGATGGTGCAGGAGGACTGGATGTTCTGCCAGATACTTCACAACATAGATCTACATTTGGGGATTTGCAGCAGCTCTCCACTAGCGACAGTACTGGTCAAGTTGGTATTCAAGGCTCAGATCACTTCATTCCGGCAAGAAATTAGAGCTGTAGATGTGCTTTAGCACTATGTTTTTTGGAGAGCTCTCAAGAGGGACATGGGAAGCAGGTATCTAAGAATGGTCTCAGTTTTTTTTTATGGCACAATGGGAAATGATATCCCTCGAGGCATATTTAGGAAGGATAAAACATGATTGAGAAACGGAAGGAAAATACCTAGTATAAAACAGAAAAAAGAAGAAGAGAGTATCAAACGGTAAGGGCCCCCTCCCCCCTCTCACCAGAAGTACAGAAAAGGCTTTTTCTTTTTTCTTTTTATGTTTATTTTTGGCTGTGGAGCTAGTTAGCACGACTGTTGTGAATACTCTTTTTATGGGTATAATGTCCTCACTCTTACGGGGGAATAATGATTTGCTTCAATATGGGGGAATTTTTGTCCTTGTTTCCCGTCTGCCCCTCAGCTGTTTTTAAAAATCTTTGGGGTCAGCTTCCCACCAGTTTTAGGAGCATGTGTTATATTAGTTCATGTCATGGGTGTTGAATGAATGTGTTTGATGGCTACCTGCTGCTACTGAAGGAAGAGCCAATATATAGCTTTCTGCTGCTGCTGGAGCTTTAAAGTGTGATTGTTTGACTTTGATGTCACTTGCAAGCCATAATATCTCCCGTTACGTCATACATATATGGTATGACATTGATATTTATATCTTTCCGAAGCCATAAGTAAGTGGTCCCTATGGGGACATTAAGACTTTAATTATACAGGTTACAGCTGTATAAGGTAGATATTCCTGTCTATTTAGACCTGAAGTTGTTTGGAATTAGAACCTATATATTTGACGATTCCATAACGCCGCCTCTTCACCTTCCCTTTCATACCCGGTGTTGATGTAGTTAATTTATTATGACCTTTGGTGTTACGGGCATAGTCATTTTTATTAATTAACATGCTGGTTAATTTTGATTGTGTACCACATCTTTTGTTTTTAAATTTTTTTATATTTAATTATAATTTTTCCGTACTTCCATGAAATAGTTCTAAAAGAACTTATAACAAACACATTGACTGAGTTTTGATAATTTACGGAGATATATTTTAGATTCACGTAGTATAGCTGGGACTGGGACTAGTTATTTTTACTGCATAGCTGGGACTAGTTTAAAATTCGATAATATTTTTTTTATCAACTTTACAGTGTTAATATTTGATTACATGAATATAATGACTAATGTTATTTTAATATATTTATACAAGTGACGAATTACTTCTCTTGATAGTATTTCTTTGGTACTTTTATAAACTAGGTTAATTATGACTTTAGTTCCTGAAATTTCAAATAGATTCGTATTTAGTTTCTCAAATTGAAAAAAGAAAATTAGTTGCTATAATTTTGACTGAATTGTAATTTTTGTTGTCTTTTATTTTTCTGTGATTTTAGTTTTTCTATTTTTATGTGAGTCATTTTGTTGATTATTTTTAAAAAAATTGTGATTTTGGTTTTTTAATTTTTTAATTAAGATATTTTTCCTCCTTTTTTAAAAAAAAAAATTGTGATTTTTATCTCCATGGCCAATTTCAATCAATTCACACCAAATGACAAAAACAAAATAAATATGTAAAAAAATATAAGTTTCACAGTTTAAATTTGCATGGTTTTAGGAAAAATAATAATATCAAATTCCTTAGGTAAAATATAGGAAAATACACCTTAATGAAATTCCTCCGGATATTTTATTTTACAATATTATAATTTTTAAAACATCTAAATTTTGTTTTGTTACTAATTGTTTGATTAATGCTAAGTTATTTTAAAAATATTCAATAAAAAAGGTGGTAAATTTATTTCATTCGCCTAACGGCATTATAAAGGTGCTTGATGTCGGTACTGCCCTAATTTTCGAGCCTAACGTGAATTCAAGCTTGCCCATCAATTTTGGCAACCCCAATTGAGTTTGAATGCGAAAAAAGAAGAGGATTTTTTATTTTAAAAAAAAACTCTTTAATGAAAGAAGAGAATGAAACTCTTAAGAATCATTCTCCGCCATTAAAGATTGAAGAAAGCGAGAGCAATCCTTGACGATTTATGACTCTATCTTCATTAGTCTTTCGAGATTTATTTTGTTTTCTCTTTCCTTAGTTTTTAACTTTCTTAGAGTTGGGTTAAAATGAACATTAATTTGAAACTTTTGTAAGTGATTTCTTTTTTCTAAATTCCATACTTAATTCTCATTTGAATTGGTTTTACTTATTAAATTATTATATATTATTTTTACTTTTTGTCTTATTTGAGCCCACTTATTATTTTATTCATTGTTCGGTTGTTGCTGCACTTGGGGGTTCATGCCGATTTAAAAGTAGAATTCTCCATTGATCAATCTCATTTTCCGTCTCTTGATACTGGAAGGGCTAGTGTTTGAGGATCGAAGGAACATGGCCTCTTCTTAAGTTATTCATGTTAAGTTGAAAGATGTTTCTCCCTTCACATATTCAATGGCTATCAAAGCAAAGGTTGTTCGCATGTGGTATAAGCAATAAAACAATAAAAATGAGCATTAATTTGAACTTTTTTTTAAGTGATTTCTTTTTCTAAATTCCATACGATCTGTGTTTTCCTTCTATTGATCATCTTGGAATTGTTTTGTAATTCAAATATACATATACGAAATTGAGATTAGAATCATTCTAATATGTTGTTATCCAATGCTTGTTTTTTAATAGACTTATCTAACTATGTAAGGAATTAGGGTTCATTGGTAACAGAGGGATTTTCCCAAGGAATTGGGGCTAAACAAATTTAGTGAGGATGTGAATTGCATGATTTGAAGGAATTTAGGATTGAATAAAATTACATTAGGAGATAAATGAGCGGTTTCTAAACTAATCGGTTTTTCCTATTGATTTTTGTAATCTTAATTAAAATATAAATAGAAATAATCATTTATCTCTTGTTTACTTAATGAGAAGAGTAGTTATTTAATTGTGTAGTTGTTAAATCTCAATCCTTGTTCAAACGATAGTGTACTTACTCTTTGTACAACACGATTGATAAACTTATCGCATCCCTAAATATATTTTGCAACTTTATGATTTATCATCATTTTATAACATCTATAGGTGGATATATATGGTTAGATCGATTCTTTTAGCCTAATCTACAATGACTTGCATTTAAAAGGATTAAATTAAACTAACATGCTAAACTTAATTAATATCTTGTCTGATTTGCATCTAGCACACTTAACCTGTGAACCCACTAGATTGATTCCCAAAAAGATTAATAATCAAAATATAAGTTTGATTTGATGATCAGAAATTGACTTATATATAGAAGGAGAAAGTCGGAGATCTCTTTAAATTCATCTTACTTTGACATTTATAATCAAACTAGTAAATTAACATTTTATGATAAAAAAATCAGAAAATTAAAAAGTGATTAAGAAAAAAAATATTAAAAAGTGAAAAATGTCTAAGTTTAATGAAAACATATACTAATAAATTAAGTATTAAAAAATCATATTTTATAAGAAAATAAAAGATCATATTTAAAAGCAATAAAGCATTAAAAATAAAATGATAATGTATCTTAATTTTTCTTTAAAAAGCAAGTGGTCCACAAGTTAGCCCAATAACATACATACGCCAACTTGTATAATTTGAAAATTAACACAGACTCAAATCTACATAATTCACAAATTAAATAGAATAAATCCACATTTAAATGGTTTGCATATTTTTTTTTACCATATCTTAACTTGGTTATTCTGACAGTTAAACGGACCATCACCTCTAGTAACATCCCTCGCACTTACGTATTTCTAATATTTTAAGAATATTTTTTATTGTAAATAAAATTTAAAACATATATCATTAATTGAAATATGCAAGTAAAAAAATACACCACCGAGTGTATAGATCAATGATACGAGTTTGTTCCAATTTAACCAGTATTTTTGAATTCAAATTTTAAATATATAACTACATTAAATATTAAACAAATATATTTTATTCATATGGCCTAATTCGACTCAACCGTTCGAACAAAATTTTCTCTCCAAAAAAATATTTTTGATCCATAACAAAAACATATAAACAATTTAAGTCAAAAAAAATACTAGTGCTTTAAATATATGATTTTTTTAAAAAAAAATCAGCTTAAAACTTAAAAGTATAGGTAACTCTGAAATAAAATGGAAATAGTGAATATAAACAAAAAAAAATAGGATAAATGGTTACTATGATCCTTAAAGCAAAGTTATTAAAATTGGTTTGATCGACCAATCCAATTTTATTATTGAACTGGTTACACAATTGTTCCGGTTAAATCTGACCTATTAGGTACTGGTCTGACTTGGTCATGTTCACAATTATTTTTTTGAATTATTATTAATTGTTATTTTAGATTTTGAAATATGAATGAGTTTTTCTTACTCAAATAATGTTAGTTATATACATGTATAATTTTAAATTTTTAATATATATAAGTTCAAATCGGACTAATTACTGACACATAAGTTGAACCCACTAATTTACTATTTCGATTAGATCAATGACCAAACCGGTTTCAATAAAAGTATCTTAAAGTATAAATATGTCATAGTTTGTATAGGTTAGTTTAAAAAATGAAATTTTTTATTTTAAATATGTAAAAAGTACAATAATAACATTTTTTTGTTTAATATTAAATTGATCCTAAAAATTTATAATATAATGTTAAATGAATCCCTAGATATTATAATTAAATAACAAAATAATTCGTGAAAAATTAACCCGATAAAGCGTAATTCTTCCAAATCCTTTGTTTACGCGTGTCGAAGGGTGGGGATATTGGTGCCACTATTGATTGGAGTATCCTTAAAAAAAATGCAAATACTAGACAGTGTGTTAAAAATGTTAGTTAAAGCAAAAATTTTAAAAAATATAATATCAATAAATTTTTTTACACTCTCCAATCATTTATATAATATTTTTTTAATTTCTTAATCAATAAAAAATAATGATTAACAATATAAAAACAAAAACCAAAACCAAAGATAAGGGGGAAAGCCCAGATACCATTTCCCTCTACACTACACTGCCACGTAAAAAAACTGTTAGCGTGTAAAAAGGTTGATAGAAGTGAGAGTGTGCAAAAGTGCATTTGAATTGAATGGTGCTAATGGTTTGGACAAGTGTTGGTCTTTAATATCTTCTTAGACATGGTCCTTTTGGAGTATCACTCTGCTTTGTTCCTTTGTTTCCAACCAAGTAGGACTCTATGCCCTAGGGCTTCCTATATACTCTGTTCTCCCATACCCAGGTAATCAAGCATCCAACAGTTACTATCCAATTCCACTTTTGACACCACTGGACAATACCACATTGTCTGTGCTAGCTGACAAAAATCCATTATATGGGGTGTGACAAAAGATTTTTTAGCTAAGGTACCAACAACATTAAAAAAAATGTATATTTATTGTTGTTCCAAAAGAACTAAGCATGTTAAGTACTTTAATTTAAATATCAAAAGCAAAAAAAAAAAGAATACTTTTAATCGATGCTTCTTTTATTTTATAAAAATTAAGATATTAAAATATATCTTAAAAATAAAAAGTATTTTTTTTCTAAAAAAATAAGACTGTGTATGTCTTTAATGTTATTGATTCTGAGCACCTGTACATGGTAGTGCTAGCTAGCTTGATGAGTCTCCATCAATCAAACCATCTATGATGTGAAAGGTTTCGTTAGTGTATATGCATTATTGAAACTTCTTCTAGGCATAAGAAAAACTGCTAGCTGTATACTATATCCTTCTAGCGAGTAGCGATCATCATTCTGGGCAGTCTCTAATTTTGAACTGTTGCTTAATAAATTTGGTAATCACAAACGTTAGTAGAAAGGGAAATAAAAATGTTGCACGATTTGGTTTGATTTTAGACGTAACAAGTAAGGAATGGAAGAATAGGGAGGGGTATTTAAAGGAATTTGTCTCCTCTTCATATGGTAAGTGGGGGGAGAAGAAAGCAAAAGAAAGACTGGTTAGGAGTAAGTGGTAGCAGGTGAGTCCTGAGGATAGAGATACTTTTACGGGAAAATGAGGTAGGAACAAGAACAAGAACAAGAACAATGACTGGTTAAAGTAAAAGTGTGTGGGTCCTCAAGTGCAAAGAAAGGATTATGTATGGGTATGGGTACACTAATGGGACGTATCACGTGGGGTTGTTGCCCAACATTGTGTGATGTCGAAGATATTCACACAGACTAAAAGTAGACAGCTGTCTAGTTCTAAGTTGACAAGCTAGCCTCAAGACTAATCTTCTGTTTGAACTTTGAACATGACAAAAAAAATATATATATATATATAATGTTTTTTAAATAATCAATAAAATGAGTGTATTGCATACGAAAGGTTGGTGTAATTTTTATTTTTTAATAGATAATAATACACGTGTATTTATTTATTTTAAATATTTTATTAATACTATTTATTTTCTCTTTTTTTATATTATAAATTTTTATATTCACATTTTTTTTCAAGTAAAATAACATTATAGGTGTTTATTAAATATCTATTCATTTTTTAAACAACTGAGAAGGTTGGCATAGGAAGAGAAAATAGGAAAAGTTAGTGTAATTTTTACAAAACTTATGAAGTGACTAATATAATTTACTTAAAAATCTTTATCAAAAAATAATAATTTAGTTAACAATACTTTTTATTTGATTAAAAAATGGAGAAATATATTTTTGTTAAATAATTTTGATTTTATTTCCTTATTTTCATAAAATAGGGAAAAACTTAAGTGGCTTCTACTGTAATTTTTCTTCTATTACTAGATTTTCCCCCCATAATTAAGTGAGAGAAAATATCAAAATAATACAATTATTTATTTATTTATTGTTCAAATATGATGTGTAAATAATGTTAGTTTCACATTTAAGCAGGTATTAA